>JAOQGH010000077.1:41884740-41938711 GCA_025769975.1 Gallinago jamesoni | reverse complement strand
TGTGGTTGGACTCGATGATCTCAAAGGTCCCTTCCAACCACTAAGATTCTGTGATTCTGTGATTCTGTGATTCTATGATGTTAATAACACTGGTTCTCTTGACTTCAATCACAATGGTTTATGCCAGCTGAGAATTAGGGCTGTGTTTGCAGAGCTCTTTGAATAATAATCCAGCCATCTTCTCTAAGTACCTTTTCCCTCTCATAAGAAGCCATCTCCTGGAGAACAGGTAGAAAAATCAAAAAAAGTACAGCAGGGTGACAGGAGGAAAGGCTGTTTTTTTGCCATGAGTACAGAGGAGCTGCTCTGTCCTCAGGGGTGGCCATGCAGGGAATGGGGTTTTTCCAAGGTGAAACATGGTCAAGCTCTTTTTGTTGTGCAGGGAAGGGAGGCACAGTCGAAATCTTTCTCCACATGGTTTTTGTGATATAGAGGAGTTGAGTTTTAAAAGGATAATAGGGGTAATAAGTACATTCAGTTACTTGCGGCAGCCAGCAGCACAGGGGAAGCAGAGGGAGATCAAGCACACAGATTTGAGTGTATTGTCATTGAACAGTATGCTCTCAATTAGGTATGTGGTGGAGAAGGGAAAACAAGTCTGGAAATTTTTTTTCTTTGGTATGATGAGAGTCTTGAACTCCACTAATGCTGTTAGCCATGCCTTGACATGGTTATGTCAGCACCAGCCCATTCATTAAGATTTCAGATTTTATTAGGACATCAAGCAAAAACAACAGCCCGAACTTTTTTTTCTTTTAAATTTAAAAACTAGATACAAATACCGTTATGGCAGAATCAAAATTGTAACTATGGTATTTCCAAATTGGTGGGTGGAAGTTATTTACAAAAGCTTTTTTCAAGGGCTAGGGGCTCTGCACCTATTATCCCCGTAAGCTTCCTTAGATGACAAAAATAAAAAAGGACAGTCTCCTTTGTTCGGCAACAACCTGTGAATGGAATGAATTCAGGAGAGACACTTTGCTAAGGCAGCAAAGTCCTCGAATGTTATAGGCAATGTGCCAAGTTCAGTAGAGCAATTGCATTCACAAAGGCTACTGGGGAACAAAGATAAATGATCGCTTAGTGCACCAGAAGTGCTTATTTTTTCTTTTTCTCCTTCCCTCTCTTGCCTGTGAAGTGTGAAGAAATACGCTCATTTTGTAACATTTCTACTAGTTGCTTTGGTTCCTGCATGGAAATCTGCAGATGTAAGGATATTCCTCGTCCTACCGCCAGTGAGGTTGTCAACTTTGAGAACATCTGGGTAGAGTCAATCCTCTCTGTAATTAAAAAACAGTCAGGCTATAGGAAGACTGTATGTGCTCCGTGTTGTGCTAGTGTGTGTTTTGCAAGATGATGGTTATTAATTGGAAAAATATTAAAAAATGGGAAGACCAGTGCTTATGTCAATTGCTTCTTATGGTGAATACATAACTTCTAAAGATGTGTCTATTTGCAGTTTGAAATTGATGTTTCAAACTCCAGATTCTTTTTCTGCCTTTTTCCATTAGTTCAAAGAGTCCTTCAGTGCCTCAGGTTTTCTTCCCATATAGTGGTTTTTCACGTTCCCAGATCAGCTGTGAAATTAAAGGGGAGAGCACATTTGCCAAGGGAGTCTCCTCTTGGCACTAGATGAAGATATGGCACTAGAGAGTCCCTCTTCCCTGTACCAGCACTGTGGAATGACGAAGTATCCAAATGTCTGGCACCTAACAAAAAATCCTGTTGGATCCTTTGGGTGAACAACCCCACTCCTTCCCTGTAGCCAAATGAATCCTCTTTTTAAGGCAATAGTTAACAATTCATTTCTTTGAACCTGATTCATTTTTGCCCAAGCCCTTTTCTAGCACATTACTTGCTATTATTGAGTTTGTCCCAACCTACACATTCCCACATGGAAGTGTCAAGCTTTGTATTGATTTTGTGAGTGGCAGCTCCAGAAAGCAACGCATGGCTTTGGGACAAACTTCTCAGAGTGTGGCCACATCCTTCTGCTATAGCTTGGACACTGTCAGGCTGAAAACCCTCTGTTTTCAGTATGGGGGAGGTGCTAAAAAACTCTCAAAAGGATTTTGAACGGTTTTCATTGGGCCCCTTGAGCTCCCTTGAGCCCATAAATTCTATATGTTCAATCCTTCAGCATGTGGCAAAACCTATTTTCACTCCTATGCAGGCAGAAAGATGGGCCATAAGATTTGAAAATGCAGATGGCAATTGCTTAGGACTGGCAGAAATTATTTTAATTTCTCAGATTTTTTGGGGTTGGACTGGTGAATTTTGGTTTTGACTGTTAGCAATGAAAGATTATGAGGATTTCAAAAGACAGTAGATGGGTGTTTGATGCTTTCCATTCCAGGCCTCTTTTGCAAATACCACAGTGATTGGTCCATATTGGAGCACATCTGGTTTGGAGGCTGCAGAAGAGATGCTGACAAGCTGGAGTGAGTCCAAGGGAGGACCGTAAAGGTGTTTGGCAGTTGCAGCACACAGGCAGGGAAATGGGGGACAGGCTTATTCAGCCTGGAGAAGAGAAGGTTTTGGGTATGGGGGGAGCTAACTGCAGACTGTCACTACCAAAGGGGGATCATTGTAGAGGTGGTAGCCTGTTCCCAGGGGTGCACAGCAACAGGACAAGGGGCAGCAGGCACAGGTTGCAACAAGAGCGATTCTTGTTGGGTAGAAGGTTTGGTCCTGGTTGTCCTAGTTTGGTGCAATTTCCATTGTTGCAAGTTTTGAGAATTTGGGTGGAAAAGACGCTGAGCAATCAGATCCAGGTTTGATCCCCTCTGAGCAGGGGATGACCTCCAAGTGGGCCCCTTCCCACTTGGATTATTCTCTGATGTCACAGTTGCACGCAGTTTATGCATTGCACGTTGTATATAGTTATGTGTGCTTTACCCTATGCTTACAGACCTTTAGAAAAGGGGAGTAAATTCTTAAAGCAATATTATCATCATTCCTATTGAATTCACTCGTTGTGTAAATATTTATAAACATTAAGTTTCCACTATGCAGTGTTGTATTTTCCTGATGATCTCTGGTTAGAAAGGAAAGCATTAAGAGCTCCCCTGTCCTTGCTTAACATGGCACTCTTGGCTTGATAGTGAAACCTGCCCTGTGAGTGCCCATTTGTATTTGTTCTGTCCTCCTGAAGTGCTAATCCAGATTATCCTGTTGCCATAACCTCACTACATCTATTTATTTGCTGATTAGCTCTAGGCTTGATTATTCCCTTTAAACACTGACAAAACACACTGAAAACAAGGTGTACACACGACAAAATCTGGATAAAAAGAATTATCAAGGAAATACTAAAGAAAGTACAGAATACAGTGCTGAGCATGCAGAGATGTCTGTTCACAGCCATTAGTCTGAGATGGAAATCAAGGGGAGATTTAGGTGCGTAATGTGGGAAAACTGGGAAATATATAGGTGCCTGCAATAAGGGACTCTGATTTTTCATCTCATGACAACTGATCAAACTCTGCTTCCTTCAGTGGAACTGCACTGATTTATTCTAGCTAAAGATCTGGCCTTGTGGTTTGTAAAATCAGCTGTGAATATGCAATGGGGGTGGTTTGGGCTTCTTCAGAAAATCTGAGGCCTTTTAAATAAATATTCAACACACTTAATATGTTGTTAGAGGAGGACCAGTTGCAGGAGAACCAAAGGACTTCATATAGTCTCATACATTACAGCTCATAACAGTGCTGCCCCGTGGTTTTAGACTGACCTCATGAATAAAACAGCCCATAGTATTTTGTCCTGTGCTTATTCCTGTGTTAAGATTATAACCTTTTTTGAGTTAACACAGAGCTTTTAAAAGGCAGATGTCCTGCCTACCTTTAAAGACATCAGGTGCATCTATCAAGTCCCTAGCCCAATTGTTTCAATGGTTAATTACTCCTCACTATTAAAAGAAAATAGTGCTTTATGTGGCCTGAATTTACGTAGCCTTATCTCCTGGACACTGGGTCTTTTTAAGTCTTTGTGTGCTGGGTTAAGGAACTGCTGGTAACTGAAATGTTCTCCCTGGGTGTTTGGTTAGAGACCGGCAAGATTTGCTAAGGTTTTTAGGTTTCAGCTGTAGCTTTCTTACCAAAGTTTATGTTTCCTAAGACAATAAGCTAAACAGCTTTAAAATAGACTGTGCAGCCCATATTTACCTGGCTAGCTTCCACCTGAACCCTTGTTCCTGTTGGCTTCTTGCAGAAGTGTCTAATTAATGACAACCACAGACACATTTGGAACTGGAGTTTAGACTCCTACATCTGAGAACATCCTTAAAGAAGGATATCAGTGTCTACTCCAAACAGGATTATTGTTACAAGTTCTGGGATTTCATATGCCTGTTATTGCTAATTTAGTTACAAATAACAATCCCTTCATGAGAATATACACAGACACTGTGCAGTAGTAATGAATTCACATCATTAGTGTGATGAAAATAGCAATTGCATTAATGAATACGGAAAGAAACACATTTATTTAATGCAAACTCCTGGTGTCAGACTACTGAACTTTTCAGAAGTAAATAATAGATATGTGTTATCTGCCCAACACACTCTCTTCCATTTTCCGCTCTTCTGGTTTCTTTGGTAAATTTATGGCATTAAATGATTGGAACTGCTTCAGTCTGTCCCGTAGAGCAAAGCTGAATCTTACAGTTGTTCTGCATTGCCCGCACCCTGCAAACCTGTCCAAGGGTATCAGTGCATCTGTCCTACTACACTCATGTTGTATTGTCTGCTAATGCAATTAACAAACTTTGGAGGATGGTTTCAGTAAATGGTATCACCTTTGGAGTTAGCGCTCAAGTCTGTTCCTATTCAGATATTCTTATTTACTGAGTTTTATGTCTGGCTCCATTGAGAGAAGACGTGAATTTGTCTGTGGGGGCTGACCTTTTATATGATTTCCAAAGTACCATTTTTCTCCACTTCTATGATTTTAACATGGCCAGATAGATTAAAAGCTGGCCACACAAAAATATATCTTGTTCAAAATTCATCTCTTAGGAAATATAGCTTAGTGCTGGACATGGAGGGATCAGACAAATTTTAGATCATATCCAATTGCTCACCTTATTCCCCAGCATGTTGCCTGCAACAGAACAAGAGTCCAGGAGCGTAGCAAAATTGCTATGAGTAAAAAGCAGAGAGAGTCAGGGAATGAATGAGGATTTGCTCCTGTCCCCTCTCATGCTGCGTGTTGCCTCTTGAAGATACTGATTTGCCAAGAGCGAAAGCCAGTGTTGCAAAAGCTAAATAGAGGAGGTTATTTTGCAGTTTGGAGTTCACTGGATGTTATGTGGGCCCTCTCTTATTTGTAGAAGACCAGCTGATTTATACCACTGTATTTTTAGCAACCTGGCACATTGGTCTTCTCTTGTAATGGGTATGAGGCAGGAGAATACTCACTAATTCCCTGCAGTGAGTGTTAGGAGTAATTAAAATGGCTTCTCCACAAAGAAAATTCCATTGTAATTCCTAATTAGGAGAACTTTTGAAACAGAAAGAGTAAAATGCCATCTCCCTCTGACAAAGTTATTACTGTGGGACAGACTTTGCTGTTTTTACACTTGCACAGGGAAGCCTCTATTTTAATTCTCGGGATACATACAGCAGTTTTCCATGTGGTAAGCAGACAGAGAACTGCTGGAGAGGATACAGCAGAGGGCCACAAAGATGATGAGGGGCCTGGAGCATCTCTCTTACAAGGAAAGGCTGAGGGACTTGGGTCTTTTTAGTCTGGAGAAGACAAAGCTGAGAGGGGATCTAATCAATGCATACAAATACTTAAAGGGAGGGTGTCAGGAGGACGGGGCTGGTCTTTTCTCAGTGGTGCCCAGTGACAGGACAAGAGGAAATGGGCACAAACTTGAGTATAAGAAGTTCCGCCTAAACATGAGGAGGAACTTCTTTATTGTGAGAGTGGTAGAGCACTGGAAGAGGCTGCCCAGAAAGGTGATGGAGTCTCCTTCTCTGGAGACATTCAAAACCCTCCTGGACAAGTTCCTGTGCAACCTGCTCTAGATGACCCCCATTTTTGCAGGGGGTTGGACTAGATGATCTCCAGAGGTCTCTTCTAACCCCATATGATTCTCTGATTTGTGCCTTTATTTCATTTGAGTTCAGTAGGAACCTCTTGCAGCTGAGGAAGTGCTAAGCGTGAGTGGTCCACCTCCCCTTCCCCGGGTGCCCATGAGTCCCGGAGGCCAGCACTACTGCTCACTTTCTGTGCTGTCCCCTATCCTGCCCTCACTGGCAAAGTGGGCAGGAGTCTGGCTGCCTGCAGTGCACAACTTCCTCTAACTCTTAGAAAATGTAGCACAGTGCTCTAACTTCAAGTGCTAATTGCTGACACAACCTGAGTTATGGAGTCATAAACAGAGAACTTTTACTGTTGCATGGGGGATTATTTACAGTAGAGAAGTGCATGAATACTGAATTCTCTGAGTGATTTCAAGGTGGATTTCACATTTGACTTATGATAACTACCTTGATAAAAGCCCTGGGAGAATAATTCCATCTTGTAGCTTTTTCATGATTGCTATTGTATGGGTTATAGATCTTACACTTTTCATTTAGATATGCTAAATAGACTTTTTCTGCCATTAATAATGAGAAAATTTCCCATTTTCTCTATGCTTTTCAGAATTAAAATTAGTATTAACATTATTTGGCTATCTGGTTACGTAGGGAATTTCAATGATGTGAGCAAGAACGTTAATTTCATTTTTAGAAGAATGGATGGAGAAGAGCCACACAAAGGAGAATTTGTGGGATTTGTCTTCTCTCTAGCAGATCCACAAGTGGTCTGCGATGATAAAATTATTTTCTTTTTGCAGAAGAAAAGTTTTGGAAACCCCAACAAGCTCCTCCCTGCCTTAACAGTAATGTCCTTATTCTGTTAAACTCTAAAATTTGGGCTACCAATGTAAACAGTTTTCTTTAGAGACCTCAGATTAATGGTGATGGAAGGGCTAAGCCATGCCCTGCCTCAGTTTCTCCTGTGCCACAGCAGAAATAAATGCAGCTGGTTGCAGTGCTGGATGGTAGTATTTCTGCTCCTGAGGCTTTCCAGACTGACTGGGCAGCTCATTTTGCTGTTCGTGTTGTCTTTTTGTCCCTGTCCCCAGTGCTCTCTACAGGTGCACACCTTCCTGTGACATGCCTGGAAAAATCCCCCCGCTCTTTGTTCCTGGATTCTCCTTTCAGGTCCTATATGGGAGCTGCAGTTGTCCCTTCTTTTTGAACCATGTCTGGTCCCAACCTACTTCACAAGTCTACTGGCCTTTTCCCTCCAACACCAACCCTACAGCAGGACCAAATGGGTTTATGGATACAACACAGGGGAATTACTTCTAAAGGCCAACTTTAGCTGAATAAGGCCAATCTCACTAGGTGCCCTGTATAGTCCACGAAGAGAAACTTAGACTTTCCCCAGGGAGCCCAGTGGGGAATAGGTTGATGGGTTAATAGTTACTGTGCTAGTCCAGTGCAAGAGCCTCTCCTGACATGTCTTGTCTTGTCTCATTTTGAGCCCTCCTCTGATCAGCCTTATCCCGTCCATCACAAAAGTAGAAAACAGAATTTTTACAATAGCTGAAGACAGTTATTTGGTCCTGTCTCAGTTTTCCCTTTTTAGGGTAAACTATTTAAATTCTTGCAATCCTTTCCACATAAATTTTGTTTTCTGGACCTCTGATCTTGTCTAGAGCTCCAGTCTAAACTCTTCCCAGATGGCATCTGATTTCCTAGAAATGCAGAGCCCAAATGTGGTGCTTCAGCAAAGTCTTCTCCCTGCTGAAGAGAGCAGGAGGATTATTTCATGTACCTCAGAGGCAAAATGGGCCCTCAGTGCTGTTAAAGGGCATTCTGGTGATTGGGGCTAGAACTCTCATTTGTTAAATCATTTTCAATTCCAGGTCTGTTCTCCAAAGGATGTATTGCTCTTCCTCAATTGGCATCATCTGCAGACTTAATGAGCATGCTCTCTGTTTTATCATCCAGATCATTAGTGGAAGTATTGAATAGTCCTAGACCCAGGGCAGCTCCCTGTGGAATGCACGGGTTCACACTGCTATTTTGATGCTGAAACATTGATAACTGCTTTCCAAGTATTGCTTTCCAACCACTTTTGCATTCTCCCTGCAATGTTGAACTCCCCATGCTTCCTTAATTCACCTATGAGACTGCTATAAAAAGCAATGCCTGAAGTCGGAATGCATGACATCTGCTACTGTTCTTCTACCTACAGAACCTGTCACCCTCTCACAGGAAGAAATTATATTGGTTTGACACAATTTGTTCTTGAGAAATCCATGGTGGCTGCTACTCAAGTCCTGCTTTCTCCTAGGTGCATACAAACAATGTGTTCAACTATTTGGTTCTGTTTGTTTTTTCTTTTCTTTTCCTAGGATTTCATGGTGCTTCTATTTCATTTTTCCTTTCAGAGAAGAAGCCAAAACCAGGACCCATGGATTTGGAGAACTGGATGCTGTTAACACTCATCCCACATGTGAGTACTGTTTGAGGGAGAAGGAGGAATGGTTTTGTGTGAGAACGTGAGGCAAAAGCTCTCTCCTTGAGGCTGCCACTTTTTCAGGGTGATAAATTTCAGTGACCCAAGGCTCTTTGTCGAAGGTTTGTAGATGGGCCTTCCCTGCTCACACAATTCTCACTAGCCTTTTTGGGTTACATTTTTTGGACTCATAATGTGAGTCAAGGACTGCTACAGGCTCAAGAGCCCAAAACTGACCCTCATTTTTAAGTGTGATTTCATTTCAGGTATAAACTTTACAGGCAGTTACAAAGTGAAAGCTATCTGTTACAGAAAATGGTGTTGTTTTCTCTCTTTTCCTCAATTCCCTCCCCTGTAAACGAGGTCAGGAATGTTATGAAGCTAACATCATTAATGGTTGCAAAGTGTTTTGAGATCCCTGAAT
Organism: Gallinago jamesoni; assembly: GCA_025769975.1. Taxonomy (NCBI): domain Eukaryota; kingdom Metazoa; phylum Chordata; class Aves; order Charadriiformes; family Scolopacidae; genus Gallinago; species Gallinago jamesoni. The sequence goes on along the minus strand of JAOQGH010000077.1, from coordinate 41,929,761 downwards.
GGAAGGGCTTATATAAGTGAGAAAGTCTTATTAGGATAATTATAATTGCCAAGTGTACTGGCACAATATAGATCACTTAATGAATTATTTGGTTTTCCTTTCTCTCTCTCTCTTCCCCTCAGCTCCCCAAAGCAACATAAACAGACTGATTTTAATTGGCAACTTTCATTTCTAGCAAATGGATTTTTCACTGAAGTTCAAACTCAGCAGCAACATTTAGAAAATGCAAGTTTTTTTGAGATCAATTGGAATTTTCAGGGTCATGGTAAAGTGGGAAGTATCTACGCTCTTTGATCTAGAGAAGCACACGCTGAAACTGCCTTTTGAATTATCAACACTTCTCTCTCCATTACCTTGCAGCGTGTTCCCTGCAAAAGCCGTGCTCAGCTGTTGACAGATGATTGTGACAAATATGATGAAGGTGAATTGATGACTTAGGCTGGAGAATAACATGATATAGCTAATGGTCTCTGTGGAGGAAAAGAAAACCCCTTTGTAGTTTGATCTCCCACTGCTGTGATTTACTCTCTTGCTTTTGGCAGCATTTCGCTTGTGTTGGTTTGAATGTATGGTCTTCTAGAACAGACCCAGAGGTGGGTTGAGGAAACCAGTTCTTGGTCTTTTATTAGGACTTAAAGGACTATTGATAATCAGCTACCTTCCTTCCCACAAGACTTTTTCTCTTAGCTGAAGTAGTGACTCCTGTTCATCCCAGTGAGTGAGAAGTGGCTACTTAATGCTTTATAAAAATGGCTTAAGAAAGGTATTAACATTTAGGAAATTACCATTGCTTTGAACTTACTTGATACCTCCTTGATATTACTACCTTACAGTCAGTAATATCAGTGCTTCAATCAGTAGGGGGTTACTTCTTGTTGAGCCCTGAAAATTCTATCTAATATGCAGTGTAGTTCCGTTTAGAAATGGCAAGTGTGTTGACTGCTATAGAGTATATATGCCCTTTCTTTCCTTTCTTCTTGTGGGTTTCTTAGAATTGGTCTCAGAGATTGTTCGCCCATGTATTGAAACACCATGCATTTAATTTATACAATTGCCATAATAAGTAATGCAATACATTATTATTATTACTGCCATACAATACTTAGCTGGAATCCATAGCTACAGTTCTATCCCTTTCTGCTAAAAGTTTTTCAAATATACAAGGAGTGAATTACTCGACCCTATAAAACAAATAGCGTAGCACAAAAGGTTGTTCCCCAGCTTTTCAGGTTCACCTTCATTCCTGCTGTCAGCATGGGGAGAAAACAGCTCTTACAACACAAACCAGGCACTCCTGAATCCTACTGTTGAGGAGAAAGTGCCTTTGCTCAGCTGTGAAGCCAGGAAGGTATTGGTTACGTGCTTAGCCAGCACCTACATGGGCTTAATGCTGGTGTGGCACAGCCCTGAGGTGCTGTGTTCAGCTGGGAGGAAGACAAGTCCCAGTCTCTATTTGCTGGTACTTTGCTCTGCGCAGTGCTGATGTCCATACTACTTACCAACAAAACAAAGCCACAGCTACTACTAAGTTCAGCTTTCCAGGGTAGCTAAAGTTTTTCATACACTATTCTTTTGGATGTTGTATTTACCTCTGGATAAATCACCACGAACTGGATCATGCTTTTAGAACATGGGTGGAGTCAGATGTGTAAATGCTGATTTGTGTTTCAGTGTCCTTCTGAAGCAGCAAAATGGGCTAGGTTCTGCCTGGTCCCTTCCCAGCTCCCCACATGCTTGGTGGAGAGGACAGCTTACGCTGTAGAGCTGCTGTCAGTCTTTTCCTAGGACAAGTTAAAAATTTAAATCTCACTGCCATCCTTACTAAAGATAGTGCTGATGTTTACAGCCCCTGGAAGCCCTTAGATAAATTGCCTGCCTTGAATCCAAAATGTTACAGCAGGAATCACATCCCAAACAAGACTATCAGCTATAGTCTTGCTACAGCAGAACCCTGTTGCATCTGTAATCAGCTTTGTATCTTGTGTGTGTGAAAAAACACTCTTGACATTAAAGCCCTAGAACATCACCAGGTCTCTGAGGGGATGCTCAGCCTCAGACTTCCCACCTTGTGCATAATACTCAGTATAATGCTCCTGGTCCTGTTGGGCTGGAACATATCCACCCCTTGGCAGAGTCTAGCTCAATGTTTCAGTTACAGCTCTGGGGACTTCTGCTTTGTGTGCCTGTTTTTCAGTTAGCTGCTGTGCTGTCTGAACCTGGGGCTGAGGAGATGCCACACGCTTCAGCATGCTGCTTTGCACCATGCTCTGCAGTAAGCCCTGCTTGTGGTTTGGCGCTGCCCTAACAGCTCTATCTCCCTCCAGACCTCCTCACCTCTCTTCAGGTACGTGCATGCACATGGCAGCCCTAGGAAGGGTTTGGGTGTCTTGAGATACCAAATCTAAGATGCCCTTGTACTGGCCAACCATGCAAACGAATAGGAGGGAAACTAAGGCTGAAAACTGCAGGTCTCTTTGTGTCTCAGAGATGTGATCCCAGTGTGCACACTGTGACTTTCCCTTCACTTGGACAAGTAACAGCCAACCAGCCCAGCACCCAGCTTATTTCTTCAGGAGTTTCAGTCACTACCAGTCAGCCTGTTTCCATACAGACTGAGAGTATCAAGGCGGGCTGCAAAGCCGTACAAGCCTCAGTAGCACACTGTGCTTGGCATAGGGAGCATTTCTTTGTGTGAGAGGTTGCTAGCTGTGGTGACAGCTCTCATTTTTTTCCCAGGGAAAGGTTATTTTTAAAGGCCTTTCCCTCCAGTTAAAACAGAAATTGTTAATATTGAAAGTACATTACAGTTTTTAGAAGCAGAGGGAAAAAATGCTTTAAATGACCAGCACTGGCATTTTCCACCGTAGCCAGTGCCACCAGTGTCCACATGGAGCAAGTTTCCATTAAATGTTTCATCTTATAATACCTGACAGCTCAGCATCACGGGGACCTGGGTGGCAGAGAGGATCGCTGTAGTTACAGGCTCAGTGCAATTCCTGGGGGCTCTGGGTGTTGTGTCTGAGGACTGAGGCATTTATGTCATTTTGAGAACACTGTGGGGTTTTGGGACCACAGTTTTTTCACTGAAGTCTCACATGCTTTGAAAGAAAGATTTCATTTCTGCTGCTCTGCAGAGGGTGGTGTGTTTTTAGCATCCCTCCTCACCCATTTGTCCCAGCTTCTGCGGCTTTTAAAGAAGGGATTGGAACAAGACTGTGCATCCGCTGTGGGTGAGAAGGGTGCTGACGTGTGGCAGGTCCAGGTGGTCCCACCTGCTGCCAGCCAGAGTCTGCCCAGAATAGCAGTGGGAAAAGCTCATGACAAATAGTGAATATATCAGAACATGGAAGAAAACTATTCATCAGAAAATGGAAGAGAACTGGCAACATTTAATAGTTCAGTGGGGTCCCTGCAAGCTCTAATAGCCCCAAAAGGGGCAGGGGGTAATTCCTGAAATTCAAAATCTTTCTGATTTTCCCAGTTTTTATTTATTCTAGAAATAGGAAATTCTCAGATAGTTCATTTCTGTGGTTTGCAAGCAAAATTCCTTAGTTTTTTTGTTTTCCTTCCAAAAAGGCATTTCTTTATTTAAATATTGACCTACCAATTTAAAAGGAAAAGAGGTTTAGAAAAAGGATCAATAATCTGAAAATGAGATGAAGGATTTTGTGTTGGACTGAGTGGAGCAGTTTACCCAAAACGGCATTTTGAGGCTTTTCTTTTTGTTGGCTGAAAGACATTTTTATTTAGACTGCAGTTAATTGTTTTGTTTCGGCCTTAGAGACTGCTGCATAATTCCAGAGAGACACGAGCAGGGGAGACTCCTATAATTGTTTATCAGCTATGGACAGTGAAGCTAAGGGAATTAATTCTTAGACTTGGGATATTTTCTGTTGTTTTCCTGTGCTTTATGCAATTTGCTAATCTTTGCTTCTTGCTCTCGTGCATTAATCCTCGTTCTTTAAGCATGTCCTTAATTGTGAATCTCTCAGCAAGTTTTTATTTTCTCTGTGTGTGTTTATTTTATTTTAATAGTTCCACCTACAAACCGTTGAAACTTCAGGTATAACCAAGGGGAGGGAAACATGGATCAGGACTGGGCCAGCAAGAGCTGCAGGCTCAGCTGCGGCAGTCCTGAAGGTGTAGTGAACAGGAGACACGGGCTTTGAAAGTAAGAGAAACGATGATCAGTAAGTGCATTGCCAGGACACTTAGGTGCCAAAATTCAGTTCAGGGCAGTATTACACCAACCACTAGTGCAAGAAATAATCCTGGACAAGAACACCTTGTAGTCTAGCTATACGTGCTCGGATTAAGAGTTAAAAGAAGCATATTCCACAGGTCTCAGGTGGAGTTGCAGCACCAGGAGATGGAGGAATCTGCTGGGATGTAGGGGGCTGTCAGCAACATGGTGCTGGCTGGAGAGACCTGATTATGTATCTGTGCTGTCAGAAGGGATGGGGCGCCAGGAAGGAGCTGTGGGAGATCCCCGCAGTCCTCACTGGTTGTGAGTGAAAAAAGCCAGAAGGCAGCATGCCATTTCGTACAGTCAGCCTGCTGTTATCCTGATCTAGCATGACAAATTGGTGTTCCCAGAGTGGCAGCAGAGTAATCAGACTGTGACAAATGGTTTACTTAGAGCAATTTGTTTTCATTTTACTGAAAATTTCCGCATTCTTAACAAAAGGTTCCCCCCTGCCTCTTCACTCCCACCGCCTCCTTCTTCCTTTAATGGCATTTGCATGATGTTGGGAAAGGGATTGGACCTGACCTGTGGTTGAGAGGGCAGTGTGGCTGCTGGGAGATCACATTTTGGGGACCCTGGGCTTTTTGCAGTGGGAAGTGATTGCTGAAGGCATTGAGATGGTGAATGTGAAGCTCCCCCTCCATTAGCCGTTAGGGTTGTACATGTGCTTTTGCCTGCGTTTCTCACACGGGAGCTGAGCTATCTCTCACCTTTTTCAGGTTGGTTCCTGGTAGATGAAGGGTGTGGGGGAGCACAGGTTTCCCTGAGGGTTTGAAAAGGATGTCTGTCAGTCTGGCACCTTTTACAATTATTAAAACCAGGCACAGCCCCGTAGCAGTGCTGTAGCTGGGAAAGGGCAGCAGTGTCTCCCTGAAGCACTGCCAGCCACATCTGCCCCGTGGGTGATAGGGCAGCTGTGCAGACCTACCCCTGTTCGCGGCACAGCTGGATCCATCTGCTTTAGCACACTTGCAAAAGCCAAAGAATTCAGAGAAAAGGGGAAAACTGCTAAAAATTAAACAATGACTAGGATTTTGAGAGTGTTCAAGTCCCTGTCACGGCAGTGCCTCCAGCTGGTCCTGGGATGGGGACCTTACTGCCTTTCCCAGCTTGAGTTTACCCAAGTCTTGCACAGGACTTTTCTGTACCATGGTGCCACTGCAAGGTTAAAACTTGGGTGGATTCACTTGCTTGTCTTCCCGGGCAGAGAGATGAGAAATGGGTAAACTCTGTATTGTCTGTTTAGCAGAACCTGACCCTGCCCTATGGCCGGGAGGTAACTGCCGTGAGACTGACCTAAGAGCGGGCTGAACTCAGACTCCTCATCTTCTTCTTACTCCAGTTGTTCTCATTTATAATGCTACTGCTTCTGAGTGCAGTTCTTGCAGTTCCAGCAGCCAGTGCTTTCCATGGGCTGCAGGAAAGGGAGAACTGACTCCTCAAGTAAAAAAAAAGAGAAGTGCTATGTGTCTGGAGTCAGGGGCTCTGTGCCATGGGGAAGATGCTGGGAGGCAGGAAAGAGTTAGGGAGGTGGCAGGGGGTGGCTCTGCTACAGTTGGAATTTAGAAGTGGGTTACTGAGATGGATATTGAGAGTGCCCCACCCAATACCATTCTCTGAAATCCTGCACCGGGATGGGATTGGTGGCCGACCTGGCTAGCAGGCCTGTGCCATCTGGCTTTTTTTCAGTTCTGGCTTCTTTCGTGACTGGCCTTTTCCAAAAATGCATCACTGCCCAGGATAGAGGACCTGGAGCTCTGCAGACGTGGTATGTGCTGTTGAACCCACAGCAAAGCCAAAAAACAATTATTTGGGCCTTCTGGGGTACGAGCCTTGCTTCTGGACCTGGTGGGCCTGGAGCATTAGAGGGTGAAGTGATGAAGTCACGGATTTTCTCCATCATGCTGCCTGTGCCTGTGGCTGCTACTTTTTTTATACCTGAATGCAATTGTTTAAAGATTGCTCAGTACAGGCTAATGAGATGAAATGCTCAGGCCACTCTCGTATGAGAGGTTGGACATGACAGCGTATAATGTTCTCCTTTGACTCTGCCCATAGCCTCGAGGACTTAATTTGGCAAGGTGCTGCAGTAGGTGCTGGTACTACATCTTGCATCCTTGTGCTACTGCACAAACACTCAACAATGTGATGCAATTTACTGCTGCGTCCCCCATCCAGCCACTAGAGACATCCATCAAGGTCTGGGGAGGAACCAGCCCAGTCCTCTTCATCGCAATGGCAATTGTGTCTCAAAATAGTGTGGTGCCACTTAGAGAGCCTGGCAGTGTACTGGCATTCCTTAAATGAAATTTCCACTCTGTTGGCAGCTTTGGTCTTTGCAGAAGCCCTGGGAAATGGCATAGTGGTGTGTAACCCACTGATGCACATTGGAATGTGTCCCTGGCCTTGCGTGGAACGAGCTTTCTGGTATATGCTCATACAACGAAATGACTTAAGTAAGACCATTATCACAACATGGTTTTCATAATGTATTAGCAAAGATAATAAAGTGATGGAAAATTACTTGCACTAATCGGACATCCATAAATAGACTCAAATAGTATGTTTGACTCTCAATTGGAGTGAATAATTTATCAGCTGATTAAATCTGATCATTTTTTACAACCTGCCAGTAGTTTTCCAGTGCATGTTTTTACTGTCCATATATCTCCATTAGATTGACGGATTTGGGTGGTTCAGAATGGTAATAGGCAGGAAAATGCCATGTGTAAGTAAATAAAGCCAGATTTATAGCATTGGGGCACCACTCTCAGATAGCTAACACCAAAATGGGGTCCTGTTACATATTTAAATAATAGCTGCTCTCATCTCTCCGATGATTTCTTAAGACCAAGAGAGAAAGAAAAAAAAAACACCAACCACTTAAACCCTCTACTGCCAAATATAACCTTCCAGATGTTGCAAGCAGGGCAGGAAAGTTACCCAGAGCAGCGACTTTTGAGGTTGCTCAAGGGGAGAAGTGTGGTGCAGTGACAAGAAGAGGAGATCAAGCACTCAGTGCTTTGTCAGGATCGGTAAGTCCCAGGGGTGAGCATCCTTCAGACCCAATCTTTCCATCTCCCTGCTTGTCTGTCCAGGTCTCCACCGACTGTACCTGCTTCCATCTGCACTTGCATGCTGTATGCACCAATGTGGGCATTTTCTGAATGTTTTTTTTGGTGTTTGCTTTCCTTCCTTTATGAGAAAAAGAACACTAGTTCTTTTTTGCTATTTGGATATGAGACATTTCCCTTGATGACACTGTAAACTCTATATTTGGGTGCATGGCTGCATGCACATGGCTGCAAAACTTCCAAAGAGATATGATTAAAAAGAAATTATAATTGTGCATAAAATGAATATTAGATAGCTGCAGAGGTCTTAGGCAAAGTCTTCTGGGAACCTCGGAATTACTGAAGGCCAGGCCTGAGAGGCTGTGCCCTGGCTTGTCTTGCGTGGTGACCTCCTCCTGTGCCACACAGACCTGGAGTCGTCTCATCCCCACCTTTGGAGGGTGGTGCAGGATCCCCAGGGTGCTGCTCCAGCGCCCTGCAGCACACGGTCCAGAGCTGGCATCTCACCCTGGCCAGGGCAGTGCCAGGAACGGGGCCACCACAGGGCCAGCAAGGGGAGATGGATTCCCCACTCTTCCAATATGTGCACCTGGCATTTAATCTGTCGAAATCAGAGGACGGGCAGTCAAAATGGGTGATGACGAAGCTTAATTGCTCTTTACTCTGCAAACAGGATAGGTGTACAGAAATGCAAATACAGATACTCTCTTGGTTTGTTTGGCCTCTTCTTTTGCACTAAGGGAATACGCCAACAACCTGTCATGAACTGAGGAGCACTGGTTTCAGTGCTTAGTGTGATAGCGCTCTCCTTTGAGAACCACACCAGTGAAACTCCTGCTGACTTCCCTAGGAGGAAAGACGATTTGCAGGGCTGCTTACCAGTAATTTAAAGGAATTAAAATGAAAACCACCAAGGGGATGAACCAGTCAGCCAGGGAGCATTTGTAGGGCTAGCTGTGTGTGAAGCAGGGATACTAACTGTTGCCTTTTCCCTTCAAATTTGTAGCTGAAACGTCCCTGTTATCCCCAAAGACCATCAGTTTTATTCCTGACTATGGAAGAAGGAGAATTGAGAGAAAGACAACAGACTTTCACTACTGGACCAATACTTTGGGCGGATAAAGGTACAAGTATAGCATAAGTATAAAAAATGACTATATATCAGCATATAAAAGTAAGCATATGAAATATATACCTTTGGTAAGTCAATGAAGTTAACATTAGTGCTATTACTTCATATTGTGTCTCTCCTGTGTCTGTCTCAAAGTGGTGGTAGGCTAGGGCTCATAATAAGCAACATTTTTAGGAAAAATTTGCTAATTTTTTTACTGTATTAAATTGCTGCAAAAGTAGCCTGGATTGGCCCAGAGCAGTGAAACCTGGAGAGCACCTAGGAAGACATAGTGGTTTTTTGAAAAGAGAGAGGGTCTACATATACCAGGAACACAATCATCGTTTGTCACTCAATGACAGTGTTGCTTCTTATTTAGAAAACTAAAGCAATTTCTCCAGCATTTCCTCTTGTCACTCTTCAGGCCAGCCTGGCCTCAGCACAGCGTGGGTGAAGGATGTGGCCAAACAGGGAAAGAATGGCCAAAGCTTTGGATTTGGCAGAGCTTTCTACTGCTTTCGTTTCTTCATTACTGCTGCTGCCTTCAGTGGGACTAGCTTTTGTCCAAGCCTCCGGATAATTAGCACCGCTGGCAGCATTATTCTCCTCAGATACACACAGCCAAATCACACTGTTGTGCAGCAATAGGCAGGCAGGGTGGGAGATACCAGAGGTGTCATTCAGAGGCTGGAGCTGTGTCTTGCCTCTTGCCAGTCCTTGCACAACAAGAGTTAGCTTAGACCCAGATTCGCTGGATCAGGTCTTCTGGGAAGGCACAAAAAGCTGATCCACCAGTTTCTGTTCTAGTTTCTTCAGAATGCTTGTGATGATGTTAGCCCTACACACATCTTTGTGTCTTGTAGCACTGGCCATAATTACTGCGATACAAGGAGTTTCTTCCTAAGTGTCTTTGGACTGGACAGTGTGGTTCATCTCTTCCCTCTCTCTGAGGGACAAAACCCAAGTTATTCTTGTGCAACTTTGTGAATGGAATGGTGTATAGGAGTCAGTGTATGGCTTGTCTGGAAGGATTGTGTCAAAATTCAGAATCAGGGTTCACAAAATCCACCGTTTTCTTTGCATCTATAAATATCAGCCTTGAGTACACTCCCCAGGTTTTGTTCTTTATGCATTGCTGAGGTGACATTTGACACTTCAAGTAGGAAAGAAAAATTGCAGTGTTTGGCAAAGCAGCTAAATGTTCATCAGTTAGTGATGAACTAGTTAGTGATAAGAAGCTGGTGTTCAGGTGTTTGGGTATTATCCAAGGCAAACAGATTGGGTCAAATCCTTAACCCACCTGCATCAGTATCCGTCTGTTGACTTAAGTGGGGTTAAGACAATTTACCAGCTATGTACCTCAAAAGAGTACTTATTTCCTGGTGCATTAGCAGGAAGATCAGAGCCTAGGAGAGTTATTTAGCTGTGAATAGGCCGTGTGTTCAGTGCTGATTCCCTGCAGGCTCCCTTGTGCGTGCAGGCAGAGCTCGCTGCTCGCTTGCTTGCTCGCAGTCAGCCTGCTCTCCCTTTTGGACCTGGCATGTGTTTCAGCATTTGTTGTTTGCTCTGTGCTTTTCTCCTGCAAGCCTAAGATGGCCACCAATGATTTTATGTTCCCCTTTTTTTCCTACCCCAAATAAGGAGACCAGGAGCTTCTTAATCGACAGTGTTTCACTGTCATCATTTTGAAAACAGAGTAGCTGCTGACACTTTCTGACACAATTTTATGTGACATTATTTGCAACTGGAAGGGAAGATGGTAATGTGAGAGAAGACACTAGGTTTTAGTTTTCTTACTTTTACCCTAGGAAGAGTAAGAAGAGCACTTGAAACTTAAGGAAAATGTTGCAGATTACTACAGCTGTAGAACACAAAACTCAAGCCATTGAACAAGGCAAATATAACAAACTCTCCGGACTGAGGCAGAGGTGCAACCTTTCATCCCTCCCCAAGTCTGCCTGGGGTTGTAGAGAGCTGGGCCAGGGAACAGGGATATGGAAAAATGTATCTCATCCCATTTACACTGCAGTCATCTCTGACCCAAAAGCTGCAGAGGTGCACAAATATGTTTATTCCAGGGACAAAAAAAAAGGGCTGTTTTTGGAGAGCAGTATCAGTGCTTTTTCCAGAGCTTGCTATGGCAGGGATCTGGCATGCCTCTGATGAAATAATAGCTGGAAAAGCAGATGGATGTTTATTTTCATTCATGACCTAAGGCTTAAACTGCTTTCTTCAGCCTTATACATTTGTCCAGTATATGATCTACAGCCTAGTCCCTCCAAGTGACCTGTTGATGCCACATTGGCTTCAGCACAGCATTGCCATCTTTTAACATTGCTCTTAAGGTTCATGGCTACATAAATCAGGGATGGGGTATCACAGGGAAGCCTGATTTCCTAACAACTGAAACAATATATTATTGGAGAGTTCTGGAGGTAACCCTGGTGATGATCAAGTCTGTGTGTTTGATGTTTGAGCTTTTGCTTTTTGAGTATTCCCAGCAGGAAGAAGCAGTGTCTGGGTATGCAGTCAGGGCTTTGTGTCTCTTAAAGATTCATGAACAAACCAACTATCAAATCCAGAGGAACATAAATAATGCTGGAAAATCCAGACAGATATTCACCTTCATTCCCTCCAAAGTGGAGAGGACTGACTGTGCGAAATTCCATCTGAAAGAAAAAATCTTCATTTTTGCTATTTATTATAATAAAACTGAAAGCAGCCCACATTGTTTCTGAAATGGGAAGCATGACACAGTCAGTATTACATTTTCTTTCTGGATGCAAGAAAATGACCTTCATAGCTCACTTGAGGCTTTGTCTCTTTAAAGTTATGGGCCATTCCCTTGTTAGTGGTAATAAACTGCATTATATTCCACTTCACACTGATGGGGTTTTTCTACATAATGCCAGGGAACTTGAAAAAAAAAAAAAAAGAAAAGAAAAGAAGGTCAGTGAGTCTCAAAATGTGCTTTATTTAAAAGGATATAAAAGGGAAAGAGCTCTTATCACTTCTCAAATTATATGTGTTATATTAATAAGCCGTTATGTTTTAAGCACTATTTGTAAGTGTTGCGCACATGTAGCTTGGGATGTTATTATAGCGTACACGAGGATACCAGATGTTCAGCATGGAGAATGGACTGGGACAAATATAACATGGATTTGGTGGCTCCTCTGCTGCTGACCATAGCCAAGGGGCTTCACCTTGGCCATCTGAGGCAATGGCAGGTCCCAATACCTCAAGCCCTCCCGAATTTTTTGCTCTATTTTTAATTAACCCCACCTGAATAATGGAGACCTGGGCACTGTGTTAGTGCAAGTCAAAAACCCTGTTGATGTTGATGCTGTGCCTTTAAATAATGCTCAGAAACCCCCTTATTTCCCACCTGCACTTTTGGCCTCATGACAGGCCTGTAATTAGCACAAATTTTTCACATTCATGGATAGATTGGAAATATGGAAGCACTTAATGAAAAAGGTCAGTTACCTTGACCAGGCTGAAATTGCAGTTAGAGGACATTTGCTTGCTCCCAAGGCTGGCAGCATACAAATACATGAATATTAAGGTACCGCACGCAAAAATGCAAACACCATGTGTACTGTTTTAGGGCTTTGCATTTAGCCTGACTCCTGTCGTGGGGTCTTTCTTGTGTTTTGGGGGCATTTCCGCCCAGACTTGGTAAGGCAAGGCTCGGCTCTGTCTAGAAATGTCTGTGTTACGAGGAGCTGGATTAGGACATGACTGCAGGTCCAAATTATCTGGCAGTCCAGATTAACCATCCTCCCACATGATTTGAGCTAGAAATTAGGTCAAAAACATGGATTTTTTCATGGTAGGGCTAGCACATCACCCACCACAGCTATTACATTTGCTGATGGTACCAAAGCTCGTGTTTCCAAGCCAGTTTTGATAGGAAACTAGGCCTTGGTTAGGTTTGGGCTCGGGACTCAAAAGTCACTACCCATTTTTGGGTTTATATTCCTGAAACAAGGAAGCGCCCATCTAGACAAGGAAAAGGCCCACCTGCAATTTTGTGGGCCTTGGGGTGAGCTAAATAAATAAATAAATAAATAAATAAAATAACACACTCTGGATACAAGAAAGGAGTGCCCCTGTGGCAAGGGACTGGCTGGTTTCGCTCCCATGGCATTTTCTGGGATGTTCTTTGATATTTGACAGCAGAGGTCAGAGGAGGCTGCCTGCCTCCAAAACCTTACATGCAGGCTGGGAAGTGGTTAAAGTAGTCCTGTGGAAACAGAAGAAGGTATGTGAAGTGTAATACGGTTTTCTGTCTCTCCCTGTAGTTCATGCCTTTAATGGACAATAAGTGCATAATGTGTTTTTATTTATCTGTTTTAATCTCTCAGACTATGCTGAATTATGACAAAAGTAAAATAAGAAACTCACACAACAAATCCTCCAAACAGCTGTTAAGTTAGAAAAGCTCAGATCCTTTCATTTCCAGATCTCCTAAGTGTAGTTAATACATAATGGGAGAATAGCAAGTCCCTGGTAATAATTACGCAGTTTGAATTGAAGCTTGTCATCAGTAGCAGCAAGGATTCTTACAATAATGTGCAAAGCAATGTGGCCTATGCTCATAAAAAAAAAAAAACCACATGCCTTTTAAACATTTATTTTTACTATGTGTGTTTAATACTAAAAGTGATTATAGCACATCGCTCTTCACCTTAATTGTTTGGCAAATGTCATACTGTAAAAGCAAATCCCTCTCTTGCACTTACGGAGTACCATGACATTCTTGTGCTGCCAAGAAGCCCCTGCAAGATGCTTATGAGAGCACCCTCCCTGTAGCACAGTTTGTGAGCATTTCATAAACCTTTCCATGCAAAGCATCCCTTGGAGATGAGGAAATTATTTTAGTCCTGCTTTACTTTAAACTTGGAGAACTGAAGTACAGAAAAAGCCCCAGATCCCCCGTGGTGCTCAGAGGCATAAATCCCCTGTGACTGAGTTCTGAGTTCATCCCACCTGACTTTCAGGATGTGGCTGACATGAAGGTTGTGCTGGAAGTTTAGTTACCCCTAAAAATCCATCCTCAACCACCAGACTGCTTTGTTGCTTTGTTCCAGCTCTCTGCAGCCCTAAATCTGGCTTGCCCACCAAGTGCAGAGCAGGATCAAGCAATGCATGGCCAGATTTCCAAAAGATGTGAGCACCAATTATTTGAACATCTGGCACCCTTTGGATCTAGTGTTTGGTTTGTTTTTAAAACAAACCCTAGCATGTGCACCGTGTGTTCATTAGTATGGAAGAAGGACAAGTATGATGAGCTACTCCTCTTACCAAGGAATAAAGCAGAACAGGGTAAGAATCGCAACTCAGCACAGTCAAAGGTATCAGGGCAGAACTGTCACCTCTGTCACAAACTGTATGGATGAGACAGGGACAGTTGTCTCTTCTCCAGCACCAGAGTCTCATCTGACTGCCCATGAAGGTGCCAGTGGTGAGGCTAGACCACCACTTTGGAAGGGAATTCAGGACTCTCAAACTTGTTTCATGTGGGAAAGTTAGTGCCTGGCTGGTCATGCTCTTTGCTGTTGTTTGCTGGTTGTCATTTATAGAATAGAGCAAATAGAGCTACCAGCATCTCAGGAGATGCCTGACGCCTTGCAAGATCAGGTTCTGGAAATAAACTACTTTATATCACAATGACACCTGCACTCTCCGCTCCACTAACCGGATTTATTGTAAGGCTGCATCAAACAAATGGAGTCATAAGCTGCACTGTCCCCAGGGCAACTGGATGAATTAAAATATCCAAGACAGTGATGAATGTTGCCAAAGGGTGTTGATATTGGGCTGCTGGACCTGTGGTCTCTGGCAAAGCCCAAGAAACAGTTTCATCACAGGGAGACTCCAGAGTTATCATTCTCAGCAGCCAAGAGGAATTGGGTTCCTGTTTCTTCCACCTTTGCTATCAAAGGGATAGCCAGAGTTGCTGATAAAGCATGCTGCCTCTCCACACTTTTGAGAATATAACTTCAATATCTTCAAATTTAGGTTTCACAGGTCCAAAATCTGGAAAAATAAAATTTAGATTAAAAACATGCAGCAAAATATTGTGGGCCCTATGCAGCTCCTGCTGAAATCACCAGTGGCAAAACTCCTTGTTATTTAAATGACTTGAGATCAGGTACGTGCATTTGCCTGTGCCTTGTTATAACTACGCATGCTCTTTCTGCGTGTTCATGCATGTGCATTTTGTGTTACACACAGGTATGGAGATGAGTGCCTGTTGATCTACAGGCAGCAAATACGCGTCTGTCTAGGTGTATGTGTTTGAGTGTATGCTGCTAACATATGTTTGAACTGGCATATGGCCAGGACTGTGTGTCTTTGTAAAGTGTGTATCCCTGTATGTGTACATAAAAAGCTAGTCTGCTTTCAAATTACAGAAGCCAGTTGTCAACAGAAGCTGTAATGGAGACCTTTGATTTATAAGACCTTCTCTCACGTTGCCTCTTTGTGTAGGGTTTCTGTGTGACATGAAATCTGAAATTGGTGATGGGTTGTTATCTGCTGGGCCACAAGGAGAAAGCTCCACGTGTAACCCCATCAGCTACAAGCTCCTTACATGATGCTGTTTTATTTTACAGGTGGGCAGCCATCCGAGGGGAAACTTTAATTTGAGAAAGTCTGTACTTAACAGCAGTAGTCCAGAGCCCTGCCATGTCCTTTCCATTAACCCATTTTGTTCCTTTCTAAAAAAAATGATCAGAAGGCCCTTCACGGGGGAGGAGAAGTCAAGGAGGGTAACTGAGTATATCTGCTCGTGGTTGCAACGGCCAGCCCAGCTCTTGGATGACTGAAGCCTTGTGCTCACAGCCGAGCAAATGATCCCCTGCCAGGAAGCGTGACAAAGGAGAGGGATTTCGGCAATGTCACGCTCAGGCGCTCGGCTCCTGTGGAGGAACTGACCCCGGGGAAGGCCAGGAGCAGGCTCTCTGCTTGGAGGAGGAGGAAGGGTTTACACACGGGCCCCATCACTTGGAGGATGACTCAAAATCAGAGCAAGGTGAGCAGTGCATGTGTATATACCTGGAAGAAATCCATCCATTGCACCTATGTCAGCTGCACCGAATTGGTCATGCAGCCGCAGCCACCCGGGGCTGCACGCTCATACACAGAAATTATACAGCCCCCTCTCCAGCAACCCCCTTCTCACATGGTGCCCATCTTCCCTCTCCCCAGCCCCATCCTCTCCTCTTTGCATACTTCTGTCTCCAAAGAAATTGCTAAAGGAGAGGTACATTTTTTTTTCAGCATCATACTGACCCCCTTTCTCCTCCCCCCAAGGCCTGAAATTAATTAAATGATGTCACGCTTGATTTTATCTGATTTGGAAGCAATTCATCACCCTTTTGCTGGTTCTATTAGTCCAAGCGATCAGCACATTAATTCATTTGTGAGACTAAGCTCAAGGGTAATTACAGTGAGGAAGCTTAATGCCTAAACGTGTTAATGTCTGTAATCAGAACTATTTTCTCAGTGCGGAACAATTGTTAGACAATTACACTTGGATATGATTGCCCTGGTAGGCAACAGACGCTGTGTCAAGAGGGGAATAGCAGAAGCTTGTTTTGCAAGTAGTGTATTATCAGCAAATTCGACTCTTTGCAATCTCTCTTTTTCTGGATTCTGCACAACTCACTCCTTCCTCTGGTTTTGCATTATTAATTAAGTTGAAAAGTCATCTCTCTCTCTTTTTCAGGCTAGGTAGTGTGTGGCACAGAGGAAAATAGACTCTTCTGCTTTTTATTTTTCTGGCATAAATGTCACAGGATTGTGGTGTCCTGGTTTATGTCCATGGAGAGAAATCATGAATTTAATAGGTGACCCTTTGCCGTCCAACGATCAGTGCCTTTCTGTCAAAAGACCAGATGAACTTTAGGACTGAGATTCTCCCTCTTTTGCCTATGTGGAGGTCTCTTTGTTGACCTCATGGTGGGGAAGTGTCCTGCCAGGGCGATTCTGGACTTAATTTAAAGGAAAAGTAGCTGTTGATCGAGGGACCCATATGGGCACAGTGGGACTACACAAACATAGCAAGTGGGCACAAAATCTTTCTGAGTGAGGCCATTTCTTCTTGCTCTCTCCTCTTCCGAACGAGGTGCCAGTGCCCTTGTCTGACCAGAGAGCTTCTAGTTTTGTGTCAAGTATCCTCAATATGTTTATTTTCTTGATGCCTAGCTCCAGAAGGGAGTGAGGAAATCTACACCTAAATGCACAGTGTTCAGTTTTTAATATAAAGGCACCTGCCCAGAGTATCAGGAAATATCCTGTCTGTGTGATCACCCTGCTTAACACCCAGCAATAACCCCACATACACTGCACAGCATGTATGGTCTACAGGGGTGATGTCTTCTGGTACATGCTCTCGTGGGATGATCCACACTGCAGTCTGTGTGGGTGCCACCTTCCAAAGAGCTTTCGGGGAAAGATGGCGCTCTGGCTCCTGCCTGCATAGCATGGGTTGTGGTGGAAACCAGTGTTGCTGGGCCATACAGAGGCTATTGCCTCCATGCAGCAGGAAAAGGACAGGGACACGGCAGGGGTAAGGATCAGGAGTGTAGCAGTGAGCACGATGCTACAGGAAGAGCAATAATGCCTGCGACATGGACTGAGGGAAGATGGGGCCAGCCCAGCACCGGCAACTCAGTGCCACCGATTCAGAGCAATTCAGCCTTATGGGACTGCTGTCCCTGCCCACCTTATCCCTTCTTCCAGCTGGTGTGTGACATTTGCAGGCAGATTTCGTTCAGCCTCTTCCCTCCAGATATATAAGCCCTCTCAAAGTGAGGATGAACTTTCTGCAGTCTCTGTGAGCTGGATGGCTGCGCCTGGGCAGAGGGATAGCCGGAACCCCACGGTCATTCCTCTTCTTCCCCAGGTGGCCACAGTGACCTCTGCTGTCACTGAGTGAGTCCAAGCACTTGTGCTTTTTAGCTGGGGAGAGATTTTATTCTAGCTCAACCTGGAGGTCCTCCAGTGCACAAGGCACTGTACCTTGCAGAAATTCTCATTTGGGGTAATGTCCCATACACCACTGGTCTTGAAAAATGCATTTCTTGCTATTTGAAGAAAAGCCTCTAGCTGTGCTGGATTGGCAGCATCCTCAGAGGCGCCTGTGTTCATCCTTAGCAGCAGTCCCAGCCTCCTGCCACAAATGAGGCAGGGGAGGAAATGAGTTTACAATTATGTGTTTTGCAGACATGGTGAAGCTTGCGCCAGCAACAACCACAAGACGAGCTGTCTGCTCGGATGGTTTCAGAGAGCTGTCTAACCAGAGGACGGTAAGAATAAATCTAAAGTTTCTGTTGTCATTAGTGGCATAGATGAAGAGCAAATGATTTACTTTTTTCCCCTCAAAAGAGCAATCCTCTCTGGTCTCCAGCTGGATTTGCAAAGGGGCTGTGGCAGTGACCTTCTCCTTTCTCCACATCCAATTTAACAGGACTGGTTTTAGCACTTCCTTGCTTTCTCCAAAACCTAGGATACCACAATACCCTGCTGGGGTGTTCTGAAGAGGTCTAAGCCCTCTCTTAACAGCACAAGAGCAGGGACGCTCTGCAGGTAGGAAAGACAACATGGCCTGGGCAGTTGCAAACCAAGCACAGTCCCAGCCACCGATGTGCTTCAGGTGTGACCCTTCGCCTGTTTGGAGTTGTTCTTACTCCAGTCTTTGCGTTGGTTTCCTTGGGAGCTTCCCAAGAAAGAAAACTTGTGCCAAGAGTTTCATATAGTACCCAGGATGCCAGTGAGAGCAGCTTCATGGGGGCGGGTGGGAAACTTACCCAAAGAAGGGCTGAGAGGGCTGCTCCTGCCAAGGGGAGCAGTTAGGGTTGGGGCAGGCCTAACCATACAGGCAAATTTCTCCTGCTGAGGCAGCCTGGGGGACAGCCATGGCTGGGCTTGCTGTCTGTCACCCCGATGCCATTTTCTGAGGTCTTGCTGCAGGTTTGCCAAGGAGCAGGGCATGGCAGGCGGATTTTGACAAAATGGTGTGAAAACCGACAAGATGTCTCCAATGTTGAATGAGTTAAAAAAATAATGATATTCACGGCAATCTCATATCTGTTCTCACCCAGCTTTCAGGTCTGACAATGGTGAATGTAAGCACAATAGGATGATATGTGAAGAGGTCTGAATTTTGCATTGTTTCTTCTCCTTTATGCTGGAATACCTTCTTAGCAGTGTAGAAAACCCATTTCTCACCCTTTCACATTCTCTTGGCAGATCTTTGAATATTAATGCTGTCACCAGCTACCATGAGTTGAAGTGGTCTGTGTTGGGTTGATGAGGGCTGATGACGTTCCTCTGCCTCCCCCTTTCCTGTGCAGGCAGCAAGCAAAGCCCTGGGGCTGCACTGGCACGTGGTGCCACAGGACAGAGTGCTTCCCTGCTCGGCAGGGACCCTGGCCTGGGAATCAGGGATTTATTTGGCAGTCCTGGCACTGGCTTTCCAGGGAAGCTTAGCCAAGGCATCTCCACCCATCTTTTGCCTGCCTCGTGATTTTAATCCGAAACCCCTCCAGTCCTTGCTCTGCCGATGATGTCACTGGTGAGCACTGGTGAGGCCCCACTTCGAGTACTGGGTCCAGTTTTGGGCCCCTTACCAGAAAAAAGACATTGAGATGCTGGAGCGGGTCCAGAGAAGGGCAACAAAGCTGGTGAGGGATCTGGAGCAAATATCTGAAAGGGTTATTAAGCCTTGGAATGGGCAGCCCAGGGAAGCAGTTGAGGCAGCACACCTGGAGGTGTTCAAAATACAGGTGGACATGGTGCTGGGGGACATGGTTTAGTGATGTTTTTTTTGTCAGGGTTAGGTTGATGGTTGGACTTGATGATCTTGAAGGTCCCTTCCAACCTAGATGATTCTATGATTCTATGTCAAAAGCACATTGACTCTGAAAGGCACTGAAGCCTGGGATGGCTTTTGCCTTCCAAGGCTTCCAAATTTTCCCTCTGCTGTCCAGGTTGCAAGGAGTAGCAGGAGAGGTAGCCCCTCCGTTGTGTTATTCCTCAAATTTAGTCCCAAGTTACTGTAGATACCATTTGAAACTGGTATTTGAACAATAGCTTCTAAAATATGCACCCACTCCTCCTCTTTTTGTCTTTATTAAAAGCTATAGAATATTTCTAATGTGACAGGAAACATGCTCCATTGTTTCTCCACTCTATTTGACTGAAGTGAAGCTGCTCGCCTGCACAGAGGTACCACCGCTGAATAGTACGCTATTCTGAGCCTTGTTAAATTTGGAGCCTAACTTATTTTAACTATTGCAGTCTCAGAGAGCCCACCTTGCAAAGTTCTTCCATGCCATCAAATCTCAATGGGCTTTTACCCTCTCAGACAACAGACCCAGAACAATACCTGGCTTCTGATGAAATACAAATTACAGTCAGTTGAAACAATTAGGAGATTAACTTCTTCATCCTCTCTCCTGTGTTTGGTGGTTGGATGCTTTGAGGTCCTTACTGCCTACGGGAATGCAGTCTTCTTTTCCATCACGCATTTAGCCAGAGGTAATGAGATAACAGATGTAGTAAGAAGAAAAAAATAAATTGCCCAGGAGATCCCGGACCCAGATTTGCAGCGCTCCCAGCAAAGCCTAGTGAAGCCTGGTGAGCCCAGCTGTTGCCCAGCTGCAGGGCTGGGGACAGAGACTCATCCCACAGCCCCATCCCTGGACACTGCTCATGCACCAGCATCCCTCCACAGGCCGGGTGTCTCCCCGCGCATCGCTGTGGCAGTGCTGTGCAAATGCTCTTGGACATCTCCATCCCATCTGCAGTGATAGGAGACAGCTGCCTAATGCTCTCCCCATGGACACGTGAGTCGGGGAGGTAATGGACGGGTAAAAGCCAAGCTGCTGTGTGGGTAGAGGTGATGTGGAGCAGCCAGTTTTCTGCTGAGAACAAGCTGGTGTGCATATCACCGGGACTCCAGAAGTGACAACTTGCTGTTGGTGTTAGCACCCTGGTTGAGATGAGTGGGCTGGAGGCAGAGACCTCTGCAGCACCAGGGGTATTGCAGCTCCACAGCCTCGGGTGTTTCAGCCTCTGTCCTGCAAAGTAAAGAGCTGCCAGTACCAATTTACATTGCAAATGCACAGCTATAAGTCACCTGCAGACTTTGTGAATTCATCTGGCTGCAAAGCCCATCAGAAGAATGGAACTCCTTGCTCTCAGATTTCGGTTCCTTTGCCCCTGGTTATGGCTTACAGAACCAAAGAAAACAGTGTTTTATGATGCAGAAACAGTACAATTGCTGCGACTGAATTATTTTTTTCTTGTCATACAGCCGTGAGTGCTGGGGGACTCCACCGGCATCGGTACAGAAACGCCGCTGGGCTGAAAATAGCTGGAGACCACAGGGCTGTGGGGAGAGGAGCAGCAGGGCTGGGCAGGACGCCTGAGGTCTCCTCTGGCCAAAGTGATTCATCACTTCCAGCCCCACAGCTTTGCACTCATCAAAATGCCTTAATGAATCTGTTCACTTACTGCTCGGTGTGACATATCGATGTGTCTGCCCACAGCTGCCCCTCTTCCCTGGAGCCGATGAGCAAAGGGGGATGCCTTGGTGTGGGCAAGCGGGGCTTGCCAGGGTTAGCTCCTTGAGGACTCGGGGGCCAGCTCAGGCCGTGGTAACTGTGCCACGGACCAGCACTGGAAAGTTCCCCAGTTGTAACTCCTGCCTTCCATGCATGATCGTTTTCTCCCTTGCCGTTATAAATACGTTCAATCAAAATGAGCACGTTTTACTCTTCCCTGAGAACAATGCAAACGCAGTGCAAACATTTCGCTGTCTGCTGCTCGGTATTTCTGCGTAATCTGGCAATCCTGCACAGAGCAGATAAAATGGTAGAGAAAGAAAGTTCTTACCTCATTTCTCTCTGTTGGCCAATACAATATGCCTAATGGCAGGACATGCAGTCTGTCTGCCCCAGGTACGCAAACATTTCATGTCTAAGTCTGGCTAATATCACCTTTGCTGGGGTCCTGGGAGGCTTTGTGGTCCCTTGTTCCTACCAAAACTCCTGGTTCCTGGTTGGAAGCTATCATTGCCCCATCAAACTCTTTCATTTAGCAAATCACCGAATTCAGTCGGGAAAATATTTATTGAACAATTTCTTCTTTCCTGTTGCTGTGCTCTCTCCTCGGGGTGGCTGCCTGCTCGGTGCATCTTAGAAAGTACAAACTTACCTTCCTGCAAACTTGCAGCAGAGAGGAAGCCCCCTGACAGAGACAGGCCCTGGGGGCTTCTGGGTTTATCCAGACTGTTGGGGCAGTGCGTTTGTAAATGAGGTTTTAGAATCCCTTTGGGTAAGACTGACATTGCTATTCAGTGTTACGGATTCGTTAACTATAGTTTGTTTTCCTTGGTTTGGCAGGATTTGGGGTTGCCACAACTCCTTTGAAACATAAAGCGATGAGTGGCATTCAGTGCAGCTATCAAACAGGGGGTCCAAACCCGCCATCTGCTAGATGTTAGAAAGCAATAGAAGGAGAAAACAACTCATCTATGGAAATACGTAGCAAAGGAGGAGCAAAGGGTAAGGTTGTTTCCATCCTCAGGTGCTGCTTTGTGCTCCTCGGAGCCAAGGGTGCCCAGGACCTCTCGCTGCTGACCAACATGGTGTTTGAGGGGTTGGGGGCCACCGTTGGCAAGCAGGATTTTGCTGGAGCTGTGTCCATGTTTGTTTTCCAGGTTGCCTTCCCTGTGCCACACCACAGTGTGTGATGCCTTCAGCCACGGTCCAGCTGCCAAGGAGAGGAGGGGCAGCCCTGCAGCCCCAGCCAGACCAGCAAGGTCAGAGGGAGAGGGGCAGAGAATGGAGAGACACGGGTGCCAAAGCAGCAGGTTGTGAAAGAGCTCAGTTTGCTTTTCATGCAGCGTGGTTGTTTCTTCAACCCTCCCCTGTTCCCATCCCCTCCCTGATCCTGGTCCCTGCCTTGCCAAGAGCACACTTTGATACAAAGGTCTGAAAAATCAGGACCATTTGTATTCTGTATGAACAGAAGGTTTCCTTTGTTGCGATTCCTCTGTTCAGCTCTGCACAAGGGCCTCGCGTGGGGCACAGCAACGTGTGCCCTGTGTGACAGGGACAAAAGCAGATTACTGTGGGGATGGCTGAAAGGAAACCACGACTCGTTCTCTTGTTGCTACAATCTTCTTGAGTTGCTGGTGCTTTGCAGGATGCAATTCATACAGATTTTTCTTTGCATAATAATGCAAAGGCTTGTAGTAAAGGCTTCTCTTGCCAGAAAAGAGCAGGGGGTAGGGAGGGAGGATTTATCACAGGGACAAGCACAGCCTTGCCAGAAACAGTTTATACCATTTATGCAAAATGAAATTATCAATTTCTGCTTCCCAAACGTTGTCTCACAGTGTTGTGGCCCTGATTCAGCATGGTGGAGAGGGTGATGTGATGGGATGTGGGCTCAAAGGCAGTGTTAAACTCTTGTTCCAGCACCAGCATATGACAGGAGAGTGCAGCAGAGAGGAAGGACAGCAGCTGGGCAGGGACCTGTTGGAGCAAGTCCAGAGGGGGACCACGAAGACGGTAAGAGGGCTGGAGCACCTCTGTTATGAAGACAGGCTGACAGAGTTGGGCTTGTTCTGCCTGGAGGAGAGAAGGCTCCGGGGAGACCTTATAGAGGCCTTCCGGTACCTGAAGGGGGCCCACAGGAGAGATGGGGAGGGACCTTTTATCAGGGAGTGCGGTGAAAGGACGAGGAGTAATGGTTTTAAACTGAAAGAGGGGAGATTTAGATTAGATACCAGAAAGAAATTCAGGTTGCCCAGAGAAGCTGGGGATGCCCCATCCCTGGAGGTGTTCAAGGCCCAGATGGTTGCTGGGCTTTGAGCAACCTGGTCTGGTGGGAGGTGTTCCTGCCCGTGGCAGGGGGATTGGAACTCGATGATCCCTTCCAACTCTAAGCATTCTGTGATTCTGTTATTCTAATTTTTTTTTTCTTTTTATTATTTTTAATAGTGACAAGCTTATGCCAGCTTCCTGATTTGGGCTGCAGGTGTGGCAGAGGACTTCACCCAGCTTCTTGGTCCTGGCAGTATCATCTCTTGGAGGGCATGGAGGCTTCCCGTGGTCAAGGGGCTCTTCCAGGGGCAAATTGCTCTTACAGATATTCATGACTCTGCCCACACAATTCACCTTTATCTCTTCTGTCCCCCATCATGTCATAACCCCCATCTCCCATACCATTTTTCTCTGTAGCTGCTGAGACAGTCTTTGTGTTGCATGGTGGCCCACAGGCTGGGACATTCCCTGGGAAACTGCACTGGCTAACCTTCAAAATCAATTTTCCTCTAGGAAAGAACAATCCATGACTGCAGGAGAACAACAGATGACCCCCTTGAGGTAGGTGGGTGGGAGCAGGGAATGCATTAGGGCTGCACCAACACTCCAGCGTGTCACCAGGAGCTGCCTCCGGGATCTGTGTAGGGAGCTTAAAACCAAAATATCGACAAAATCAAAAATCGACACCCCTAAAACCCACACCCAAACCAAACAAAAAAAGCCCCCTAGCACTACACCCCCACCCCCACCCCAGGTTCTCAAAGGGATCAATCAAATGTTTCAGGTGACTTAAACCAAAATGCTCCTAGCTTTTCAGCTGGGAAATATCTACTGAAGAGACCTTAAAATGCCTTGGGAGGACACATTTCAGGCTCAGCCTTCCTGTGCAGTGAGGGGACTTGCCAGTACGAAGGGCTCAGGCAGCAAATCCCCCTGTTGAGGTATGATGCCCACCCAATCCCGTTCCCAGCACCGCTCCCAGCTCGTTCTTCCCATTCCATGTGTCCAGGCCCTTGGTTCATCCATCCCCACAGAAGCCAGTCTGAGGATGGGCCAATGCTTGAGCTCTGCGGTGGTTTTGGGCTCAGCTCCTCACACAGTTGGGGTAAATTTAGCTTTGCACAGCCTGTACCTGCCAGTGTGGTGAGTAACTCTGGCAGGGAAATTTTGAGCAATGTGCTATAAACATTGAAGGAGCCAAAGGGAAGCTCGTTTGCTGGGCTCTAACTTCTGTTTTGACTTCTTCTGTCTTCTGGCAGCAATTTGCAAAATATTTGCTGGCCCAGTTTGAGCTCTGGTAGAGGAATGGATTCAGCTACTGGGCCTTACTAATCAGCACTTCAGTAGAGCTGGGCCAATTTTTATCTGCTGATGGCTTTTACTTGATACATTTTTAATGCATGGGGGTATGTTTTAAATGGAATCGTCTCTGGGCCCCTTTAGTAGCTTTACTCAAACTGAATGCAAGCTTTAAAGTGATTTCTTTGACTTTTGGGGCTGGTCCAGTATTACTGAAACTCATGAAAGAACCTCTCCTGCCTGGAAGGTCCCAGGCCTTAACAGAGGTGTTACAGCATGAGGTGGTGTGCTCCCCCTGTTTTTTCCCCCGTCTTCTTCCCCTCCTGTCTCCTGCTCAGGCCACGGCTATCACAACATCAGTTGCAATAACCTGCACCTGGGCTTTGGGGTATGGCTGGCAACAGCAGCCTAAACACTGCCTGGAGAGGGGACCTAGAAATTTTGTTCCCATGAGAATACGGCTATAGGTTAATTATCTTGCTCTGTAAACAGTGGACAGCTCTCCTGTCCGGCAGCGGCTGCACGCCAGGATCTCCCCTTTCCTGAGGACACTCGCCTAAAGTTCTACTCCTCAAGGCTGAGAGATTCCTTGCTGCGACAGATTCTCGGTAAGTGACTAATAGCATGCTAAACTCTGAAATCTGAGCTGAGTAATAGAAAGGGTTGATTGCACGTGTATAATCCTTTAGACACAAACTGTTGGCCAAGTCCGGGACTAGGATTGGATCCAGCCACACCCAGAGTACTCTCTGAGAAGGAGTTTAGAAAGCAAGGGGGTCCTTTCTGAACCTCGTGACTCAATGGGAGGGTCTCCCTGACAGCTTGTCTGACCCTCTCCTCTCTGCAGTAAATAATAGAGTGTACCTTGACATTGGATCTCCTAAAACTCTATCACATTTACTACTAATTTTGTTAAGTCACTGTTTCACCCTAATAAATATTTCACTACTTCTCTCTTATGAGTGAAGTTAATCACCTTGCCCGCGACACGGTGCCAGCAGCGCCTCTGTATTTTGCTTTTGGAGAAAGCAAAACCCTTTCCCCCCATGCAGAGCGGTGTGCTGGTGGGACACAATGTGCTGCTGGTGGTGCAAGCTGGCCGGCTTGGCCACTGCAAAGCCAAGAAAGCTGAACGCTGGGCAGTTGTGGACCAGTTTGTAAAGTCCAGTGTTGGGGGCTCTGTGTGTGTGTGTGTGTGTGTGTGTGTTAGGATCTAACAGCCCTGGAATTGGGGGGGGGGGGGGGACGACTGGGGTTATGTGTTTGTTTTTATTTAACCAGCAAGATCAGCTTTCTGCAGAAACGAGTCTTGAGGTTTGGATAGCTTCATACGCCTGTGCCCTTCTGGTTCATGAGTGACACGGAGCTTTGTCACCATTAGTGCAGCATGAAACTGCCTGCTGAAGCTTAATTGTGCTTTTTCAGCAGTAGCTTGAATACCTGAGTTCCACGGCCTTTGCTCAGCTTTTCTGAATGGCAGAGGGCTTTAAGGTAGTATTGTTTCACTGGAAAATAGTTGGTTGATTAATGTGGGGTGTTTTTTTTTGGCTAGGTAAGTGAAAGGCACTTGGCAAATAGGGGTCTTTAGTGACACTCATCTCTGTCATGTCTCTGGGTTTTATTTATGCTGAGGTTCTGTTGTGGTCATGTCACTAGTTTAGTTTTTATGTCAAATCTCTGCTTTTGCTTCAGACACCATTTCCTCTGCGCCGTACTAAATCAGCTGTGGCCGTTCAGGGGGTGCCCGTCCCTGAGTGCAGCCCAGCCGGGGAAAGGGCCCCGCGGTGCGGAGGTGGATGGGGCTGTGCTGCTGGTCCCAGAAAATAAAGCTTATCATCATACCTACAAGTGCAAAGTGTGGATGATTAATACTGTAAAACTAACCACTTTTCCGTAGGCGGGGCTGTTACAAACAGCTCGTGCTGCCCCTGCTCTCTCTGGCAGAGGGCTGCCCGCAGCCGGGAGGAAGGTGAGGCCAGGCTGCAGCCAGCACTGCGCCAGGCCACGAGGAAAAGGTGCAAGGACCTTTCCAGGCCGCTGGGTATAAAATGCTGAGGTCATTCATGAAACAAAGAGTTGCGATCCGGGGAGATTGGAGTATTTTAAAATGCGCCTCAAAGAGCAAAATGACCTTTACTGTTTTCTCGCTAAATTTGAAATGCTCCCTGGAGCCCCGGGAATGGCGCTGGCCAGAGAGGCAGGCTGGAGGCACCAGGAGCAGTTTGATTTTAGGGTGCGTGCCAGACCCCGTGGGATTAACCAACCACAGCTTTTGGGGTGAAGGGGCCACGTGCTCGGGCTGGAGCCTGTCAGCCCTGAGGGGGTGGGACTGTGTGCGGGTCACGGGGCGTTTGGGCGCATGGTAGCACCTGGGGGTTCATTCAGCTCCTTGGGGGCGGGTGGGCAGCAGCTACATCTTTTCTAACTGGATTTAAAGATGGATCTGCTAAAGCCCAGCCACAGTTGGGCAGGGGACAGTGATGGGGGTGTTGGGGTGAAGGGGAGGCGCCTGGAGGGTGTATGTTGTCATGGGGGATGTGGGGGTGGCAGGGGAGGGTTGGTTGTTTATTATTAAATTTTATTTATGGTGTTGAGTTTCTGTATCTTAATAAATGTCCTCCCCAATCTCCCCCTCCCCCCAGTATCTATCTCCTCCAGCAACAATTAACAATTAATTGTTAATTGCTAATGAGCCATAACCTGGCTCTTGCTGGGGCTGCCGTGGGTGAATGTGCATGAGCTCAGCAGGTCACCAGGTGAGTGAGCGGGGACACAGGGCCATGGGACTGAAAGCTGTTCAGGAACCGCTTTTAGTTAACAGGCCTAAAGCTCAGACTTGCACAGCCCTGCCGGGTGACAAATTGGGGGCTGTGACACAGGGAGTGGTGCGGGGTTGTATCCATGTCCAGATGAGAAGGGTGTTGCTGAGGGGAAAACTTCAGTGTGGCAGCATCACTGCCCCAGGGAGCTGGGCAGTCCCGGGGTGCCAGAATTGGGGGTTCAGGAAGGCTGTGCTGCTCCAAGGCTGCCATGGCCTTGGGGTCTGCTCAGCCTTTGCCCTCCCCTCACTGGCTCTTCTGGTGACACCCAGCTCCTGAACAGCTGGAGCAACCTCCCTGGGGTGGCAGGGAGGGACACCCAGTGTCCCTCAAGGGCTCCCTGCCTGCCGTGTGGGGCTTCCCAAGGGCTCGTTGGCCTGTCCCTGGCTCAGGGCCACCCGGGAGGTACGGGGTGCTGTGGCTGTGGGGGTGGGTGGGGAGAAATGGGGGGTTTGGCCCGGGGAGGGGGTAGATAGGGGTCAGGGTGTCCCCCCAGCCCAGCCAAGGTGCCCAACAGGAGGCTTCGCCAAGCAGGGCCCTCTGCCAGGACAGTGGGGGGGTCTGTGCTGCCGGAAGTGCAAGAAATTTCAGACGTCCACAGAAGGTTTGTTTCATATTTTATTGAATTTCATTTATATTAAATTAAAAATATATTTCTGACAGATTCATGTAACAAAAAGGCAGAACAGTTTTCAAATTGTTCAGCTGGGATGAGCGTGGGTTGATGCAAGATGGGTCGCAGTCTACATTTGCCTTAACAAACAGATAAAGCTCTATCCCAAGGACCATGAGGAGAAACTCGGGACTGCACACGGGGCGGAAAATATAACCACACAAAGGGAAGATCCACAGGTTTCTCCCCAGCCTCCAAACAAGACAAAAGGGGAGGGAAGAAAAGAAAACAAAATCAAGAAACCATGAAAAGGGAAATTATGCTAAAATATGTACCTAATATTAACCCAGGTCAGTATTTTAACAGTGCATAATCCTTGATAGCTAAAATATGAGAAACTAAAGGTTAAAGTAACATTATGCCACACGCAATTAGCATACCCTACTGCGTAAGCAAGTGCAGAAAGTCTGAACACACCACAATAGTGCTAAAACACAGAATCACACAGAATGCCAAAAATGGTACTTCTAACCAAAACCAGAGGGTGGGAAGGGAGAGAAAGAAAAGGGGAGGAGCGGCTTAAATCACAAGCAAATTACCTATATACAAATCAACCCTAAGGACAATTATGTTCCAAATAATGGTGTCCACAAGGAAAATAAAAGCAACATTATCCTTATTTACAAATGCAACTAGCTGTGTCTTTAACAAGCTATAAAAATACTATTCACATTTTCAAAGTAACATACAGTAGTTTTTGTGGGGTTTTTTGTTTGTTTGTTTCAGAAAGGCAGCTAACTCTGAATGCATCACTTTACAAGAAATGAGTCTCTTCCCCAACATGCTGATGCTTCTCTTCTTCTAAAGGTACTTCATAAGGCAGAAGTATTGTTGGTTTGTCTCTTTGCATTTTGAGAACGGGGAGAATTGGCATAAACCCAGCCCCTCCCCACCTCTGCCTCTCACCCACCCTGCGGTAGGCAGTTGGGCTGGTTCCCCTGGGCCAGACTGGCTGCAGGGAGCACAGCCCCATGGAGGCAGCCGCCCCCCCAAGGCCACCAGCACGGTGTCACCTAGGAGCTGGGTGCTGCTTCTGCATCACCTCCCAGGTGGGGCTTGGCCTTTGATTTTGGGGGGACAGTGATGTCATTTTCCAGCCTCATCAGAAAAGTCAATAGTTCAGGACTGCCAGGTCAGGAACTGCATTTTGGATATCTCTGTTTTCAGAAAGAGACTGCATTTTCCCCTCCCTACACAAGGGCTGCTACCTCTTCAGAAATTCCAGCTTATAATGTTGGGGGAATTGCAAAAACTGGGGGGAAAAAGAAGGATTAAAACCATAGTGAATAATGTATCGAATATGTACCAATTTCCAACATTAAAATGCTATTAAAAAATGTGTTTTCCTTGATCTGCATTTTTCTCTTAACATACCCCACCCTAAAAAGACAAGTACCCAGCAACTACCTTCAGTGCCCCTCTTCAAAGGAACAGTGGTTTAGTGCATTCAAAGTTAGCTACCCCTTACACAGCTGCTCAGTTAATAATCGACCCATTTAACAGCAGTACCAGTTTATGCTACATATGTCATAGTACCTTACCTCAAAAGAACGGCATACATATCTACACTTACTTATAAAATACCATTCACAGTTTATTACTGTGGTTATCCCAAAAGGGTTTAGTCTTCGGAGTGCTGTGGACAATACAGTGTTTTCTCCCTAAGAGGCCTCAAAGGTTGGGCAGGGCGCAGGGACAATGGCACTGCAGGGACACGACGGCTGGCAAAGGGTGCTCAGGGGCCAGCGTGTGGCAGCCACAGCCCATGGCTGGGTGTGCGTGTCCGCCCTGGTCACCCCACAGCCATCAGGGAGGGTGCCGTGTGGGATGCACCTTTGCCCTGGTGGTTTCATCCACGATACATGTGGAGAACAATTTCATGGCTTTTTTTTTATTGGGGGGTGGGGTGGGGAGAAGGATTGGGATACAATTATGCTGCCTAATACCTTACAGATCTCCCCTTAAAGCCCCTCTCTGCCAAGATCCACAAAGTTCTCTCTCAAAATTAAGTAATAAAAAAGGAAAAAAATAAACAGCTCTGACTCTTAGTGTTTCCCAACTGGGAGAACAGCCTTAGGTTTCCCCTTCACACCTTTTCCTGGCCTGTGGGCACAGACCCCAGCTGGAGGATGCCCTGGGTGGAAGCACCTCTTCAGTCTGGCTCTGGTCAGGAGACGCACCTGGCTGCAGTTCCAGCAAGTCCCACTCCCACCAGTCAGACCTCAACACCCACAAGCGTTCCCCAAAAGGTGCTCCAACACCTAGAGCAGAGCCCAGCCACCAGCTCAGCACCACCACCAACAGCCTCACCTCTCCGCCATTTCCCCAAGAGCAATGAGCCTACCAGCGTTACAGCGTACTCACCCACACAACGGTACAAGAATACAACCCTGTGCTAAAATAAAATTAAAACAAAGGTGGAGACAAGTGTGGTTTTTTTGTCGGACGTTTTAGGGTGGTGTCTCTAACCATGGAACTTTATTTCTGTTATATATTCCTAAATTGGAAACCCCATTTGTAACAGTGACCTTGTGTACCTGTGTAACACTTAGCAACAGCCAGAAAGCAGAAAAGAGAGGGAATCTTGCAAACACAGCGACGCTGCACAGAGACTGCCCTGCGCCTCCTTGCACGCAATGGAGTACGAATATTACAGCCAACCAACCCCACCCCACACAGCCCTGGCTTTCTAAAAAAATAAAAACTTGAACCCCAAGCCCACGTTTTCTATAACAGACGAGCTGCTGTGTCAGCAGCAGAGGTCTAAGATCCACGGGAATGAGAATATTGCAAGTGACAGAGCCAGAAATGAATAGTCTTCGTGTACCTGCAACTAACGCCACTTTTTAAAAGTGGTTGCTGAAGGAAGGGAACTCGAGGGGATGCTGCTTCCTTTGAGGTGCTCTTTAAGAGCCAAAGAGGTGACTAATAACTAATAACCTGAGGGTTGGCTCTGGTTCATGCTCAAGCCTCTGTCCCACCAGCCACCCTGAAGCTAAACAGCCTTCAGAGCAGGTAAACACCCACCTGAGCTCCGTAGTTCCAAAAGGTGACTGGGAAAAGCTATGCAAAGCGAGGGAAAACTCCATCCCAACAAGTGAGCGACACGATGCCCCCGTTGTCAGTCCCTGCCTCCCCCTCCCTCCTCCTGAAAAGGGTCAGACAGGGCTCCCAGGGGGAACAAGGCTATCAGAGATGCCTTCAGTTACCCCAGGGATTACATGACCAACAGCCTGTGTTGGGCCAAAGCCTCCTCATCTCCTGGGTGGTATAAAGGAGCCCAAATAATCCCTTCATTCCTTTAGCTGCCACCATGATACAGGACACATACACAGACACTCCATCGGGGAAAAAAAAATTTTTAAAAAAAAGGTATTTTTTCTTTAAATATAAGTTTGCCATATAGTGTCCCCCTCCCCACTCCTCCCTTTGCCCAACCCCAAGTAATATTTCTAGGTTGACTCACATCATCTAGTGCTTTTCACCTGTGATGTCCCGCTTGCTCTAGAGCTATGGGAAGAATGGATCCAGAGCGAGTCAGGGCCAAGCTGGTCTTTTGAGTTACCATGTTACTTGCTTCTAGGCTGGGGTTACTAATGGCTGAGGGTGGGGGCAAATGCTCCTCTATAACTCCCTCTCAGGTATCGGATCGGCGCCACGTGGCCAGGCTGCCCTGCCCCAGCTGCCCTTCAAACACAGCCCCCACGCCTGTGCAATGGGAAGGGAAAGTATTTTCCCATTAATCATAGAATGGTTCAGGCTGGAAGAGACCTTAAAGATCATCTAGTTCCAACTCCCAGAAATAAATGAAGGGAGATCATTGCATACAATTCCTGCAGCCAAGAAATACGTTTTCTACCAACTAAAAAGCGGTACAAACCAGGGTTAACTTAACCTTCTGCTGTACAAAGGGAAGGGTTTCTGGGCTGAGCTTACGGGATCTGAACAGACCCACACTGATGATACACGCTCGAATTTATTTCCACTGCTTGCTACCTGTGAGAGATGACCTGTTGGAAAGCAAGGTATAAATATTCTGCTACATCATCTCAGCAAACGGCCGTGTAAAAGCCCCTCCTGGCTATTTTGCA
This sequence comes from Gallinago jamesoni, assembly GCA_025769975.1. Taxonomy (NCBI): domain Eukaryota; kingdom Metazoa; phylum Chordata; class Aves; order Charadriiformes; family Scolopacidae; genus Gallinago; species Gallinago jamesoni. The sequence continues at coordinate 41,897,599 of JAOQGH010000077.1, read as the reverse complement.
GAAAAAGAAAAATCTGAAAAGAGCTGAAACTTAAAAGTAGTTGGTTTCAGTCAATTACGTTACAGGAAGTCAATCAGACCCAGCATCCGCATCTGTTTGAAATAACCCTCAGGTGTGTAATAACATCTAAGCCAAGTCTCACCGAAAAAGATTAGGAAAAAATAAGCTGTTGTTCTCTTTCATTTAGTGCGTGGCTTTGTGCCTTGGACAGTGGCTGATACATACTCGGGTATCTGCTCTTGAGAAGTGGCACAGGCTGTGATAAGGGAAAGCAAAACATTTACAAATAGGAGACCACATTATAAAAATCTGTAACACTTGCCAGCGCCGTGTACAGATACCAGAGTACAACTAGAGAATTAACTACACCCAGACAAAATACCTCTGCTGATGCTCTCACCTACTGCTTTGTGCTGAGAAAACGCAGTTTGTGTGGAAATACATGTTTTTTCCCCCAAACCTGTGATTATTCATTTAAAAGCCTGACCCTCATCCATTTCCACAACAGAATCAAGTTGAACGTTTGCTGTGATTTTGCCACATATGTTTGCCCGCCTTCCTGTCACCACGCCAGCACCTCTACCCACTGAGCCAAACGCACGAGTTCGGGTGAGTTTTCCACAAATTACTGTGTTCATTAACCCTTGGTTTGCCCTCCCTCTGCTATCCAAGACACGGCGAGCACAGCCCCGCCTGCCTGCCTGTGGCAGCCCCAGCGTGAGGAAGCTTCCCTTCTGGCCTTCCCACTGCCTGGCTTCAAGGAGCCTCTGCATTTCTACACTACTTAATACATTGTATCACACCCACAGTCAAGAAAAATCAATAAATAATTCAAGTTTTGTAAGAAATCAAATGTTAAATTGTTAAAAACCACAATTATTTACGTTTTGATTATTCAACAGGCTTACTTCCCACACTGGTACTACTTAATTACCAGAGAAAGAAACAGTCCTTACCTTCTGTTAGCAGATGCATCCCAGCACCATCCCCCCAGGCTGGAGGTGTGCATGTTTCTGCCCCAGCAGCCCTTGCGTCCACCTCTTTGAATTCAAACACATAAGCTGCACCAGGATTTTATTTTATTTTTTCCTCCATTAGGAGTTACTCTGTTACAAGACTCCGGTCAGGGACAAATCAACCTCTTTTTCACCACCTACCTACGTAGCCCAGGCTGTGTCTGCACTGAATCAGGAGATCCACGATCCTCTGCTGGTCTCTGTCCCCAGGCAGCTTGGCAATTGCATCCCAGCCTGGCAGACCTTTATCCGTGCTTCAGATGACACCCTGTGAGCGCCACCACTGGCAAACCTTCCCGGGAGTGGGGACTCCAGGACCTCAGGCCACCTCCCTATGCCCCTTGCCCCTGCCCAATGCCCACTTCTGTCTCCTGCCAAGATGATGAGTTACGGGAGGACACCAGGAAGACGCAAGGCCTCTCAGATGTGTGACATTTTGTAACCATCTATTCCACTTTAGTGGTCTGCTGGTCACTTTATGCAGCCAGCACCGGATCACCTTGGTACCACTTGACCCGACATCTCTTTTTAACAGCTTCAAAGATCCATACTTGTTCTTTTTTCAAACTCTTCAGCTACATACTCAGCTTATAGCTTTAATATCCGCCCCGCAGCTGGTTCAAGCTGCCCTGGACACACCTGATGCAGAAGCAGGCTGTCAGCTGAACCAACTTTGACCTAGTGATCATCCACAATTTGTTTCCCACCTGCAACCAACCCAGGTTTGAAATCTCTTCATACCTTCACCAAGCTGACCCTCAGCCATCAAGATTTGGGTAACTTCTGCTCCTTTCTTACTCCATCCTCTGCTTAAAGGTGGCAAGTTGTTCAGATGGCAGGATTCTGGGGGAGCTTGATGCCATTTCCAGAATGCTGGGTGTTGGTGATTTCATTGCCAGGTTAGGTCACCCCAAAGATCTCGACTTTAACAGTACCGAAGCGCATAAACTGAAATACTGTTGTATCACCTAAGATTGCCATCCATTGCGTATTGTTTCTTCCCCTTTATAAAAGCCTCGATGGACAGAGACATAGGCAGATCTTCAAAGGTACTTAATAGTTCCTTAAGATTTTTGGTGAGAACTAGGTATACAAATGCTCTTATACATATGGGTCTTACACATCTGCCTCAGGTTGCTAAAAACGTCCAGAACTCTGGCTGAAAGGTATTTCCAAAGAGGAGCAGGCCAGGAGGTGGGCAGTGGGGTGTCTACCTAAAAATTGAGGTTGATGAAAGCAGAACTAAGTGCAAGGAGACTGGTTTATTTACAATTTTGACCGAAAGCTCTGCGAGTCATGCACATTGTGACTTCTCAAACCTCATAGGCACCGGCTTCTGTGCCAGAGTAATCCTCCTTTTAGAAAAAAGTATTCCATCCTGTGCTTCAAGCCAGAGCAAGACATCTGTCTCTTCTGATCCCATTCAGGGCTTGCTCTGCTGTCCTTCACGTGGCAGCAGTAAGAGCTGGTTGCTCTGTCACTGTATTCTCTGAAGCAGTCAATGCGATGTCCTGTCAGAACTGGCAGACATTGTTCCAAAGACTTGATTTGCTTCATTTTGGCATTTCCACAGTCATCCTTTACATATAATTCTTTTTTTTTTTTTTAATTTAAAATTATTATTTGTATTTTGCTGGTCACTTCCATATTGCTTCATTCAAAATCCAGAAAACAGTTCAAATAAAATTTGAGCTTAAGTGCAAACTAACTTTCCAGTGAACCGCTATGTGCGTTTTCTCCAGTCCAGTGTCTGTCTTCCAGTTTAAAGGACCCTTCCCACCACCACCCCACAGAACACCAGGAGACTTCGTGACCCACACCAAACTCTCCGGTTCTCTATCAGTGTTGCCTAACAACATCCTCAACTCCCTTCATGATCACGAAGAAGAAAAAGAGGGAAGAATTTGTTTGGGTCTTTTCATATCTTTAGTCAGCAGGTATAAAACGGAAAAGCAAAGCTTTTTGCCTACAAATCTTGGTTTCTTTGCCTGTCTTTTAGCTTCAAAAACAAGATGTTGGAGGTGTGGTTTTGTTACTCTCTTCTGAAAGGGTTTTTGTGTTTAAAGTGTTTGTCAGGTTGGCATGTATACAAAAATGGTCGTGTCATGTACCAGTTCTGAGCTGGAGTCTCTGTGGTAAGGAATTGGCACAAAAATCATGGTGTGGCTCAGAAAAAGGGTTTAGCCATATATTAAAGTCACATCATCATTTCTTGGAAAGCCACAACGAAGATCTGAACGATTATGAAAAGCCAGGTTAGTCATTTTCAGTTGCTGGGATAGAAAGTGTTAGAGAAAGAAATTGGATTCTCAATCTCAATTACTATGCTATCACACATGATATAAAAATTGTCCAGTTTTCCCCCTAATGGAAACTGCATTGAGATTTCCAGGAATGCTGTACAGACTCTCCTCAGCTCCTGCTAAAGAAACAGCCTCTCTGTGCCTTTCCCTACAAGTGTCTGAGTTGAATCGCTGAGAACTAGCTCGACAGCAGGCAACACTGCCACTGGCCTTTACTGGTACCGACTGGCTTCTCAGACTGTCCGACCCCCTAGATCTGCGGAAAGTGAGAAACGCCAGGCTGTACACACCTTCTTTCAGTCTCTTTCCTTCCTTACTTCCTTCCTTTCAGGTTCCGCAAACCTGCAAGGACTGCAAACGACTCCAAGATATCCTTTCACTTGGAAACAGCAAAAAAGAGTGAACTGGCAAGAAGAGGAAGCTCATGGGAGAAAGGAAGGGAGGGAGGGAGAGAGGGGAGAGAGAGAGGAGTGAGGCAGCTAGAAGGGGTTGCCTTTCCACTTCGTAAGACCGCAGTCACTACACCACTGTGTTTCGGTGTCTGTAGGGTGGTGGGGGCAGCACAGTGCCAGGCTTCAGGGAGAACTCGGAGAGGTATTCGGGATTCTCTGCCACAATGGGCCGGATCCGTCCATTCTGTTTGTAAAAGTATTTTGTGCTGTACTCTTGCAGGTAGTCTGGGTGCTGGAGGGTGCTTCGTGGGGGCAGGCTGTGATTCCAGTAGTCTGGGTTGTCAAAGGCCTTCTTGGCTTTCTCTGGCAAGTTGTTCTTCAGGTACTCGGCATTTTCCAAGGTGTTTGTAAAAGTGTTGAGGTACAATGGCTCGTTCACATACTCATCCTCTGCTTTGGGCTGCCCGTTTGGAGCACTGTGATACTCTGGGTTGTCCACAGCTTGGAGATCTCCATTCTTTCGTCGGGAGACGAATGGGTTCTCTTCCACTGGGTTTAGGTAATCTAAGGAATGATAAAAAGATAAAAACTAAATGAGCAAAGAGAGGGAGCAATCCACTCATGTAGCAAGCATCATGTGTATGTTGCTACCAGGCTGTACTAGAAGCAGTACTTGGACATGTTTGTCCTCCACCCCAGTCATTCCTAGAAATCCAGATGAGATCAGGTGCTGACTATGTTGAACACACACTTGCTAAAAGTGAAGAATTTACAAACTAAACAGACAATATGTGTTAAAGTTAAAGACCCTGGAAGATGAATTGACTCATCAAACATACTGGCAAACTAAACTACAGCTGCCACTGAGCCTTGCTTGATCCTGGACTTCCTCTCAGTGTGTGACCTACAGAGCCAAACACGCCAAGGGACTTCTGCCTCTGCTGCTGACTCTGTGCAACCTTGGACGTATCAGTCAAACCCTCTGCTCCACAGTATTTCCCTCCAAAAAGCTCTATAGAAATCTTAGTGAAGCCTCTCCATACAAAAAACATCCCCAAGGGCTAACTTCTAAGACAGCTTCATTTCTAACACAACAATTTGCTTGATTAAAAACCTTCCATCCCTGAAGGACAAAGGGCCTCAAAGCATTATGAAAAAAATGATTCAAACGAGCCCTGGAAAGAGTACAGGAGAGCCTCGCATCTGCTCTAAAACAGGACTTGCAGCAGGTTCAAATCACTTTCTTTGGACTAACACCACAAAAAATTGTAGCTGAATTGCAGAAAGGTTTTAAGGCATAAGGAGCTTGCGTGGAAAGCTAGGGGAGGGAAGGGAAACATAAAGAGCCTGGCTGTCCTAGGTTAAAAACACACAGGTAGTAAGGTATCTCCCATGGTCACACGCAGGCGACCAAGCCATGGAGCAACAGATCCATTGAGTGTCATGTCCTGCCTTGCTCTGTCTAACAATGTCCCACTGCAAATGAGACAGCCAGTCAGCCTGGGCAGGAGGGTGATCACTGGCACTGCAAGGGGGCTGCAAAGGGAATGGGGAATGGCCTGGAGGTGAGCCATGGACAAGAGGAACTGGGGGTGGGAGGCCTGCAGCAAGATACACCAAAAGCATCCAGATCATTCAAGGTTGGAAATTATCCAACCAAATCACTTCTAGTTCCACTGTTAATTCTGCCTTTCATCTCACAGCCTAGAGGATCCCTACAAAACAGGGTCTCCAAGCCACTGCTATTAGTGTGGGATGATCTCTCAGCCCGACTGTCACACAGGGATTGCCACCACAAGATCTGCATTTCCAGTGGCATGGCTCTGGTCATGGGCTCTGGAGACACAGAGTCCACACGGAGTCCTGCCTGTAAGGACTGTTGTAAGAGGGTGGCTATGGTCCTCACTTCAGCTCTGTTTTTAGCCAGGATGTGGCCAAAACTATTAAATACAAAAGTTCAAAACTTAGCAAGTACCTCTGAACACAGGGGAAACTTCACTTAATCTGAGGTGAACAGACACATCTGCCTCTACCAAGAGCAAAGTGGGAATGTACTAATTTTTATGATGACAGCTGAACAGTGCTTTGATTTGAATCCCCCAGCTCAGAGACAGCACACAACACCATGGCCACAATGTGACATCCCTGCCCAATGAGACAGAATGGAGATTCTTTATCCTCAGCTGTTACTTCCACACCCTCAAGGGCTCAGGTAGCACCTGTAAAGTGTGTAAGTTCCTGCAGAACTCTGAGGATCCCCAGGGTGAACCTCTGTGTGAAGAGACGCGTGGGCTCACACTGAAGCAAACTCACAGCATCAAATCTCTTATTGCAAAGGTAGTTGTTCAAGTGGGGGGCCACAAGTGTGGGGTCACTCCCACAATTGCTACTGTTGTGGGTCAGGCCCTCCTTGGGAGGACTCCTTCTATTTCCACCACGTATCAGAAAGGGTAAGTGGCTTCCAAGTTCTGAAGGAAGCTCAGTGGTTACTTGGCATTTACATTTGATTAATTTCTTTAAAGGTAATGCAAAGTTTGAAAGCAAATTACTAATGGCACATGCCTTTACACCTAAGTGACCTGTTGTCACTATTTAAACAGGAAGAAAAGAATGATGGCAAACTGGGACGTGTAGCACTCTGAGCTGGCACAGATCTCGGCAAACTTCACTTTGCAGTGATGGTCTCTCTAAAGCACATCTTATTCTTTCAATTCTAAACTTCTCTTGGGTATAAAATGCCAACTGTGTGTATTGGTTCTGTGATATGTTCAACATGACATTTACCAAGCACAATGCCATGAAGATAAAGATCATTAAACAAAGCAAAGTGGAGACTATGGCTGGCAAAAGACAGATCCCTTTCTCGGAAACAAATGAAGATTTGTGTTTGCATAAAAGGGAGGGGTTTGGCTTTTTTTCATTCACAAATTGCTATGTGCTATTTCCCCAAAAGAAAAGTTAAAGGGGAATTACCAAACCTGATATTTTGGCACATTTGAGCTTCTCCAAGTAGCAAATTAAGCAAAGAAAAATGATTCCCCATTCAAAGAAATATTAACCAAGTCAGAATGTTTCAACCTTGCTGAGTTACTTGATAAAGCCATTTTTGGTGAAAAGCTGCTGATGTAGAAAAAGAGAGAATGCAGTCAGACTAGAGCAAGAACTTCTCCAAAAAGACAATCTTTTACCTGTTTTAGGTTTGTCTCGCATTGGTGTCATGTACCCGTCCTCATCCAGCTCTCCCCGGACAACCCGCTCAGGTATGAAGACCGTGGGATCAGCGCTGTACCTCTGGGTGCTGCTGTCTTCTTTTGCCAGGGTTGCCACTTGTTTTCGTAGTGTGCCATTACAGCAAGTATCTTCAAAGATCTCTGCTGTAGCCCCTTGAGCAACTTGGGCCTCTGGTATTATGCAGCCAGGAGCTCTGTATGGCATCGGCACTTCTGCAGCGTAGCCACCATCTCTGTACACAAACTGGTTCTGTTGAAAAAGAAAAGGCAGCATGAGAAAAGAGGCTCCGAAGGGAGAGGAGATTCAACAGCAAGTCATCTCTGCGGCTCCCATGCCTTTCCTGCCACACTTGCTCAATGATGCATTTCACTGGGCAGGTGAAGCCTTGTCCACCCTGCAGAATTCTGTGTTTCCAGCAGCACAGGCTCTGCTGTGAGCCGGCAAAGCATCCGTCTGCCCGCTGGTGCTGAGCCAGCTTCCCCTCCCAGGGAGGCACCATCGGTGCGGTGAGAGGAGCGGGGAAGCGTGCTGGATGCTCCAGGCTGGCTGTGGGGCTAGAAATGGGGCAGGAGAACTTGTCTTCTGCCTAGACACGTGGAGGCTGGATAGGCACAGCTGTACGAGGCAAACACAGTATCTCCTCTTCTATTACTTTGGTAATCTCCCCTGATTTCTAAACAAAGCCCTTAAACCTCACGCGAGGGAAATCTCCTTCTGCAAAGAGGACTGGGGATAGAGGACATTATCATCTCTGAACTCGTTTGTTCCTGGGAGGCCTACATTTAGGGTGTGCTGCAGTCACAATCACACAGTCACCCAAACACTATGTAATTCCATCAGGGAGTGCATTTCAGGCTGGTGAACTGTGTTTGCGTTGATACCTCAACTCAGTGGTTCAACTCAACCTACCATTTTGCTTGTCAGCAAGGGCGTGCAAGGAAATTTCGACATCATGACCTACAAATAGGAAGGAAAAATTTACAGATATTCCAAGCCTGTTACCTAAAAGCTTTTTCAAGAAAAGTTGGCAGGTGGCAGAATTTTGGGTGTGGGTCCATGGGGCTTGCACACAAATCCAGGCTGACTGTAGAGATCCTGTACTATTTGGTTGCTTACACACACACTCTGTTCTGGCTTTTGTGTCATTTATGTAGGAAAAAAGGGGGGGTTGAAACAGAAAACACGTAGTGAAGGAAGGAGGAAAACCTAAAGGATGAAGGTTGAATGTGAAATACTTACTCCTGACATAGGGGTGTAGGCAGGAGGAGGGCTGTGTCCAATTTCACTCTAATAGGAAAGAAAAATGGAATGATGGATACGTAGTAAGAGGTCACATGAATGAAACAAGTCACATGAGCTGTATGAGCTAATGGGGAGAAACATGCACTTCAGTTAGATTTCCTAACTGAATCCAAAATTCAAAGAATTCAATCATTGCAAATGTCTCACCAACATCAACAAGCTGTGTGCCTCACCAGTCTTAGGGAGGGCTACTAAGTTCCTCTTGCTGGGTAAGGGCAAGTGCCACGTTACACCTGCTGACAGTTGTATATCCTGCAAAAGCCTCGTGTCTAATTTTTGGAAAGGTAGATTGTATAGAAAGAATAACAGAGGGTGCACTCAACTTTAAGGGCAGAAGTACAGAAAGCCATCTAGCTTCAAGCCACTTCCTTTCCCAGGGACAAAGCAGGAGAGGGAGAACCGGGAAGGCAGGATGGTGCAGAACTGTCATTAGTCTGTCACAGCCAGCCAAGGTATCACAGGAAAAACAGTCCCAAGGCTTTGGTAAACCCAAATTGCACAGCATCTGCTGGATTTCAAGACTGCAACATGCCATGGTCCTGCTCTCAACATATACCACCCTTCTAATGTTACCTCTGTATCACAAGCTAAGGGGTTTTACTGAGAATTCTAAAGGCTGTCCATCAAAGTACTCGTGCAGAGATCTTCATTTTGGTATTGGTTTCTGGAACCATTTTACACTGCCTTGTGGAGCCTGAACTGCTGTAACACCACCAGCATGGCCACTACATTTATACTATTACTGCTACTCAAAACCAGCCTGTTTTCAATTGAGGAAAAGCTAGTTTTGGGGGGAAAATAAAATTGAAACAAAGAACTCTTTATTTTTTCATATGGTTTTCTTCTCCCAAAATGTTATTTTTGAGACTACAAGTTCAGTTCTGCATAATTACTTTGTTTCCTATTTTGTTTCAAAACCTTTATTGTATTTCCCTTATCTCCTAGTTGAGGGAAAGCAAAAAGTCAGGATTTGAAAAATGGAGATCTAAATTTGAGACAATTACAAGAAGCCTGATCTCCCTGAGAACATTCCACTTTAAAAGAGATCTCATTCCTCAAAATCTGTTTCAAAAACATATCCACACCAGTAAACAGAAAAATTAACAGACATGACAAGCTGCATCCTTACATAGAAAGGACTGGACGTACTACAGACAAATCTCTTCCCTATGAACTTCTTACCAAAACATTAGGATGGAGATGCTGCTCACTGTCAAATATCTTACTTTATAATGGAATGGTTTTGCGTTTGAGGAAAATACCTGATCAAGAAAAACCTTAAAAACAAACATAAACTTATTTTAAAACACACACTGCCCTGTCTGAAGACCCTTTTCTGGTGATCAAAAATACGCCTGTCTCCTCCTATTTGATTTGAAATATCCCTGCAGCCATTTTGTTACTCAGATCCAGCACCTTGTGTTTGAGGTGCAAATGTGGTGATAAGCCACAGTTAAAGATACACTTTTCTCTATCCCATGAAAATTCATCCACATTTAGCCAAGTTATGACCTAAAATGCCTACAGGCTGCAAATTACAGAAGTACAGGGAAACCTTTGTTAGTTGAATTGTCCATCTGCTTGAGCAGGATTATAGGTTGTTTTATTTTTTCCCCAGGAAATTAGGTGCTTGGAAGGAAACACAGAAGATCTATCCCATGGCCTTGGTGACCCTCCTGCCAGTTGGAGGAGGAGGAGGGAAGGGAATGGCAGTCTGAGCAGGCTGCAAAGGAGATGAGAGGCTTGCAAGGAAAGTGGTGCTGGAGGAGCTGGCAGCAGGGATGGTCAGGAGCCAGGGAACAGTAGCTGGCAAAGGAATAATAGAGGACAACGGCAAGTGAGAGAGACTGTAAGGTGCAGGGAGGGAGAAAGGATTAGCATGTGACAGGAGGCTGAGTAGGAAGGGAGAAATGGTAATAGGATCTAAATGTGACAGGGAGAAATGTGAAGCACAAGGACAAAAGACAGTCTGAAAGAACTGAAACAGCAGCTTCTCTAGAGGCTGAAGCTGAACTTGAATCTCCTCTGCTGTCAGCAATTCGCTCTCAAATCAAATGGTCAAATGTAGGCCTGGTGCAGTTGGTACGGTGGGAGCTGAGCAGCCACTGGTCCACCCTTAGCACAAGTGGCAGAGCTCTGTCTCGTGCAGTCACCGGGAGCTCAGAGGGCTCCATGCATGGGTAAGAGGGCTGAGGGAGGAGGGGCTGAGACGACAGCACAGTCTGTGCCAACAGTGACCAGTTTCACTAAGCGTTTGCCAAAGAGCTCGTTATGTTTGAAAAGCAGAGCTTAAACTTAAGCCTTAGGCCTGGGAAGCAGCTTTGGCCTCTCTGACCCAGCTGTGGCTGCTGACAGCCAGGGAAGCGAGGACAATGCCAATTGCAAAGAAAGTGTTGTGTACAGCAGTACAGAAAGAGGCGGCAGAGAGCTTGGCTGGATCAGCCTTGTAACTTCAGTACTGCCCTGTCTGTGTGTGGTCTCCCTCTTATTCAAGACAAGCATACTCGTATCCAGAAGAACAACAGCCAACAAAGATTCACAAGTAGGGAAGGCAAAACCAAAGCCAGCAGTTGCCCAGCTGAGATGATCACACTTGAGAGGGAACATCATAACAGAGGAAGGAACAGAAGATACTTTACTAGAGATTACTTTTGGGGAAGGGAGCAGACATCAAGGTCCTCAATACACATCTGGATATAGACTATGCAGCAAGCTTGTAACTCAGCACTCTTCTGCAAGAGGCTTGTGTAGGATAACTGGGAAGGTCCCTTTAAAAAGGAAGCACTGTGGAACCTGGAGATGCTCTGATTGTGGAGGTCAGATCCTCTGGGAACTCCTTCACCTTTCTTTTGTACCACAGACTTACTGTCACCTTGTAATGACATATGGACAGGCTACAACCTAGAATGCGTTAGACAAATGGCTAAAAACCATCCCTTGAGCCTGCCAGATGCTACTTTGAAGTCCTACTGATGGATTCAGGATGTTGCACTGCAGGAGACTTAATCTGCCTTCTCCTTGCCCTCTGATCTCGTATTTACTTGAATTCAGGGAAGCTTTCAGTATGCTCCAAAAAGACTGAAAGACTGAAGACAGGCAAGTAGTAAACTATGGTCCACGGATGGTGGTGGAGATGTAGGCAAAATAATGATTACAGGTAGGATTCAGAGAAGAGTCACAAACTGGTGATTACAGAGAGTCAACTCTCTTAACAGCAAAGAATCCAAAGCTCTGCTTGGAATCCTCTACCTCCTTGTAAAGTTCCCCAGCTTCCTTCCCTCCCACCCGCAGGCTGCAAGACTCCCAAGTGGGGGTTTGCTTCTTTTGGTTTCCAAGGTGGCTACAGCCCTCCAGACCACGAGAGTGAAAAGAAGTGCAGCAATACTGTGTTAGTATTACATGCAGGATGTTAGAGTTCACTGCTGATGCTTTTCACAGACACTAAACCAGTGACTGCAACCACACCTTTTCTATTCGGTACTACACTGTGCTATATTACACACCTTTAATTTACATCTTTCTATTTTCACAGAGGTGCTCTCATGAATTTCAACTTGTGGTTCATTGATTCTGGATGAATAAGAGGAGAGCTGTGTTGAACTACTTTTATTTCACAGCCCACAGTGACCTCCTAAGGGTAACTCAGAAGAGCAAGTCTTTTGTTAACAGGCTAGGCTTCGGTACACAGGGCTATACTCCTCTGCCAGTAAATATTTAGATGATTAGCAATTTAAAAAAATATTTTTCAAGGATGGCTGCATTATCTATCCATGGGCATGCTCTGCTCCACCCTCATCACAAAAGGCTAAACCCACCGTCCTGTCTTTAGATCTTGGCTGTGACTCTAACATTTAAATACATACTATGCAACTATAACAACATAGTAACAGGCCCTCTTAGAATAGCCCAGCCCTGAGACGTCAGGAGAGAATGCACCAGCATTAATGTATTTATTGCTATTTTTGCTGACAAGACTCTCTCCAGTCAGTGATCTGCCAACTCAGATCCCAGGAATGGTATTTTCTTCATTCCTTCCCTTTAGCTCTGCACTAAACATAGCTGCCTTGCAACCCCCTTAACAGTGAACTTTGCAGCTTGGCTCTTCTCCAAACCACTGGTGTCTGCACAGTTTTTTAATTCTTTACTGCTTTTCCCCATGAGTTAATACCCTGTGGCCATATTCCAATAAAAGGAGGCAAAGAAAACAGCCGTGGTGCCAATTAGTGGGGCTGAAAACGTGATATAATTGTTTAAAAGTCTTTAAATTGCCTAATTGCAATGTGATGTCATCATTTTTTAGGCTTCCAAGATAAGTACTGAAAGGCCCAGCCAACTCTTATTGGTCAGGACATAAATCACACTGAGCAGAAAATACGTTTAGACTTTACCAAGGGTTTTGACACTGTCTCCCACAGCATCCTTATAGCTAAGCTTAGGAAGTGTGGGTTAGATGAATGGACAGTTCAGTGGATTGAAAACTAAAAGACAGAAGTCAGAGGGTTGTGATTAGGGGCACAGCTGGAAGTCTGTAACAAGTAGTGTTCCCCAGGGGTCAGTACTGGGTCCAGTCCTCTTCAATATATTCATCAATGACCTGGACGAAGGGATGGAATGT
>JAOQGH010000077.1:41874275-41884640 GCA_025769975.1 Gallinago jamesoni | reverse complement strand
AATACTTAAAGGGAGGGTGTCAGGAGGACGGGGCTGGTCTTTTCTCAGTGGTGCCCAGTGACAGGACAAGAGGAAATAGGCACAAACTTGAGTGTAAGAAGTTTCACCTAAACATGAGAAGGAACATCTTTACTGTGAGAGTGGTCGAGCACTGGAAGAGGCTGCCCAAAAAGGTGGTGGAGTCTCCTTCTCTGGAGACATTCAAAACCCGCCTGGACAAGTTCCTGTGCAACCTGCTCTAGATACACCTGCTCTGGCAGGGAGGTTGGACTAGATGATCTCCAGAGGTCCCTTCCAACCCCATATGATTCTATGATTTACCAAGTAAAACTTAAATAGCTTGATTTGTATATGCAATCAAATTTACTTTGTTGATTTTGTTGTTGTTTTTACATCTTAAATACTACCTTGAAAAAAAAGAGCTGATGTTCCTTTACTGAGAAGATCTAGGTTTTGGGGAAATTCTGACCAGAATGATCAAGATCTCCAGCTTGTTGAGATGGATAGAGACTTCAGAGGCTGGTTGCTCAAAGACCACACTACTTAAAAAGTCTCAAGTTGCATACTAAAAAAAAAGATTAAAATGAATCAATAATCATCCCCTTTTGATAGTGTAATATGCATTATACCCATTAGCTCTGGAGAGCACACATCCACCGATGTTTAAACATCCAGAAGGAGCCCAGCCTTTTTAACTGCCCATGAGCAGCTCTAACCAGAAATCCCAGAGATTTCATTCTTTATATCACATGATTAAATTTGGGGCACAAACACCAGGGACAAAAGATAAAAAACAAGCAAATGTCCCCTAAAGTCTTTTTAGAAGCCCTTTGGTATTAAACACCAGTGACATATCAGCCATTATAAATGCTAACATTTGTGTAAAATGAGCCTTGATAAAAGAGAGATATACAACAATTTTGTGAATATTGGCTTGTGTTATTGCTTTCTATTCATTAATTTCATTTTCCAATGACTTGCTTCTAAAATCTCCCAAAGGTAAATATCTCCCCCTTTATAGCACGGACATAATATTTTCTGGCTGCATGTTAAACTGTAATGAAATCAAAGCTTTGTTGGGTCCTGCCGCTCATATTTATGTAGTTATGTGAATGTGCGTCTGCCTTGTCTCTTTTCATTTGAGTCTAGCATCACGCCTGGAGCACGGCACCCAGAGCTCTGTTCCTCTCCCTGCTCATGCCACGCCAGCCCTACAGTGACCACAGCTGCCTTCAAAGCTGTACCCACAGCAGATTTCAGGTGGAGGAGACACTGAAGGGACTCAGTGATGTGATGCTGCTGTGGGACTATGGGTGGTACAGGACTATCACCAATTAGAAAATAAATAAAACTATATTTTACAGCATGATCTGGTACCCCCTTGCTTTGCTTGCTGGCACAGCCTCCCAGCAGCACCCTTGCTGATGCAGATCTGATTTTCCTTGTCATCCACCGAGACATGTACACACACTTGATAGGGTGCATAAGTATTACTGTTTCTTGTTCTAAGCAGCCTGCTAAGCTCATGGGACTGAAAAATTTTTCTATACTAAAAGCAAGGCTCTGCCAACATCAATGTACACACACACACACACACACACACACACAATTGAACCCACACTGATACTGCTCTTATCTGCATGGAAACCCAATTCCCTTTCATTCTCCTTCTGCTCCCATATGCGAAAAGAACCAAACCACAAAGCAGAGATGCTCCTCACACGTCCTGTTCAGGGGTGTCTCATGGTCCATGCTTCAGGCAACTCGGTGATTATCTGTTTTGATCAAGCTCTCAACACTTCTTTGTGCAAGTTCAGTCCTGGGCTGTGTGTTCCCAGAGATCTCAGTTTCCCCTTCCCCTAGAAACCGTTTACCTGATTTGAAACCAAGTGAGCATCCGGACTTGAGTGACCAACCTGCAGCCTCCTAACATACCCGGCTGAGCAGATCTTGCTGCAAGCACCAAGATTTCAGCAGTTTTCTGGGAAGAAGGACAGCTGATTTATGTGAGTGGATCTGAATAATACACTGGGATGCTCTGGTGGGGCTGCAGGCAGAGCACATAGCACAGAGCTGTCCCATCAGCCCCGAGCAAACTCCAGCTGTATTTCAAGGGAGCAGCCTGGTATTTACAATTGATCTGAACTGAAATTCAAATAGGAAAGACCACCCCAGGAGAACAGCCACCTCTGCTCAGGAGCAGTCCTGCTTCCCTCTGACCACAGAGCTAACAGCTTACTCTGCTTTGCTTCAGAGAGCCTACAGCAAACATGTCTGAGACAAAAATCAAAGGAGAAAAAAACCCCAAAAACGTGTACCATGAGGTTGCTGTGTAATGTTAAATAGAAATGAAATGCTGGTTGTATAGTAATAGCTAGAAGGATTTGCAGACGTCTGGAGAGTTCTGGTCCTAGCCCCTGCTGAGAGTAGGGCCATAAATAAAAAGAAAGGATTAGGCACCCCCCCGGCCATTACAGTTAAAGTGTATCTGTCCCTACAGCTTGCAGCACCTGACACAAGTCTGGCATTCCTCATGCTCTCTCTTCTGTTCATCCTGGGCTCCTGACCCTACTTAAGAAAACTTCCTTCCCCACTGGGCACTTTCCTCTGGGACTATGAGGAAAAGCTCCATTAGCATCAGTGCCAAGTGTCATGGCTCAGCCCCAGCCAGGGGTCCTTGCTGGCACCCGGCATCATTTCAGCACACAGAAAAACAATCACAGCACGCTGGAGACACATAAACTCTGAAGGCTGCCTGGGATATGTACATGTGTGTGTCTCTCACATCACCTATTTCAGGCACACACGTAGCAATGCAGCCCACCTGAGTTAATGCAGCAAGACAAGAAATACATTTTTCCAGTGAGAGGAAAGTGGAACCTGTTACTCAACAACAGAAATAACAGGAATAATATACACAGTTTGTGGACAGCAGCTATGCAACGATTTACAATGCCCTTAGTTCAGTGGCCATAAAGTTCCACTGAGGATCAATGAATCTTCTAATAAGAAATGATGTCCCAGTCCCTTTTCCAGCATTACCTTTTCTCAGGACGTGTCTAAACATTTAAACTTGAATGTTGACACACAAGTATGGAAAAGAATGTAAGCACCATCCTGTGTTAACTGAAGTGTTTGCTCCAGTCTCTCATGACTGCTCCTTCCTCAATCAAGACAAAAAGCATCCAGTTTATATCAGTGAGGGAAAAATAAATAAATAGAAGAATCGAGCAATAAGCTTTTTCTGCACCTAAGCTTTTTCTAGTCGCTGTTTGTCAGAAGAGAGGTGAGATTTGCAAGCAGCTTGAGCTCCAACTCAGCTCACACAGGCTGCCTGTACCATCCGGATGTGCCAGGTAATGGCCTGGCAGTACGGTGGGTTTAAGACATCCCTGAACTTATGCAATATCCAGATGGATGTTTCACTGGTGACCTCGGTTCAGGGCAGTCTTCACTTACTTCATAGCTTCAGATGAGTCATTTGAACTTTCTCTTGCATGAGAAAGTTCTTGCATCTCTCCTAACAGCTCTTTGCTTTCAGACTTATAAACTCTTATATAGCAATCCCCATGCAGCGGGATGCCCAAATATGATTACAACTTTCTAAGAGCAATTTAGTCTGGACTCTGAACAGTAAATGGCATATCTCACAAACAAAACATTCCCAACAATGTTGGCATATTGGTATATGAAATGGCATATCTAAATATTGCACAGATTATTTCCTGTGCTTTTACTGGAAAATACCAGACATACACCATGTATTTTCAGTCTCACACTTCACCAAGAAGAAGAATCAAAGACCACAAGAAGGCCAATTAAAATAACCTGTAAAAGAGATGCATGGTATGGCCACGAAAGTCAGTATCCAGGCACACTCACAAGGAAATGTAGGTGAAATGCTTTTCCACAAACTCATCTCCTATACCTGGGCTGGGAATAAAAGCATTTTTCTGCTACATGGCATCAAAAACTCTCCCTGGAGACCCCTCTGTCCTCCAGACCTCAGAAACCTTTGTCCTTCCAACTTCAGAACAGCTGGCAAACAGACTTCAGCTGGTACAATATGTAATTTGATATAAGCGTGACACAAGAATGAAGATGCAAGAATTCCTTTTCCCTACTATTTTGTATTAACGCACTGTGAGTGTCAAACAGACAGGAGAGCAGGAAGAGGGACAGCTTGCAAGTGTCTATCTTTCCCTTTCAATCTTTTTTCTTCCTGTACCATTCCTGTCACCCATGACTAGCTTTCTGTCAGTCCTTTTTTAATACACTCTCCAAGATGTTCTGCAGTAAATGGCACCTTCTAACACTGAGCCAATTCCCCACAGTTTGGAAGAGACAACATACCATTTCCTAGCTACTCTAGCAATCCCCTGGGGGAGAGAAGGGTCAAGGTGCTGCTCCTGCTCATATGCTGTAGCATCTGTCCAAAACACAGGGGCAGCAGAAGCTCATTTTCAGTGCAAACCTCAAGCTTCAAATCCCCAAACAGGAAAAGGATGGGGAATGGGACCAGAACTACAACACGGTCATAATTTGTGATTGCGACATGGCAGACAAAAAAAAAAAAAAAAAAAAAAGCACAGAAGAAAGTTGATGAGCAACACTCGGAGCAGCAGCCCCCTCCTATGTCTCACGCTGCATTGCCATCTTCCCCAGTCTGTTTTATACAGTAATCAAAGGATATTCTGAGCCTCTCAAAATGCCATCAACCCTCATTGAGAATGAAATAGAGCACATCTCCACTGAAGCCTTTACAGCAGTAATCATTACAGCATGCTGGCCTGAACAGGGAGCTCTTACAGACAAAGATGGGGTTTAAAAATAAAATAAAAAAGCCTTCCTAAAATCTGAATAGAAACTTGATGATAATCTCCCAATTTTATTATGCAAGGGGGAAAAGAAACCCATAATTGTGCACTCTTGGTCTCTTATAGCAAAGAATAGGCTTCTTGATGAAATGCTGAGTTGATTTAGAGCAGGGATGAGGTTCTGGTGGCAATAATACGCTAAAAGAAATAACCATCCAGCTGATTTGGATAAAATAATAATTTTTTAACATTCTAAATCTAAACTTCATCTGTGCCTCCTCCCACTTCTCCCACCGCATCTTTTGGAGAGTCTTTTTATAGCTTTGAGAATTTTTTCCCCCTCCCCTACCACAGCATTTGACAAGAAAGACAGACTCTTTACTCCGGCTAACAAAGAGCATTTTAGGCTGTGCTGGCATTTATCCCCATTCCACATATGTTTAGAAAGTATGGTGTTTGGCACAGGATGCTCCAGAGTCCTCCTGCCACCTTACACTCCAAGCATTATCACAGGAGTCCCATTGCCAAGGGACACTGTGGACGGCGCTCTCTGGCTTGGGAGTCTCCCAACCCTCACGGGCAGACAGGTGCTTAGATGACAATCCTTGGAGCTCTGCCAGGCTCATTTCCCAAATCACAGCCCCTTGTATTTTCAGGGACTTTTATTATTTTAAGAAAACATCGTTTCTCAGAAACAGACATTTTTCACTAACAATTTCTCTTTCAAATCTAGTCACTGAAGGAAAATTTTCTCCCAGCTCTCATAATTATTTCCTGACTCTTAGTCCCCTTTTCCATCTACTGAATTATGTAGAGTTGTTTAGCTTGCTGTTTTCCAAGAATGCCTCATCAGTGCAGTGTAGAAATATTTATTACTTACTCTCTTTATATCTATTGACTTTTTTTTTTTCTTTTCAGGAGAGAAAAGAAAATGAATCAGCTGTGAGCTCTTTTGACTGTTAACACAGCCAGCAGCTATTCACAGATTAAGCAGATGCTGCCTGATTTTAAAACAGTTTATATTAAAGTTCAATAAATTTACATGTCACGCATCAGGGTTTAAAGCAATATATAGCTACAAACTCTTCCACCGATACCACTTACAGTAGCTCTCACCAGGAAGTGCTGTGAGCTGGTAATTTGTAATTGAATATATATTAAATTTGCAGAAACCAAAATGGTATCCAACACTTTTGGAAAGTCTGACTCTTAAGTCTGTGTGCCTGAATTCAGGAGCCTGAATGTGACAGAAAACAGCTAATGCATTAAAAAAAACCCAACTGGTTTAAGGCACTCAATGTACAAAACCACGAGGCAATTTGACAAGTTGGTCCTGATAATCTATTCAGGCTGAGAAGGGCTTACTCCTTGAAAAACACCACTGATTTCAGCTGGCCTGGTTGCAAAGCAAGAGACCAATTGCCATAAAGCACATTCAAAGAATTCTCTGTGAAGAGCCAGGCATCATCTATTCTGTTTGAGTCCTCCATATGAATTTTCTTCCTTTTTTCCTCTGGCAAACTTAGCACATTTAAAAGAGTATTTAAATGCTTATATTCTAAATATACATATTTTGCGAGCAGCTTTCCTTTTTCATGTAAATTATTAAGACTGAAGTAATTTTTCATCTTACACTGTATTTTTGCATGTTTATTCTTCCTACTGCATTCATCCTGAGTAATGAAATTAGGCTGACCAGTATCAGTCTAGGTTCACCTCTTGCTTTTCATGGACAAAGATGCCTTTGTGCTATTCTACATTTCCAATAAAGACTAAAAATAGACACAGAAGAATTTCCCAGAACTAAAAAGTTACATCAGGTAAAATATTTGTGGTTGTCGACTAGCTACCAACAAAACACTAACAGCTACTGAGAACTGCTTAATGTAAAAAGCAGAGCAGGACAGAAAGGAGCCTCCTACCACCAGGATGTCATTAAAACACAAGGAAGCAGAAAATGGGAAGATGAGATCTTGAAAGAGAGCTTGGTGGGACTTCCAGAATTACATGAAGGTCTGATGGCAGCAACTGCAGTATCCAGTACACGGTTGCCTAGACTCTACTAGGAAAATACACAAAATGTAGTCTTTTATTAAAGACATGTAAAATGGATTAATACAAACTTTCCTAACTAATCAAGCAGTTTTTCAGGAAGCAGGAGAGCTAATAGAGAGGGAGTGTCAGTGTAATCTTCTGAAATGTTATGAAACCCTTTGATACAACATCTAGTTCATTTACAAGTCCATCTGTTCTGGCATTGGAGATCTCATGCAAGACTTGCTTAAGGAAGTGACAGAGTCTAGTAGAAAGGCCAAAAAAAAATTACTACTAAGATTTTCAGAAAGTTTTTGATCACCTTTTAAGGAGAAGGAATTAAAGAAATGGGAGAAAAATAAATAAAGAAGTCCACAACCTGACAGAGTGCAGTAATAAGTATCAAATTTAAGGAAAGATTTCCCCATTATTTTTGGGAAGATACTGCAGAAGTAGAGGAGAGGCAAACACCACAAATAAACCAAATAAAAAGGAGACATCGGTGTTGTCCTTCTTTAAGAACAAACATGTACAAATGATACTACTACATGCAGCCCTTTAAGCAGAAGAGATTTTTGATAGCTGGCAGCTCCTTAACTGAGCACAAAAAAAGGGTGCATGGCAGATCCAAACCCTGCTGAAGAGTCAGTATTAACTGCCCAGGGAGACTTTTGTACACAGTGATGTATTTTCCATCTCACCTGATACGATCAAGACCATCTTTCTAAAAGACAAACTCCACCTCAAACAGAATTTCTGCACTTGACGCAAAAATTAAGAGACAAGAGACTCTGGCCTATGTTATGCCAGAAAGTTAGACAAAATGCTTGCAATGGCCCCATCCAGCCTTGATATCTCTTTACAAAGATGTATCGACTTTAGGTTGAAGTACTTTTATTGCCATCAGCCCCACAAGTCTAGGACACACCTGGAAAAATAACTAGCTTGAGAGCTTGGGCAGCAACAGTTAACTGCCTTTTCTTACAGAAAAAGAAATGGGGACCAGGAAGGCACTGATTGCTACTAAAGCCCTGGACACAAGGAGAATCATGGACAAATCATGCTGCCTTCTTTGCCAAGAGCAAAATACGCTGTGATCATCTGCTAGCTCTCCCCACCTGCAATGACAGTACCTCTCAAAATAGCTTGGCTGTACTAACACACTGAGAAGTGCCCCTCCAAATTCTGACTGCTCTCCGAAATCCCTCCTTCCAGGAGGTAACTGGAACACAGAGGAGTTTACAGTCCCCCACCTTCCAAGTCTGTGTATGTAGACAAGATCATATTAAACTTCAGATCTGATATTCTACCACTGGAGCACTGCAGGTGCAGGCAGAAATTCAGTCCTGTTATCTAAAAATCTAATAAAAGTCACTTAATTCTGGCAGCAATTCCACTGGGTGAATAGTCCCTATTGTCCTTGATAAACTTTAGAAGGAAAGATGCCATACCAATGTGAAACACATCTGAAAAACACTAACAACCCTCTCTTTTGTAATCTTGTGATTTGAAAATGGCTACCCTTCAATTTTAGAAACCAGAACAAATTAATTGTAAAGGTAACTTCTTGCCTGGTTTCTCTCTGGAACAATCTTTTTATACACAGGCATATACAGACGTTCAGCCACGAAACACTACCATACCTAAGGCTGCATCAGGACTCCTGCAATTAACAGACACTACTCAGGGAACTGAAAACTGGCTTTTGACATATCGAAGTTTGCTTTAGCCAAGCAAACATGTCCAGTTTTCCTGGACATATGAATTAGACACATCTGGAAAAATAGCTTGATATTTAATTGCAGGGTTGGCAGGTGCTTCTGTGATATATAGCGTATGGAGTAAAATTACAGGCACAGCAACAGTGAGTAATAAACAGTATAGACAGTTTTCAGTAGGAATTAGCCAAGGATTTAGAGCAAAAAGCATCCTGGGGTACACAGAGTAATTTCTGTATTAGTATTATCTCTGTGCACACAGGACGGCACTCGTTACAAATACCTGAATGAATCATCTAATGGCTGTGAATGTAGGACACTCGAGCACTAGCTGGTGTCCTGTGCTCGTGGAAACACTGCCGAGGATTCAGCTTATCTCTCAGAAGCACAGAGCTTCTAAAACTCCGTATTTCTAGAATATCTCTAGCCAACGGAAAATAAAAGCTAGAAAAAGCCGAAGAGTTGAAATTGCACCTGAAGAGTCTCAGATGCAATGAAAGAATTCAATTTAGCTTAAGATGCTAATTTTTATTTAAAAATTGCATCAGTCTCAGGATGGACTTCATAACAGAGGGCACCATTATGGACTAGAGCATGTGCCACCTTCTGTGCCTGGCAGTACAGGTCCCAGAGATGTGCTAGTATGAAGCCAGTGTGGGTGTGAAGGAAATACTAAAGTGGTGTCTGAGGCTGGCAGCTTCATAAACCTCAGTAATCCCTTGGAAGAAGAAGGATGTGACACTTCCCGGGGAGCTGGAAACTCCCCGGAAGGCTTCCCTCTTTCCTGTATTCTTTCCATGGGCTGCAGCTCTGGGCATATCTAAATAGCATTTTTCTTCCCATGGGAGGGAGAAGGCAGGTAGTGTTTTATGCAAACCTCATCCAGTGGTGCCTCTCCAAGGCAACAAGCTGCAAGGATTTAGGACTGAGGTCATCCCAGGGAAACTTCAGAGCTTTCCTTAGAAAGTAAATGCTCTTGCTCTGACTTAATGCCCTGACTTCAAAACCCAAATGTGAGGAGGCTCACTATCTCCCTGCTTTCTTTGCTCCAAAATTTTGTCCCCAGTAGAGCTGTGCTGCTGGAACACTCAACTAAAGCTGTCAGTACAGCACGCCCAGAGAAGGAACACAATACTCTGCTATCACATAACCAACTGTTTCTTCACTAAAACAATCAGACAACTAAGATGGGAAATACAGTATCCTTCATGCTCCTGATCTCTGAAAATGACGTGAAGATCATGCAGGTCTTACCTGTGTGATTTACTTCACCAAATTGCCCGGCAATCTCCCCATTAAATTTAATTCGCCAGACACAGCAAACCCAAACTACCTAAGCTGTATCAATTCATTTGGCATCTATGGCTGCAGCAGCACCATAATGAGTTTGTGTAATATTAATATTCACCACACTAAACAAGCATAAATCACAAACTATCCAAAGGAAACACAAAGACAGAATCAGACAACTACAGATAGAGAGCTCTGACAGCATTTCAATTCTGTGTGATTCTTGTAGCTGACATCCATCTGTACTGAACTGTGCATAGCAGATGCACTATTACCTTAAAGGAGCCACTGTATATTTTGTTTCAAATCAACACGTGACATGGGCAGCGCGGTTTGAGCCCTTGCCAGTGAAGACTGAGGCAAAGAAATTGTTCAGTAGCTCAGCCTTATCCACATCCTGGGCGACCAGGTCCCCCACAACTTCCCTAGTCTTGCCTTTGTCCCTAACATATCTGTAGAAGTTTTTCTTATTGTCTTTGATGTTCTTGGCTAGATTTAGTTCTGCC
>JAOQGH010000077.1:41857676-41873687 GCA_025769975.1 Gallinago jamesoni | reverse complement strand
GCCTCCTTTTTGGTCCTGAGCTTGTCCAGCAGTTCCTTATTCATCCACACAGGCCTGCTGGCTATTTTGCCTGACTTTTTTTTGGGATGCCAAATAATAATAAATGCCCATGTTTGCTTTCCATGACTACCCCAGCAAGCGTGTCGGCTGCCCAAACAGCACATTTTAAATAACTCTTTCAAAATATTTACTCTGGGATTTTTTGTTGGAATTAATTCCCTCAGCTCTAGTGGACTCCTCTGATTGGCTGGCACTAAAAACAGAGGGCAAAAGGAACTGCTGAAAAGGCAATTACATTTTCCTATTAATCCCTTCTCCTTTAAATGTGCCCCAGTATTCCCAGTAAATATGGGAGTGACATGAATATAGCAAACCTTACAGGTCTGACTCTGCTGTTTCAGCCCTATGCCAGCGTAAATGTGGAACTCCACTGTGTAAAACTAAGCTACAGTGATTTACAACAGTGTGACAGTAAGCACCTTTCAAAGGTAACTATTGTTGTTCCCTTCTTTTTTCAGAAGTTGGCAACAAAGGAAAAAGACCCCCTCCAGAGACAGCTAGGAATAAAACTGACTTATTTCAGATCAGCATAAACACTAAAAATTAACTCTTGTTGCCATAAAGAGGAAGTTTCTTGCTTATTGCTAGATCATGCATCATCCCCTCCTGCATCATGCCCCTTGCAGTGATGCAGGAGAAATGCTACGTGAACCCAGCTTAGACAGCAGGACTACAAACCAAACTTTTCCAGAGATGTGTCTAGTCTCCTTGCCTTTAAAAAGAATACCCCTTTTCCTTATGGACTGACTGGATGTTACTTAAGATCAGATTTTGTCTTCCTTATTCCAGAAAAGCACTGCTTTACTCAAAACGGGTTAAAGAACTTCATGCAGTGTACGATCAGAGCATGAATACTGACCCATCTTATATAGTCTTAGCTCCTTCGCTTACCTCTTCCCTGTCTCACATGGTGTAATCAGTTCAGACCAGGGTATGAATTTGGAACTACCTCGGCTAATGACAAATTTCCAAAAGTTTCTACACAGTGAGGAATAAACACCAACATTTCAACAAGACTCCACTTAGTATTTAAAATGTGACTGTCCACTAAAACAAAAATAAACAATCAAGCCCATAATTACTAAATACTTGTGTGATTGTCCTCACATTAGCAATGCATTTCACCATCTCTTGCTTTTGTAAGAAGAGGTGGCACCTAAACTGTTGAAAGGATGGAGCCAAGTGCAGGCACAGGCAGAGGTCAGAGCTGTGGGCAGGCACCTCAGGAATGAGAAGGAACTGTGGAAATCTGAACTCGGATCCCCACCTGCAGAAGGGCTCCTATGGCACTGAGGCTAGGGCATTTAGCACAGGATACAATTTACCAGAGCTCACATCCCAGGTCTGAGACTGCTCTGGAGTTCTGAGCAATCAGTGAGAAAGACACCTCCAGAAATTAACTTATCCCACCATAACTGCCCAAAGCAGGCAATAACCACCTACTGGACACACCTGCCCTTCTCCAATGACATAAAATGAAATCTAGATGAAAGGCTTACATTATGTCCCTATCATTTTGATGTTTAGGTTTATATGAACTGAATTCCTTCTGAACATTCTCTGTGCCTCAGCTCCCCCTCTAAAATGAACAGCATTTCAGGGATGTTACAAAGATCAACACGCTAAAATCTGTGATGTGCTCAACAAAAACACATGCTTGTAAAGGAAAGGCCATGAAAGCATCACATACAAACAGAAAAAGGGGCTGGGTCTAAAATCTGGCTCAAGACACAAAAGCAGTATTATCTATATATTCCAGCTGCCCTCAGTTACATCAGTGCCAGCCCTGTCAAGACAATGGGATTGCAGGGGTGGGAGAATCAGAGCTGTGCACTTCCTGGCCAGGATGATACGCAACTGAGAAACAACACTGCTTGACTTCACAAGCTTCAGCTGTGAAGGACAGGCAGTTCAAGTCGAGCCTTTGCTCACTCCAGGCTGAGCTATTAATTTAGAATTCACTATGGCACAATGAATAGGGAACCCAGTGACAGCATTTTTATAGTTGCTTCCATTACAATGGGAGCTTATAATTCCAAAGGCAACTCTGGCCTGTGTTTGGTTAGTGTACTTTTAACTCCACCCATGCTTTTAAAATAACCAGTATTTTCTGTCAGAGTTTGCTCTTACCCTGTTGGAGTCAATTCTTGTCCTGGAGGTGTAGATTGGAGGAGGGATGTTGAAGGCTTGAGGAACAAGATACTCTTCAGCATCCATCATATCTTCCAGGTCTTCCTCATCAAGAAGGTTTTGGAAGAACTTGCTGTCATTTGGACTTGGGAGCTTCATACGATCATCTCCCTAAATACATTGCATTGAGAGAAGAAAATGGTCAAAAGATGGATTATTTTCCCAACAGGGAACTTCAGCCTTCTTCATGCTCTGGCAGCCAGGCTGCAGGGACCACACATGCTGTTTTGTTTGTTCGAAAGCACCCCACCCACATCATTTGTTTTGATTTTATTTATTTTTTAACTGGGACTATGATGACAGAAAGGGAATAACTGAATAAATCAAGCAAAGCCATTTTTTGGCATTCTTGCGATCGAGCTTTTATTCTTTCTTCACTCTTTTTCCCATACAAGCTCAATTTCTGACCCAAGTTCTGTCAAGGCCTAATGTATTTGGTGAAATATCTCAGCTATTTAGGCTCACATAGGGGGGAAAAATAACATGGAAACTGCTGTGTCTGGGTGTTTGCTTTATTTTCATTTGTATTTTTAGAGACGTGGAGGCTAAATTTCCCTCTCATCCATATGGAAAGTTCTGCAGAATGTAACAGAGCTGAAAGCAATAAAAATCAAACCAGGCAACAAAAGCAACAACAATGATAGGTATTTTTATTGAAATGGCACCCGCATGCTGGAGAGGCAAATCAGGGCTACACTTTGCTCAATGCCACAAAGCATCACAAAAGGCAGCCCACCGATGGACAAATCTTGTCCCAGTTTCATGAGCGAATGCAAAGTACTGAGCAGCTTGCAAAGCTGATCTTGTATATGTGCTCATACACACAAGCTTAGGAACTGCATTTCAGATTATTTTATTATTATTATTTTTGAGAAACTGAAACTTGCCATTCTGCTTCATTCTTGTATAGTACTTTGGTCACTGTTTGCTTTAAGTTCAAGAGCACCTTTGAGTCTAGAGATTCAACAGCAAACCCCCTTAACAGACAGGTTTGATAGACATAAGTCTCTTCCCCTCTGCCCCAATGTTGCAGAGTTACTTACTTGAATTACCAGGTACCTCTGAGGATCTCGAGCCATTCTAGAGAATTCAGCAGCTAGCTCCTTGAATTTAGGCCGACTGTCAGCATCAATCATCCAGCCTGGGGACAGATGAAAGATGAGAAAATAAACAGTTAATTGCCAAAAGAAGAAATTTAGATTTTTAAAAATGCACAAGTTTGAAGTGAAAAGATGTCCTTGATAGCCTGGCCTAAAAAGAAGATGCAATGAAGAGCCCAGAAGAACGGAAAGCCATAACTCTATAATACATCTAAAATGGAAAACGTAAGGTCTTGCCCAGAGAAGGTCTTGCCACACTGCATGGATTTCTTCTTAATTTGCTCTAAGCTCGTGTTCCCTATCCCTAAAATAGAGACAGAAACAATGCCTTGCAATTTTCGTCTGCCTTGTCCACTTAGATGTCAGCTCTGTCTTGTATTATGGATGTGTCCCACCTGTAATACAGTGAATCTGATCTAATCTGAGTCTAGTGGGTTTATTACAAAGTTACTACTAAATACAATTTTACTTTAACTGACCTGCTGTTCCACAGTGACTTAGATTAAAAAGACCTGTTGAACAGAACTACAGGATGACTGACCTCATATCCTCTTTTCAGGTAATTCTGCATTCACGTGTCTGCATCATTAACACAGACCTCACACGACACACTAGATGCTACTTTAATTGAGTAAGGATGGTTTTTTTGTCCTTCACTGTCCAAGAAAATGTTCATTAGAAACAACAGTTCTCAATTCCTGCTAACGCTTTCTGCAAAGCAAGCAAGTAGCATAGGCAGTAACCATCAGCAACTAGTTTATCTCAGCGTCAGCTTTTTCTAACGGAAGATTCTATCAGCAGCTTCCCAATAACCTGTTCTCATTTGCCAGAGAGGCTAAACGAAGCAGGCCTTATCTCCTTTGTGCTGTTTAACTGAAGAAGTGACCAATGCAGAAAAAAACCAAAGTTTATAAAGAATTTCATGCAAACATTACAGGACTAAGTCTGTACATCTAGCTGTAACTTTCCGTCTTCCAAAATACTCCATCTACTAGAACTTCCTTTTGTCCACTGAGATTTGCCTCATGTAGTTAGAAATCCCCTCAGATGGAACATTTTTGCACTAAACATACATGAACTCCTTGTACTATTCAAACATTTTTCCATACCTGCATGCACAGTACAGCTGTTTTTGGAAGATACGTTATCTACCTCTTCTAGTTTTATTTTCTTTCTTTCAGTCTTTTTGTGTACAAAGCAAAAGGGAAAGGACTATATAAGATGGATGAGATGTCTGTATGTTAATCTCACTTAAATTAAGCCAGAAATACAGAGAGATGCTCCTAATTCTTTTTAAATTAGAAGCATAGCCTTGGAGGATACTGCCACGAGCATGGGTATCTTGGAGATAAAAGAGTAGGCAGACTGTTTGCGTTTTTTCCGAAAGTAAAAATATTCATAAATTATTGTACCAGACTAAGAATGATAAAAAATTATCCTCTCTGTAGCATTTCTTGTACTAATTTAATTTTACTTTTTATTATTACTATTGCAATCATCATTCTTGTTACTCCGAACAATAAAACATTCATGCAATTCTCCTCACAACCTTCACTGGCTGGGTATCCATGCACTGTAATTATGTTTAATACTATCTTTTTTAACATCAAAATCAATTGTCATGGAAATGACAAGGGTTTACAATAACAATCATACAATTTTGACTTCATAGGAAGAAGATACCATCTGACAGTAATAAGAAGCTAAGCTAACTCAACTCCTTCATGGCTAAATTTGTATCTTTTGCAATTGCAAAAAAAATGTGCATATAGTATTTAAATGGAATTTACAGTATCTTGGGAAGCTTTTGTTTTGGAGCAGCCTGCCCTATTACCCAGCATTGTCAGAGACTATAGATGCAAATGTTCTAAAATAGAGTCCTTCTTGTACTGACCATAGTGATATTAAAAGCAACAATTACTTACACTTCACCATCACCATATAAACATCAATAGTGCAGATTGGAGGCTGGGGCAACCGCTCTCCCTTCTCCAAGAGGTCGGGGATCTCTCGAGTTGGGATTCCATCGTATGGCTTCCCACCAAAAGTCATAAGTTCCCATATTGTGACTCCTAGACAGAAAAAAAGAGAGCTAATAGTTGAGGTCATACTGCTCAGATTCCTTCACAATTCCCTACAGCACAGTATTCTGGCCCAGTTCTGGACTGTAATCTCTTCTTCATTACCAGTGCCTGTAAAAACACTGAAGTCTGGTCTGTCATTTAGAAGGCTCCAGAAAATGGTGAAACAGCACTTGGTGGTAATCTTCAAAAGTAACTTCCCTCATTTTTGCTGGTGTAAGAAATAGCATGATAGGCTTGAGACACCAGAGGAAGGTCTAAGACAAATAAATGGTGGTAAAGTAAATGGATGCAACAACAAAGAATGCATCGCACTCTTTTATCATATCAAAAGGGAAAATGAATGGTTGATGTACTCTATTATTTTAAGGGGAAAAACTGCAGATGTTCCCTAACTTTGAGCATCAATTTCCCACAAAGGTAAAACACTGAGTAACATTATGTCATTGTCTTTGCCTTATAAGTCATTCACAGGCATCTGTATTATTTTTTTCTTTAAATCACCTTATGGATTTGAGTTATGATAGTGCTGTGCTTCAAAGCCAACATTCTCTTTTTGAATAGCCATAGGATTTGTTTTGGCATCAGAGCTGGAAATAAAGATCATATATCATAAGTAACAGAATTTATCCTCTGAACAAAATCCTAAATATTGAAAATGCTGCTCTCACACCAGTTTAACTTTTATTTTTATTGCAAAGGTCATTTTAAACATGCCTCTGGACCAGTAACCATATTTTGCCAGCTGTCATGCTAATGTGAAAGGTGATGTGCAAAATCACCATATGTATAAAACACATATTCATTTCACCCTCATTCACCTCTGTTGATGTTCAATATCTGTAACTTGCCAATTGTTTTTGGTCTTGTCCTTTCTGATTATAGGTATTCTGGGCTTCCTGCATTTAAAATTAATTTCATAAATGGAGGCATATTTTTTCCTAAGTGATACAGGGGATTTGAGGAGAAAGAGCAGCTTTACATGATCAATTTAACTTTCGTATGCTTTTATCAGCTAAAGAGAAGAGGGCAGCCAACCAGTCACAGCAAACAGTGTCTTTTGCTGCTACCCACAGGTAAAAGTGAGTAATGAATAGAATTGTACACTTTTTTTTTTCCAAATGATATGGCAACAGGAAATGCAAATAGAAGTCCATAGCCCTAGATACTGCTAAAAATTTCCACCTACAAAGGTACACCTGATTTTATTAGTAATAGCTACACTAGATAAACAAGCAGACTGCTGAGCAGATTTGGCACAATAGCTCGTCTGGACAACAAAATTAACAACAGTAAATGAATATCTCATTTCTCAAATGTGAATTTTTTTTTGGTGTGTGTGGAATCCAAATGACCTGACCTACCTACCTACCTAGTTCCCAAGTTACCTGTGAAATTAAATGGATGCTTGTTTTAGTTAGCTTGGAGAGGTCATCTTTTTCTTTTTTACTGTATTTGCTCTATATTATGACAAATTCACTTTTATCTGACTGTACGTACAGAAAGTCCCATAAGCCTGAAAATGTCTTTTGACATTCATGGCTTTTAGAGTTAAGATTTTCAAACAACTGCTGAAAATTATGATCTGCAGCTGTATTTTTATGAATCTGTGGCTGAACTGAAAGAGTCCTTCTTCTATCATAATAATCAGCCAAACTGCTACCAGCCCAGACCTTACGGCAGTCATCCCAGCAGGGACGCCATGATAATGTATTTTAGGGAGCAGGGAAGTAATGCAGGGGACAAGTAACAATTGCTGTTTAGAGTTACACATCAAAAAAAAAATCAATAACAACCAAAAAACCCCCCAAAAATCCCACATCAAAAAAAAAAAAACCAAACAAGAAAAATTAAAAAAAAAGAAGAGCAAAACCCACTGGAATCTGGAATTAACTGCTTTAGGAAAAGAAGGTATCTTTAACATAGCAATACAACTTAGTTTAATGCTTTACAAGAGACAAATTTTTAAACTAATCACATGAAGATTTACCATAGCTCCAAACGTCACTCTGATGGGTAAACTTCCTGTAGTGTATACACTCCAGAGCCATCCACTTAATTGGCATCTAGGGAAAGAAAATAGAAATGTAACCTTAGAAATAAAATATTAAAACAATACAGGTAGATCCTGTGTGCAGACATCAGATTACTCCCTGCTTCCTTTTACAACTGCAAGCTTAAAAAAAAGCAGCACTACCCAGCAGATGAAATGGTTGTTCCTGCCCTCTAGAAAAGAGCTTTGTCTCGTAAGACATACAGAGGTGAGAAATTGTTATCTGCAGAACTTCTCATACCATCCAAATTTTACTGATTCAGATGTAGTAGAACAACTCACTTTTAAATCATACGGTATAAAGATGGGACCAATGCAAAAATTACTTCTAAACCTCCTAAATCTGAAGTGCAGCAGAGAAGGTGGAATACAGAACGTCTTCTGCCTCAAAATTTGCAAACCCAGATACTGCTATCTTGATTGCTCTCTAATGAGACTAGTTAATAATGCAGTGTCCATAATATTCACTGTCCACATAATTATCATCAGAGTAAATAGGCAATGGGGAGAATTTACAGTGCTTACTTTCTAACTCCTAATATTAGGAAATCAGCCTTCCTAGTTCTCTGTATCATTACTGCAGTGAGAAAAGTTGCTCCTGAAAGCAAGATTAAAGTCCTGAGTTAGCCTTTGGCTCCCCATCACCCTTACGGGGAGCTCATCTCTTCTGACAGAGAAGGCTGCGTCGGCAAACACAAACCTAGGTTTGGCATAAGGACCAGCCCTCTTGAGTTCGTGTTAGAACGACATTCACAGTGTTTCCTATTGCTGAGCTGGCCCTGTGAGGCACAGCCACCTTGCAGTCCATTAATTTCTAATGGGCAGACATTAAAAACAGATTTTTACCTGGCATGGACTTGTATGGGTCGCCTTTAATTTGGAACTATAGAAGATGTACTAAAATAAACCAGAGAGATACGTAACTGCATGCAAAATCTGAATGCATGGTGGGTGTAAAAGCAGAGGATGTCTTCATTCAAATCCTTATGAAAATACCTTCCATGAAGTTGACTGATGAACATAACCTATACAGTTATGGCAAAATAGCACTCTCTAATAAAGGTTGGCTTAGCACTTGCAAAGGCAGTTTATCCTCCTCCACTAAACTCTGCAGAAGTGTATCACCTTCATTCCCATTAAACATGACTGAGTTGTTCCAAACTTGAACAATTGCTGAAGTAGCAAAGCTGCATTGCTCATCATGCGATAACTCAGATTGGAAGGCACCTCAGGAGGTCTACAGTCCAACCTCAGGCTCACAGAAAGTTCAGCTATAAGATCAGACCAAGTTACTCCTGGCTTTATCCCTTCTGTACTTGAAAATCTCCAAGGATGGAAACTGTACCACCTCCCTAGTCAACTTGATCAACCGCTTGATTGTCCTTACAGTGAAAAAGTTTTTGCTTTTGCCCAGTCTGAATCTGTCTTAGCATGCTCTCAATACAACCTACTCAGCACCGGTGAGGCCACACCTCAAGTATTGTGTCCAGTTCGGGGCACCTCAATACAAGAGAGACATCAAGGTGCTGGAGTAGGTGCAGAGGAGGCAATGAAGCTGGTGCAGGGCCTGGAGAACAAATCGTATGAAGAGCGGTTGAAGGAGCTGGGGCTGTTTAGTTTGAGGAAGAGGAGGCTGAGGGGTGACCTCATCACTCTCTATAACTACTTGAAAGGACACTGTAGAGAGGTTGGTGCTGGTCTCTTCTCCCAGGTAATTAGTGACAGAATGAGAGGGAATGGCTTCAAGTTCCAACAGGGCAGGTTTAGACTGAACATTAGGAAATAATTTTTCACAGAAAGAATGGTTGGGCATTGGAATAGGCTGCCCAGGGAGGTGGTTGAGTCACCATCCTTGGATATGTTTAAGAGTTGTTTAGGTGTGGTGTTGGGGGATATGGTGTAGGGGAGAACTTTGATGAGTGGGGCTGATGGTTGGACTTGATGATCCCAAGGGTCTTTTCCAACTCAAATGATTCTATGATCTGACGTGTAAATCCTGCTCCAAAACTCCCAGTAGTGCAATTGGCCTCACAAGTCCAAGGCACCATCTAGCAGCTGCCAAACAGCTGGTTTGGAAGGACCATTTTCTGTCACTCACTGGCTGATGGAGGGAAGAGGCAGAGGGGTTACTGAAGAGGGGACTAGAAACCTGAAGGGATCAGGGAAGACTGCCAAAACTCCACCTTCCCCACCAGAAGGTCTCTTTACTGGGGAAATGGGAAAAAAACAGTGACTCCTTTCAGGCTCTTCACCTCACTGAATGAAATGCCAATGTAATCCATGCAATGGCTGCCAAGGGCAGCAGCCACACAGGTAAAGCAGCAGCCCATCCAGGAGAAAAGTGCACATTGGCAACAGCTGTTTGTCCCAGACAAGGGCATGAGCGAGCAAGGAAAAACAAAGATAGCAAGTAGACAGAAAACAAACTTAACATTCAGGAAAAGGAATGACAGGAGGCAGAATCCCTTGGGATTTTGTGACAGATTGAAACGTGGAATTTCAAGATGTTTAAGGAGCAGCCAGCAGGACTATGTACTTTCAGCCTTTACCTACAGCCTTCTGAATTTTATAATGCATTAATCTGAAGGCATCAGAAATGAGGTGAGGCACTACATGGTTGTTGTGCAGTATGCTGAAATGTAATGTGGGAAAATGTCCGGTTTCAAAATTATCCTCAAGTTAGCTTTTTAGTGGCCTGGCATTCAGCACAGTATTGGAGGCCCGGATGCAAGAAATAGCACACACAGGCTCTTCCAATGTGATAGAAGAGGTGGCTCTTTGCTGAGCACACATAAACTCTCAAATGCTAGAAATACAAACATGTTCTGTGACCTTCATTTTTATTTTCTGGAAAATTACTTCTCTGAGAAAACGGGACTGCAAGTTACTGAGTTCATACTGACCAGAGAAAGAGGCTTGGCAGAAAAGTGCTAGAATATCTGTCACTCATTGAAGGGACTTCAGAAGTCTTCAAAACAAGACACAAAATGAAGCATATGAACAAAACCTAATTCTGAGTGTGAAAACTGTTCAGACAATTATATTTTGGCACCTGGAGAAGCTCACTGAGCAAAAAATTAGCAGCTTTTATATCTGCTGTCACAACACAGTTTGCTAAGTCACTGACAGACTTTCTTACAGAGATAATAGTCCCGTAGGGATACACTGCCCTAAAGAATAACTTCAGGAGGTTTGTCACAGTGATGTATCTACTTCCAGATGTGCACAGCACTCACCTTCCCTCCATCAGCATTATATTCCTTCTCATCCCCTTCCAAAAGTCTGGCCAATCCAAAGTCAGTGATCTTCACATGGTTTGGTGATTTCACCAGCACATTCCGGGCTGCCAAATCCCGGTGGACAAGTCTTCTCTCTTCAAGGTACATCATTCCCTGAAGGACAAAGAACAGTAAAATAATCTTAATGAGTCTTACATGATTCTTTAGAACTACTTTTCACTGGTGACATGTAAAATTTCCCATTCTCTTATTAGCATTCACAATAAGAAAATGGCCCAGAGGGCAGAAGTTCAACACTGCCCTTGCTCTGAGCAAGACATGGGATCAGACAACCTTAGATTCCTTCCAGTGAGAACGATTCTATAAAATTCTACAGTTAAGGCCAAAGGAAAAAAAAACAAAACACCAACACAAAACCCCACAGATATCTCCTTTGCTCCAGCAAGTTTAAAACCTGGAAATGCAAGACATAGAAAAGAAATATTATGGCTCTCATTTTTTAGACAGTAAATCTGAAGACTGTAAAAAATAATAAACTGAGCCAGAGCCACACAGACATTAGGCCAGACTGGGAAACAATCCCAGCTCTTCTACATTCCAGACAAGTGTCTTCAATTGAAGATGAAACTTCTTATCCATCTCCAAATGCTTTCCATTTGGACACAAATTTTCATGACCCTCAGTGGATTAGAAGGAAAACAATTCTTTATTCGAAGTGCTGCAACACACTCGCCTTTTCATTCCCTTAAACTTTTGCAAGTAGTATTATAATAAGACACTAGATCAATGGGCTTTTGGTTTTTTTAATGAGCATGTATGTTCTGTGAGAAGTACTTTTGTTAACAAGCCCATGCAGCTGCTTTTAAAGATAAGGTAGCACACTTGAGCTTGGCCTTAACCTTACTCTGATGAGAGACTAACCATCTACCATCAGTACGGAAGTTTACATGATGCTTTGTGACACTGAGATGAACACCAAAGCTTGGTCTTATTAATTATATGACACAAAAAGGATAGTCAGGCAGGGTTACAAGCCTATAATTTCATTAAAAGGCATTTATGACATTAACCATCATTATAAGAAACTACAGATAAAATTACATGCTTGATAATTACCCTTAAGGTATCTCTTAATATATTAGCTCTGTATAATATATATGGTAATTTTTAAAAGTCATTGTTGAATACCGAAGAGATCATATTATCCCGTAATACAGACGATAATTCAGAGAGTCACAGGTAGTGATTAGAATAACCAGATTACTCAGTGTCATGGGCCAGATTTTATTCCCTTTCATAGTGCAAGAAGCTCACACGTACCTATCCCCATTTATACCAGCAGGACAACACATATGGGTAAGCCACCACTCATGGTCACTGGGCCAGAATGTAGCCCTTTCTTGACAGAAAGTGGATGTCTTGAGAAAAAGCATCAAGTGAAGCTCTGAACTGCTGTAGCTTTTAGGAGAAAAATTTCAGTGCAAACAGCACTAAAAGCTTTGAAAATATGTGGGAGAACATTTGGCATAAACACTATTTCATTTTTAACGTGGTAAGCTTTGCTGCAGTTAACACAAAGGTGGTTTGAAAGGGGACACAGGGACTATTTGGCATAAAGCAGATGGAATTCTTTTTTAAAAGCACTGCTAGTTGAAGTGAACACACCCTCCTGCCAATTGCAAATCAATGCTTTTGGCTGTTGAACATCAGAACTGTAAGTATTTGAAAGCATAATGTTTTCTGACATCAAATTAAAACCTGTAGACAAAAAAGGACAAATAAACCCTGTAGGTCAAACAACTGTGAGTCACACAACAAACACACTGTGAAACCAGAGGCACTATAACTTAGCACAAAAATTGCCATCTGAAGAAATCCAACCAGGAAAAGACAACACAGTCAATAGCAACGACACTGTGCAATAGAGGAAAAAAAAAACCACAAAAGTGGCCCCATAAAATTCAGGCAGATTAGGAATTTATATAAATCTTGTTTCATATCTCTAACACAGAACAGTAACCAGAAAGCCCTTCAAGGCAGTGGCCACATTGCTTATACCAAGTACTCTGGGAAGCTGGACTACAGCAACCTCCCAGTCTCATATTCCTCCCTTTCACTTGGGATGAGATATTGTCTGGATGTGTCTCAGAAAGCCACTAAGAGAGCACCATGCCCACTCCGAGCTGGGCAGGCATGCAGGGCTCTGTAGGCTTTGCAGAGCAGCCTCTGGCCCACAATCTCACATCCAGCTCTGCTGCTCTTACTGATAGTGAATCTAATCTTAAGGGTGGCTTCAGGGTGCCCTTAAACAGTCATTCCTCACACATCTAAAATTATATTGGTTCTTTATGGTTCCTGAAAGTGCTGCCCTTGAAGCCAGGACTGCAGTCATGTGCAAGCAGACAGGTGCCCTTGTGCTTCCCCCAAACACTTCTCTCCTGCAGCTCACAATCTCTTCCTCCAGAGATTCAAGGTTCAGAGATTCAGGAACCTCCTCCAGGGTTCAGTGCCTCCCTTCAATCTTGCATCTTTCACTGCAAAAGAGCTCCTCCCTAACCAAAAAGTCTCACAGTGCTGCTTATGCTTCCTCTCTACTTAGTTTAGGAAATAACCCAAATCTTTAGAATGAATAGAAATACTTCTAAAAGTTCATAGATTTGACATAACTTCCAATATCATAATTTGATCAAAATCTCAATACCTCAGAATAAAGGGGGAGAAAAGAGAGGTCCAAACGTGCAGGTAAAATTTGTTTGTGAACCTGCAAACAGATTTTTGTGGGCAGAATCTGGTGAGGACATAAGAACCCAAAGAATCTGATGAAAGAATTCATGGAATCATGGAATTGTCAGAGTTGGAAGGGATGTCTAGAGATCATCTAGTCCAACTCCCCTGCTAAAGCAGGATAATTCTGTTGGTATAAGAATACCTTAGGCCCAAATAAAATTGTCATTTTTCGTGGGCTAATTCACATCTATCAGCACTGAAATTATATGAAGATACTGCAGTTTTTTGGCAGAAATGAAGAATAGAAGAATTTCTGTCCTGTTAAAATCAGAACAGATGACCTCTACCAAAGATTTAGCTTCCCATCTCTAGCTAATGATGGCAGGAATGCATGGTAAGGTGTCCAGAAACATTCTTAATTGAAAGAGTTAAACAATCAAATCCTTCACCATGCTTCCTTGATCTTATTTTTCCTTCTCAATGTATTTAATTTCCAAGCATTTCTTAAACATGTAGGCTAATGCTTCAGGATGTTTCACTGTTTATTCTGTTCACTCATTTCCATTTCTTTCAATCTTGTGCTACTATTTAATATCATCTTAATAAGATGATGTTTTATCCAACCTAACTTCATACTCTCTTACGAACTAGAAAGATATCTTGTCACCAACCTGAATACTGCTCCTAATCAATACCACACCTGTTTTTTTCTGTCCAGAAAGAGGGCAGAAATAGCTGTCTGTGTATCACTGTACTTAACAGTTTACTTCACCTCTGTCAAACAAGCTTCTCAGGGCCTTTTCCCACCTGTGTTATCTGCAAAGCTAAAAACAACCCTGTCCTCTGCAGGTCCATGAAATATAAATTCTCTTAGGAATACTCAGTGTAACCATGCTCAATTTTCAACAAGTTTTAAAGGTGGATGATGGAAGTGTAAGAGAAAAGGTATATATATGTATCTATTTCGATAAATGAGATTATACAGGCAGAATGAAAACAATCTAAAAATGGGACTCCTACAGTATTCACTGCAGCAATACTGTCTAAACATATACTATGCCAAGAATCATCATTTGAAGGCATTTTGGAAACTGGCAGGAAAAGCGCTTTTGATGCATCTCTAATCTTTTTACATGCCACAGAAGAATGATAATAAAACCTACTGTCTGCGTTACACAGCTGGTGCCATCACCACCCAAGAAGTCAGTGATCAAATACCAAGAGGACATTTTATAACCTACAGGATAAAACTGCAAGTGACCCTAAACCCTGACAATGCAAAGAGATCTCTTTGTAAAAATGACACTATAAAGCTTGATCCAAAAGACACTGTGCTGTGCCACTTGTGGTGTGATTTGGGAGGCTAGGGAAATGAAGCGACCCTCAGGACTTGTCCAAATTAGGGCTATGCAGATCCCTAATATATAATCCTGAGATAATTATCAAAGTATAAAATGTCCAGATAATAAGAAACTCCATACTTCAGTGTATGTATTAGACCTCAATAGGGTGGAGTTATATGCTGAAACCACTGAGAGGAAAAAGTTCAGCATTAAGCCATTAAGGATCAGTTGTCCCTTTATCTCTGGGCCTGGATTCATCTCACATGAACACAAGAATCAGCCATGACTTACCTATCACTGATACTTCCTCATCACAGTCACGACAGAGCTTCCCTCAAAGAGAAATATAATCAGAAACATAATTACCGCTAGGATCCCTAACATAAAATCGCTCTCTGAATCCGTGCCTAATGCTATTAAGAAGTCAAGCAGCCACTGCAAACAGCTACAACACAGATAAGTTAAGGAAGTCTCTCTGGAAGTTCAGGATGAGTAAGGAATAACCTTTTATGTACCACAACTGTGCCTCTTACACTCACCCAGTACCAGAGTCACGTATGAAGACTAATCTGTTCCATACGGATCTTTCCTTAGACATCCATAGCAGTAAAGCTGTCTGTAGCCTAGATACCCTTCTACCCTGTGATTATGCGACTGTGAAAATGAAACGTCTCCTTTCAGAAGCAGACACAAATACCCTTGCCAGGACTTTGATTAGTGTTAAAGGTCTTTTTATCCTTGCCTACACAATTACTACCCTGACCTGCCCACGTGTTCATACATTTCACACAGGGCTTGCAACAGCACCAGGGAAACTAATAGCAACGCTGAAGGGTAGAATAGGCCAAGACAGCTTTGTTCAAAGAAGGGAGGTGGAGAGGAAAGATGTAAATGGCCACTAGGAACTGAATTTCCTGACTGTCACTTTTCAGCCTTGACAGTTTTCTATGTAATAACTGGGGGCAGGGTGGGAAGGGGATCAGCAGTTTTACTAGCTGAGGTGTATCTTGCTCTCTACCCCTATGTTTGCTCTCAAAGCTGCCTAGAAATAACAGAGAACAAAAATTATCTTGTTGAAAGTTAGTTATGAAAAGCTATAAAAGAAGAAAGCCTTTCCCTATTTTATTATTTATTATCATCTGCAAGTTTGCAGATGACACCAAGCTGTGTGGTGTTGTCGATACACCTGAGGGACGGGATGTCATCCAGAGGGACCTG
>JAOQGH010000077.1:41825944-41842408 GCA_025769975.1 Gallinago jamesoni | reverse complement strand
CTGCAGCCAGCCGCTTATAGAATACCTCATCAACCTGCTCATCCTGGTTGGGTGGCCTATAGCAGACTCCCAGCACATTTAAAAGTTCCTACATGAAAAGAGAAACAGATAAAAATGGGGAGACAAAAGAAGATGAATTTACAAGGGCAGTGCCCTCAGTTTTCAAAAGACCTGAGCTAAGGTCATATTTAATGTTTTCAATTTTGAAGGAAATTATCATATTTTCTCTTGTAATTAGCTGAGTATTAGAATCAAAGCTATACTACTTACACAGTTGCAATGTGTTTACTATTCTGGGTTGTGTTTTTTTAATATGTCTAATATAATTTTAATACTTTTATCTTTTATGACAGGACTTAGTTCAGACCAAAATAATCACTGTATTAACATTTTTTTCTTACCCACTCAAAGTAATTCAGTTCATTACTGCAGAAACAGCAAGCCTCCACAGTCCATCATTAATTCCTACTGTTTTAATTACGAGAAAGAAAAAAAAATTCTCTATGGAAGATTTTGTGCATAATGACACTGTAAATACAAATCTTAACACCAAGCTATAAAGTACAAACCAGACAAGTCAGTTGCTAAAGTAAGATTCTGGTAAAGATCACATTTTATTTGGTAGGAACTTAATGTTTCCCTCTGCCAAACCACTCTTATGCTGCTCTAAACCCACTGAAATTAACTGCACCACATCTGCCTGGAGAAGAACGAAGCCCTTAAACCTGCCCTAACAATGAGTTCAAACCATATCCCCATATCTTAATTTGACAAAGTTCAGGGAAATGTCAGCTCTAAATGGTGTAGAAAAGATTTATTTTTATAATGAGCATGAATTGGGATTCTAATTTCAAATAGCTCTTCAATGTAGGGAAATTTTGGACTCTTTTGTAGTTTGGGCTGGTTTCTTCAGCTACTTTCACAACAGAAGGTGAATTGATAAGCCCACTGCTTGCAGACAACATCTGTAATAATACAGATAAATTCCACATCTAAGAAGGATGGGATTTTCATCAGTATGGACAGATTTCATTAGGACCACTGTAACCTCAGGGTGTTTGGATCTCAAACTGAAGCATGAGACGAGTGTCACAGCACAGAAACTGCATGTCCTCATTTCCAGAATGTGGCAGCCTAGAAACAATAAGTTTGCAAGCCCACAAGGTAAACATACAAACTGGAAGGATTTTTGTGTCCATTCCTAATCCAGCTCAGAGACTTTCCGGCTACGAGTTACGCCTGATGCAAATTCACTTGCTTCAAACCACTAAGTCCTCCAATACTGGGAAATAGATGCAGTTAGACAAATAGATAAGAAACTCTAGGGATCTTGTTAATGGTCAAAGTTTCTTGCTTACTCATGACTATTTTAAAAGAATACCAATAGAAGCAAAGAGGGCAACAAGAACACCTAGCATTCACGCTAATAATACGTTCAAGCAAAACCAAATCACAACTTAAAACAAAACCAGGACCAGAGAAATAGAATCTTCTATTGAAAAAATAAAATTTTCTGCTCCTACCCATCAAAGTTAGTTACTTTTAACAACTAAAAACTGCTCACACCAGGACATCTTATTTGTTCATATCCTCATTACATTATATTCAGTTCAACTACTGAATGACCTAGCAGATACATCATTAGATGTAGCAGAATCGTGTACACATGACAGAAAGGGAAAAGCTTTTGGCATGTCTCTTTGCTGATTAATTGATTCTAGCAGTAATATCTGAAGTAACAGTGATCATTCCCAATAATTCACCGAGTAACTATTTTCATATCTACACACACACGTGCAAAAAAGCAAATGTGAAATGTTTACGTGATAGAGAAAATCTCCTGAGAACCTTATCTGACAACAATGAAAAGACCTTTCAACTCCCATGGCCTTTGGATTAAAGCACGTAAAGTGAAAAACACAGAAAGTGGCTGAGAAAAAGCGTAATGTAGCCTCACAATGACCTTCAAATAGTGCATAATTATCAGGTTCAGCTTTGACAGATCAATATTTGAAAATAAAAAAATCCTCAAATGGATCAGTGGATTTTACCTTGGGATTTTACCCCTTATAAAAACCATCATCAAGCTTGACTCTATCACCGGTGACCAAAACCATTAATAGGAATTGCTGCACAAGGAAATGAGAATCTTCACTGCTTTTGGCATCTTTGCAGGCTATCCAAATTGCATTTGGACTGTCTGTACTCTGCTCCTGTGGCTTCTACTCCTTCAGGAATATGGGCAGCAAGAAACTTAAATCCCTACTGGGTGGGTACAAGAGCTCCAGGTATCAATCATGTCTGCCAGTTACCACAGCAGTACCACAGGTCCTTCCTTTGATTTCACAAGATGGAGCCAAATTAGACCTCAAGCCACCTCTGCTTCTACATAAAGCCCAACTGGAGATCACTAATGGACTGAAGATGATGCATAAAGTACCTCTTGGCCTGAGTTTCACTTCAGGTCTCAGGCAACTGTGAGCAGTAAGGCAAGGTCTGGCAAGGACTGGAGGGCTATGATCTACACACGGAGGTTGGCTGGTGTTGGGCAGGATAAGAGCTTGGCCTGGTAGGACTGCAGTTGGATCTGATATTAAGGATGAGAAAAATCATGTAATGAAAGAGATGTTTTATAACAAAAAATGATTTCTACAGAAACAAGGCCAAGTGCAAATCCCTGCACATGGGTCAGGAAAATCCCAGGCACAAATCCAGGCTGGGTGGAGAACGGATTGAGAGCAGCCCTGAGGAGAAGGACTTGGGGATGTTGGTGGGCAAGAAGTTCAACATGACTCAGTAATGTGCACTTGCAGCCCAGATGGCCAACCAAAAGAAGCATGGCCAGCAGGTCGAAGGAAGTGATTCTGCCCCTCTACTCTGCTCTGGTGAGACCCCACCTGGTGTACTGCATCCAGCTTTGGAGTCCTCAGCACAAGAAGTACATGGACCTTTTGGAGTGAGTCCAGAGGAGGGCCACAAAGATGATGAGAGGGCTGGAGGACCTCTGCTATGAAGGCAAGCTGACAGAGTTGGGGTTGTTAAGCCTGGAGAAGACAAGGCTTCAGGAAAATCTTATGGGGGCCTTGCAGTACTTAAAGGGGGGCTACAAGAAAGCTGGAGAGGGACTTTTTACAAGGGTATGCAGTGATAGGACAAGGGGTAATGGTTTTAAACTGAAGCAGAGTAGATTTATATTAGATATCAGGAAGAAATTCTGTGAGGGTAGTGAGGCACTGGAACAGGTTGCCCAGAGAAGCTGTGGATGCCCCATCCCTGGAGATGTTCAAGACCAGGTTAGACAGGGCTAGATGATCTTTAAGGTCCCTTCCAACCCCAAACTTTCTATGATTCTAGAAGCTTGGCCTCAGTTAGGGCTAACCAACTTTGGTCTCCTTCCTGATCCCAATACCCTGTAGTTATTCTATGATCAAGAGGCTGATCAGACCCAACATGCAAGACTCAAACAGAAGATATGAAACTGCATTTTCAGCATGGATACAAAGCCAACTGAAGTAATAGAACAAAATTCAAGCCCTGCTGGACAGGAAACAAAATTCTGCAGTCCAGACTGATTTCTGGACATTACTTTTCATGGATAGTGGATGAGAGAGCTAATACAGAAACTTACTACAAAAAAAGCAAGAGTGTGTACAGTCTACCATACCTGGTGAGAAGTAATTTCTAAAGAAAGTGTTCTGGCCTTGAGCTGTCTCTGCCTGCCTGTATTTCAAACAGCTGCTCACCTCTTTCCATGGGCATGCCATTTCACAAAATCTAGTGAGGCTGTTCACAAATAAGCAGTGACTGGGAAAGCTGGCATGGAACAGAACTTGAAAGGGGCTACTTCAGAAACCCTGAAGCCTGAGGTATCAATAGAAAAGGATTTTTTTTTAAAAGACATAGCTACAAACGGCCTACAGTTTTTCAGCCACAGAAAAAAATAGCAAAGAGAGCCTTCCATGGTGTTATTTATAACTATATTTACTAAGGTACCGCAGTTAGA
This sequence comes from Gallinago jamesoni, assembly GCA_025769975.1. Lineage (NCBI taxonomy): Eukaryota > Metazoa > Chordata > Aves > Charadriiformes > Scolopacidae > Gallinago > Gallinago jamesoni. The sequence goes on along the minus strand of JAOQGH010000077.1, from coordinate 41,838,405 downwards.
AAAAGATGTAGACTTTCTTTTCACCTTTCTTCTGTAAAAGTAGGGTTTTCTTTCTTAATTTGTATTTAGCATCTCAGGGCTCAGAACTGATTTTTGGCAACTTGAAGAATCCTGGCTTCCTTTGTGACTGTCCACTGAACTCCTGCCCTTTTCAAGCAGTAGCACACAGCTACTGTGACAATACACCAGACCAGGGACTATCACAGACATTTAAAATGTAACACTGCCTATTTCAGCCAAGGACAGCTATTCCCATGGAGTGGAAGTATGTGTAAAATAAGCAAACTGGACACACACTGATAGGATAAGGGTGTTACACTGTGCTAGGGACACCCTGCACATGGCTCTGAAAAATGAGGTACCAGGCACCTGCCTGGCAATTGATGTGACTGCAGGAGTATCTCCTGAAAACTATTTCCCTGCCCATTTTCCGTTTCACATGGGTTTGTTTTTTTTGGCGAGGGTTGTTTAGGCTTTTTTTTTCCTGGTTTTGAACTGCCATTCACAAGTGAACTTGGAAACGGGGAATTTAAAGGCTGAGTAAGCCAGCAGGAAAGGTAAAAGACCAGTATTTACTTATTCATCTCAAACGACCTCCTCTTCTCCCTTTGCTCCAGTTCTGGTTGAGACCATGGTTGTTGCCACTATTTAGTGGGGAGGGGTCCTCAGGAGCCCCATTAGCTTTCTTAGGATGAGTGGCAGAAGTAATCACTTCAGCTATTAGGCAAACAAAAATAGCTGCCATTTCTCACAAGGCTTGTGAGACCCACCAGAGCTGCTCTGTCTCCTTCCTTTCCTTAAATTATTTGCTGGCTGGCTGGCTGACAGAAGGATGCCATCAACGCTTGCTAGCTGCTTATAAGACATTTTTCCAAAGGGAAAAAAGTGTGATCCCTTCACCTCTTCCTTGCCACTGCCACCCCCACACCCCAACCAGCCATTCTGCTGCTCAGCTGCCTGCTCTCCTCTCTCCCGCCCCTCTGTCTGCCTCTCTCTGACTGTATTTTAAATCCCCTTTAGTGTGTTTCCTTAATGCACTGTCACACATTTTAATTCCAGTTCTTGGTCTGTTAACAATGAACACTGCCAGCTAAACAGAGCTGAAACTGCTTGCAGTTGGCGGCAAAGATCTATTGAAGTAGGAGGTAACATTTTTTCAATAGCAGGCTTTCATGTAAAATCCTAAACTGTAGTGCAGTCTTTCCAGTATAGACTGCAATTAAACTGTAATTCCTTGATAGACTTATAACCATGATTTCCTACCAGCTGGCCTTAGAAATTATTTCAGTACTTCACCCAACAGAGCTGTTATTTAGATGGCTTACACAAAAACTGCACATTCAGATTTGTAGTGCCCATGTTTGGAAGAGAAGAATGTGTGGCAGCTCCAGCCAGGGGCAGGTTTCTACAGTAGATGGCAGCACCCAGGAGCTCTGAAGCTTTCCAGCTGGCCAGGCTATTCAAGCAGCCCTTCCTTCTGCCATCTTTCCTAATTTCCACAGGTTACCCACAACAGGGATCTCCTCCTCCTTCCCTGCCCTGCCCCTGGTTGTTGTAACCTCAGCTTTCCTTCCAAAAGCCTCTCTTTACATGCCCCCTTTCAGAACAGGTGATGCTCAGCTTGTCCACTGAAACAACTTCCAGGCAGAGTCAGAACAGACCCTTTGCTAACTCTCTTATTTGACAAACTTATCTCATCCCGTAAAAAGAAAACAATATGACATATTCTTCAAGGCAAAAACTTAAATGGCTCTATACTTCACTCACAGCACTTGTGGAGTGAAAACAGAGGAGCAGCAACAGGTAATGCTAACACAGATTACAGGCCAAAGGAAATGCTATGTGGAGGAAGAACGAGCTCCAAGGAGCCATTCTGAGCTTTGCAAACTGACAGCACGGCATATGTTGTCTTTATTATTCTCCCACTTTTGCAGAGCAGCATCCCACTACTCACTCACACCAGGAAGGGGACACACCTCCCTCTGTACCAGCTCCGGGTCTTTTCACACGCTTCCCTCCCGGCTGTGGCTGTGCACGCTAAAGCCTCTGCTCCAGCGACTTCTTACACCCACGGGACTCCTGTGAATGCTCCCAGATTTTTCTCAAGTCAGAGGAACAGTAACCATCACCTTTCTAAACTGTTCCACCCACCTTGGCTGATTTAGATTGAAATATGTCTGATTTAGACTGAAGTCGGCACAAGCAGCACGGTGACAATCCCAGGAATGTGACCTCTTCAGACAGCATAAGCACAGCCGAAGAGGATGGTGTCCTGCAACACCCCAGCCTCGACTGTTGTGGCTGGCAGGTCAAGGAGCAGAGCTACTCCTCTGGGTACTGCATGTCAGGACAGGGGGAAACAGTTTTAAATTGGAAGAGGGGAGATTTAGATTAGATATCAGGAAGAAATTCTCTCCTGAGAGGGTGGTGAGACTCTGGAACAGGTTGCCCAGAGAAGCTGTGGCTGCCCCATCCCTGGAGGGGTTCAAGGCCAGGCTGGATGGGGCTTTGTGCAACACCTTTGAGGGAGGTGTCCCTGCCCATGGCACGGGGGTTGGAACTAGATGATCTTTAAAGTCCCTTCCAACTCTAACCGTTCTATGATTGTATATCTGCTACCACCTACAGCAACACCACGGATGCTCCCCCACACCCCAGTAGTACAAGGGATCAACACATTTTCCCCCAAACATCGCCTGTACGTCTTCAATACTGAGATAGATGTACTGGGGTCCTTAGAAAAGGAATCTGAAGAACACATGAAGATGAGCTCGCAGGTTTAGCAACAGGGAAGTGACAAGCGATGTTGCTGCACAGCAACTGTCTATTGGATGCCTTTGCACAACAAGGCGAAGTGCTGTAAATCCAAACCTGTGATGCACCATGGCATAGCTAATAATAGCCACTGAATCAGGCAGACCTAGTTTTAACCAGACATTAAAAAGACCCCAAATTGCAATTTTAAAAATTCATATATATCCTCAACTTTTCCTAATACTGCCTTTCAAACCTCAGTGCCTTCTTTCACGCTGGTTTGGCAACAAAGGTGTTAAGGAGATCTCCAGTGGCCCCGACACAAGCAACACCAGCTGTTTGTTTTTTTCATCCAGATTTCTGTGGTGCTGCAATGCACTTGAGGAAGGTACAGTAAGACAAGCATGACCAGAGAGGGTTAGTACTACCTTTAGTACTATCTTGCAATCATTTCTGTGTGTATAAGCTGATTTCTTAGTACAAATGCAGAAGCCATCGCTCCTCTAAGTAAAGCCTGGGATTGTTTGCAAAGTGTGCACCTGCTGATTTAATTTTACATTTTGTGGGGTGCATTTCTAAACCTTGTTTTAAGTGCTCTCTATTTTGCATTCTGCATTCAGAGGTGTTATGATAGACTGAGGACATGGAATGAAGGGGAGATAGTGCTGTTTACTGTGGCTTTCATTCTGCTCCATTCCCTTTCCCAGATGAATGCAATAACTTTCACTGCCACTTTGTCTGTGAGACAGAAATATGCAGCATCAAACATACCACGTTAAAGCAGTGTTTGGGATATGAGCTGAGGGAGCTTGAGCCTTTGCTTGTGTCAACAGCATCCCTCACACCTCACAGGCATGCAGAGATGAAGGTTGCTGAGGAAGAGCACTTGAATCAACACAAACTCAACTGACAGTGTTAAGCTTGAAAGAAAAAAATGATTCTGATTTGTTTTAGCCTTGTTTCTGGCCAAAAATAATAGGAGGAAAATTGCTATTTAAAACTACCATACTGCTAACGGCACCTCACCCCACAACAACCTGCACCTTTAAGACAATGATAGTACTGTGTCTTTCCAGGACGTTAGCAATGTGAATGCTCCTGATGTACTTGCCATTTCTGGCTTTGTGCAGAACTGAGTTCTGGGACTGGAACTTGCTTTTGCCTCTCTTTAAAACCACCTTCCCAGCCAGACATTAATTGCCACTAGGGAAAATTCCCATATGAAATACCAAGTGGATGAGCAGAAAGTGACATAGGGAGAGAGAAATGCACATTGCAAGTCTGACCCAAGCACCATTCAAACAGTCAGGGACAATCTGAATGAACTGGGGTTCAAGCCCTAGACTTTTTTTTTTCTCTTGTGTGCAGAGAGGTGAGTTCTGTTTTGAGATGAGGCTCCAAATACATCTAGTTCTAAAATACACAGCAGATTATTTCATTTGGCAGCAATACTATACTCCTATATTGTCTTCCACATGACATGAAAAAACTCACCTAATAAATCACTTTCATTATGCTTATATATTGAGTAGGTAAGGACTTCCACCGGCATTGTACAGGGGGGAATATGAAACACAGGAGGGATTAGGAAGCCTGCAGAAAGCGAGACAGAATGTCCACGAGATAATCAGAAACTCTGTTCCCAATCCTGTGCTGTTATCGCTGTCTGAAGACATCCCGTGCTTTCAGGACACTATTATCTGCTCTCAATACAGCACGATGTTAACGACATCAAATCAACAGTGGGGCTATCAGTCTTGTGACAGATGGGGAGTTTAGTCCCCTCCCTTAAAACAATCAACACAATAGCTACTTGAACACAGCTGCAGACACATTCAAAAGATGGTAAATCCTACCACACTGGTTCAGGAGGTGAGATCAAGGCTAATAAAGAAACAAGCCAGGACATTGATTTTTCAGGTTTACAAGATGTTTCAGACACAGCCGGCTCTGTGGAATTTGGCATCTAGTAGAAGTTTAGCATAGAAATAATGTACAGTCTCTGTCCCACATTCAACTTCAGTGGGGCTTTTTGCATTTTCTGCAATATGAAATTCTTCATTTACCACAAATCCAGGAAGAATAAAGTTAAACTCGGTATGTTACTCACAGAGCTAGCAACTCCCTTTTTGTCCTACACTGCACTCTCCTCTAAGATCCATGCTGACTGCAAACCTGATGGCAGAGAAGGCATCTGAACTAGACAGACAGGGATTCCCAAACAGAATCACAGGCACTCCTGCACCACTAGATAGAGGATGAATATTAAAGCTCAGTAGAAATTCCAAATGCTCTGGCTTTTCACTCATTTTGCTGTAGGAATACGTGCCAAGTACAGCCAATATTACTTTTCCCTTTTGTGTTTCTAAGCTAAGTAGTAGCTGGAGACAAGAAGACAGAAAAGGAATATGCTGCCAAGACAGTTTTATCATCAGAGCTGTCCCCCAACACTATTTACACCACATGATTATCGTTCTTCTCCCCTCCAGATGAAAGGAGAGCATATACAGCCTCCAGACAGGAGCTTGCAGTCCTTTGTACACTCTTACCTGAAAAAAAAAAAAAATCCTCATTGCAAGGAAATGCCAAATTCCAAAATACTGGAAAAATACTTGGTTCAGATAGTAGCAATCTGTAGCGTATATTTGAACACAGTATTGAACAGCAGTCAGCAATGCACCATCGTAGTCACGAAGACTAACCACATACTAAGCAAGAAATAGCTGGGAGGTCAAGGGAAGAGATTATTTCTCTCTACTTATTTGAAATTGCATATGGAACCTCATGTACCTCTCCACAGTACAAGAGAGATGTCAACAGATCAGAGAGAGAGTCCAGCAGAGGACTGCTAAGATGGTTAGGGGAATGCACTAGATAAAATACGAGGAGAGGTGGAGGAAACTGGGTTTGGTTTCCCCTGGAGAGGAGGAGGCTAATGAGGGAGTCTAACTGCCTGCTTCCAGTACCACAAGGGAGGCTGACAGAGGAAAATAGAGCCAGATTTTTCTCACAGGTGCACAACACCAAGAGGCAAATGCCCTGAGGCAATGGCAACAAATTGCAAGAAGGGGAATTTCAACTGGGATTTCAACAATCCAGATTGTTCACACTTCTCCATTTACTACATTTCCCTTGCAGATTGCCTTACTGGTGTGGTGGGGGAGGTGAGATGTTTAATGCAGTCACTTAATCCCATTTTCTCATCAACAGAATGTCCATCAAAAAATGAGAGGGAAAAAAAAACAGAAACACAGAGAGCCCTCCTTTGTATGTGACTAACATGGAGTGGGGAAAAAAAAAATCCCTCATTTTTAGGACTGCCTGTGCATAATTGTCCCCCACAGTCACTGTGAACTGGTGTGGCATGGTGCTGTCAATCTGCAGAAGACACCCGAAGATGGATTCTTCTCATTTGCGGGGCTACCCATTTTTAACAAGTTTATCAGGTGGCTTAAAAGAAGATATTGTCTATCCCACTTCCCTCACCCCCTAATCCTTCTTTTTGTCATTAGATCCATTATGGACATTTCCCCTGAAGGATCACAGGCCATCCTGGCTGCAAAACAAAGAGCCTGAGAGCTATCACAGACAAGGAACCAAGTAGGCTCCTTTATGCTCAAGCCAGCCAGTATTCTGTTTTTACCTACCACCTTCCGTTAAAACAGGACATCACCCTTAAGCTGCAACAGCAAGCAGACTCTGGTATCCCCTGAATTACATAAAGAGAAATACTGCAATGCTAAAATTATTGCAAGTAAGGAAATCGCAGATAAGCAGTAGCTTCTGATACAAAGGAGGGACAGGCAACATGTCAACCTCTAAAAGTATCAGCTTATCATTCTTATGATGAACCAAGTACCCACTGTCCACTTCTATATAGTATACTTGCGCATGCTACTATCAAAAATGAACACAAGGATTACATTTAAATCATTAAACAGTAATTAAATACTTCACAGAGAGAACTTAAAGTTGGACCTGACAGACAATTACCAGACTGCTCAAATGATGGCGCTAAGAAAATGTGAACTCTGCAATGCACTTCAGCTTTCTGCCTCTGAGAAAGGCTATTTCTTTGAAATTATGAGTATTTTGAAAAGCAACGGGAGCCTCCAAAAAAGCAGTAACAACTGAAGATTCTGTGATTACTGCTTACAAATCCAGGTTCTGGCAGTAAAGGTCAATCCCCTTTTCCTGGGAACCCTGCCCTGCACAAGTACTGACCTGTGCAAAGGTGTTTTTCATGACATTTGGCTGAAGACTGAAAGCTGCAAGGTTGACTCATATGCAAGAAGATGGGTGATCATAAAAGTGTAGGGGGGGAAGTTTTCTTCCCATCTTCCCATGAATAAAAAACCCCAGCATTTCAGCAAGACAGACTTAGCAGCCCTTGAGAAAGATTTTATAAAACCTTTATACAGAATTGCTTTCCTGTTATAAGTTAGCATTGTTGTTCAAGACAACGGCCTTTACTTTGCAGGAGGCAGGGGTCAGCGGTCTTTTTGTGATAGGTAAAAACGGCGCCTCACAGCACTACAAGGAGTTAAGCAGATAACACATTTTAGTTGAAAGAGAAAATACCTGCTTGCAATGACATATGAATGGTTTTATGCCCTGCACTTCATGTGCAGCCGTAATGCAACTCTGAGGTCATGTGAGCTCATTCAATACTTAGAAGGGCAATGGTGTGTCTGTAGCTTCCTCGACTTCATGAGTTCATCTCAGCTGGGTCTGAGGTTACAGAGTCAGTGTATAGTAACTCTGTGAATGCAACCAGATTTGCCTTTTGCCTGCTTCTCCCCTGAGTCCCTACAGTTTCTGGTGTATAAATAATCATCTCCTTGCCAGTAAAAGCATGATTTGACAAAGCCTTGATTTCACTTTATATTCTTGAGCAATTTAAATTTTGTTCTGATCCACTTACAAAATCCCTCAATTTGCAGAATCAAAAAATCAGGAAAAGGCGAGGCAAAAGTAATCAGGCCATTATCACAATTATACTCTGGGGGAGAAGACAGGTTTTTCAGCTGATACCCCCCTATATAAACTTCTTGCAAAAAAGCATTTAAATAGCATGGGCATCCTAGGAAAAACATGGTCTATCAACAGGCTCCCTCAACAAACACTTTTTAAGTTGTGCTTCTACAATCTGAGTAATCCAAGTAGCCTGTTCCGCTAACAGTTACAGTATGAAACAGCACCTTCATTTCAGCATTTTCCCTTCCCCTTTCTTCTTTATTATTACACTCTGGTCCCATGCATCGGAACTTTTAAACACTCCATAGAACAATTTGCCTCATCAAGAATTTGCATTTCCTACATAAACATCTATTAGCAACTGAACTGATGCACAGCAGACAAGTGACTTCCATAAGAGAGGCAAAAGGCTGATAATTCTATTTAGTTGCATATATAAAATATGCAGCAAATAACAAACACGCATGGGAAGGTACACAGCCTTCCCAAAGGACAAAACTCAGAAGTTAGAACCAGGAATGACAGAGGAAAAATAGTATTGCTGAAAAACATTAAGTGTTAGAAGTAAAGATCAAACGTTTGCCTGTGAGACTAGGAAAAAAACAAAACACAACAGGATCAGAGAATGCCCTGTATTCCTGCCATGATATGGAGCCAGGAGAAGATGTTCAAATAATAAGGTGGTTTTGACAATAAGGAGTCAAGTAGGTGTTGTGCTAGTAGGTGTTTCATATGAAAAAGCAGGAAGTATTCCACAAATAACAGTAATACTAACTTCAGGTGCCTGGTTGCTAGCACTAGCATTTTCCTAGATGTGAAAGAGCATATGGATGTCTGCTTTTATGGTTGTTTGTTGCAGAGAAGGGGTATCTAAGATATTCACAAATAAATTTTAAAAAAGTAGCCTGTAAGAAGTTATCGTTACACACCAAATGACTAGGAAGGTCAATGATATTGACTGACTGACTAAAAATGAGATTTATAAAAAAGAATCAGATTAATATCTTGTATACATGAAATACTGCAAATAACAGATAATGTACCAGGGGATTTATTACTAAACCAATTTGATTTTCTAAGCCTTAGGTAATTTAGAACCTGCAAGCAAATAAGAAAAAGGCTGTTCACCTCCAAAAAATATTTCTTCTGGCATAAAATAGAAAAGAAAAAAAAAAAAAAGAAAAAAAAAAGAAAAGAAAAGAAAAACCTGCTAAACATTCTCCCCCCCCTAAACCAAAACAGAAAGGGAAATAGGAAAATATCCTCAACCCTTAAGGTAGCAGAGCTCTGTGCTTCATAACTTCATGTACTGCATTGTCAACCAGCCTGGCAGATATGAGAAAGCTGACAGCTCTCCAGAGGACCCTGCTGAAGCTGCTGTGCAGAAGTCTGGAACGGCACAGACCTGATCCTGCATGTAATGAGACTGAAGAGAGCTGGAAGGTAAGCTCCCTCCCCCAGCTGTAGGGGGGGGGAGCAGACAGGCTGCCTGCCAAGCCTCACGTGTGCCCCTTTGCTTGTGTAAATGCACATACACAGGCATGGGCCTTCCCTCCCAGGTGGCTTTGCTCAGGGGACACATCCTCACGGGGAGGAGGAACCGAAAAGTCAAGGTTGGTTTTGCCATAAATGCACCACAAAAAGGCACTAAATTATATTACATTAAAAAAACCCCAAAACCAGAACAACTTGCACTCAATGTGTCTTACTCATGAATCCAGAGAATACACAGTCAAATCAAGGAAATACTGACATATCTGTGCTCCTCTTTTATGCCTTAGGTTAAGCACTCTGGAAAAGCCTCATTAACTAGTGACAGTTTTAGCCGAAGGCCTTGTGCACCAGGCTGGCTGAGAATATTAGGCCTCATTAAATTAAAAAAAAAAAGAAAGAGAAAAGAAAAAAAAAGGAACAAACATAGCTACTCTAACACTGCATTCAGTTTGTCTAACTCCACTTTAATTGGTATCCATGTAATTGATCTCTTGCATTCCTTGTGGAACCATCCCAGACACATGCACTTCACACAACCAAATACAACAAACACAATTAATCTTGTATTTTGCTTACACCAATGCCAGCCCAAAAAGGCTCCGGAGGAGCACAGGGACTTTCATGATCTCCCAGCAGGTGAAGCAATCAAAAAACGTGGCTGTGGTGACCACTTGGAAAGTGCATAGCTCAATGTCAGATGCCAGAGGAGTGGGGGCCCATCAGTAGCTAAGAACTTACCATGAGCGTTGAATAAGGCAATATACCAGCACTTCACCACTTACTGCAAATTCACCACCACCTGACAACCAAGCAACCCCTACCAATGCTTTGTGGCTTCTCTTATTGAAGGTTTACCACTACTATGGTGGCAATTTGGGGAAAGACAGCGTACTACTCACGTACAATGCACGTGACACTCACAGACCGTGCTGGCATCTTTTAACAGCAGGCAGAAGGACTATGGCTAGGTCTCTGCTTCCTCATCAACCCCCTGTGGTTGAAAAGCCATGCTGATGCTGCTGACGTGGGCTGCACCAAAGCCCCTGCACCTTCTCACCGCAGGCACCGTCTCGTGAGGTTCATATATCAAAAGTCTTTAAAGACACTAGGAAGAAGAGTCCTTTTATTCATCAAGAGTTGACGCTAGTAAAGAAGTACTTGAGAAAGAGAAAGGATGCAGACCTTCACTTTTAGAAGTGCTGAGTAAGACCATTTTATTCCCACTAAAGAGAGCTGTAGCAGCATTGCAGAATGACTTGGAATAGGAATTTTCACTCTTTGCTCAGCCTGAAAGACCTAAGGTAGGTGACCCAGCACACGCTTTTTACTGCACATGCTGAAACTAACCCCCACCGCTTCCATCCACATGCCCATTCTTGCTCTGCTCATTTTTGCTAGTGTGCCATGTTCTCTCTTTTTGTTCTCTCTGCTGTTTTATTGTGTTGTTTCCTTTTTCAGGAGATATTTAATGCGTGAACTATAGCAAAACTAAGCAATCAGAATGCAAACTAAGAAGGAACAATACATTGGAAAGATACAAGTTATTCCTTTTAAACATCAATCTGCATACTAATTTAACTTGCACTGGCCCAGGGAACTTGGTCCAATAGGACACTGCTCTAGAGCAGATGCTCCCTGGAGTGCTCTGCATGGGAGAACGTGCCAATGGTGATGACAAGTTTTGTCAAAGACAACGCCTCTCTGATGTCACCATCCCTCACGGTCAAGTGACCTCAGACACTCGCCCTCAGCATCCCCCAAACCGATCACAGAAGTTGTAAATATGCTCAACCTTTTCTCACATCCATGGCACCCTACCAGACCACCTCTTCCATACATAAGCATTTGGGCCATGTTGAGTGAAATTCCTGGCCTGTGGAGACCATGGCTTATTCCTCACCTGTACCACATGGTTTTCCGGCTTCCCTTAACTTAGCAGGCCACTCACAAACACTGACAGTGTGTTAAGGTGGTTTATCTCTGCTTTCATCAAAGCCAGCAGAGACAGGCACTTTCAAAGGACTGCTCAGAGGCCACCTGTGTTCTTACTGCCCCACTGGAAGTGTCATCTTCCCCCATTAACTGAACAGGGGCAAGAAAGCTGTAGGCCTTGACGAGAGTTACCTTTTCTGACACCCTCTGGTGATCTTTGGGACCGTGCAGAGCTGTCCGTGCTGTGATGTGACTCTCTTTTCCCCACTCTTCTGTGCTCAGGCATGCACACACAGACATACGTGCAGGCATTCCCAAGATTTCACTGCTGCAGTTTAGGCTGATGAAAAGAGCAGCCTTATGGAAAACCCCTCTGGGACTGACTGTACGTTGTGCAAAACTGCCTCTACAGCAAGTAAATAAATAAATAATGTGCTCCTTGTTTTTGATTTAGACTGTAATTTCCTTTTTAATAACTATCTGCTTTCACAGCACACTCACCAACTCAACAGTATTTAACGGGAGGCTTATACTATTTTCAGGGGACTTCAATTATAAATTAGACTGTAAACTTCTTCCTCTTTTTTTTTTTTTATTTATTTCCTCTAACACTTTACTAAGTGGCAATGTATTCAAATTCCTCTTCAAACAGATGTATTGCTTCAAGTTTTTACATTAGGGAATAGGACTATTCTCTTCCTGCCTGACTCTACCATTCTCCTCATGGCCATCAGATTAAAAAGCAAAACAAATGGAACAAAACAGCACACTAAAAAAGCACAGGCACTGAATAAACATTGTCTGAGATGAATCCTGTGTTTCAATCACCCAATGTTCCTTCATCTTGCTACATACAGCATATTTGGTTGAAATAAATAGAAACACTTAAATCTCACAGTCATCTCTGTCCATTTTAAATGTCAAAACTCATTTGACTTTGTAATGAACTGCAGAGCTGTTTATATAGCCTCCATGTTTTAGAATTAAGGAATAGTCCCCATGAAATCACTCATTACCACCAAGTATGTTTATTAGAGCCTCAGGCAAGTGTAAGGGCTGTTAACTCTCTAACATCACGATTGCCAAGTCCAGTAAGGACTTTTTCCCAGGTCTTTCTTCTATTAGATATGCCATTCCTTACAGAGCAGAGGTTTTGCCAAACACTTTAAAAGTTACATCTCTGACTGATCATTCATTAATAAACATTAAAAAGTAGACACGTGGTGTAAAGGAAAGTTTATGTCCTTTGGAAAAAAGGACAGGCTACTTGGGAAGATTACAAAGGTGTAGTAAAGTTATGCAGG
>JAOQGH010000077.1:41791544-41825844 GCA_025769975.1 Gallinago jamesoni | reverse complement strand
TTAGAAAATATTTCTTTACTGAAAGGGTTATCAGACATTGGAATGGGCTGCCCAGGGAGGTGGTTAAGGCACCATCCATGGAGGTATTCAAGAGACGAGTTGATATGGTGCTCGAGGATATGGATTAGTGTTGGGTGGTGTTTTGTGTGGTGCGAATGTGGTGGTGTGTGTGTGAATGTGGTGGTGTGTGGGGTTTGTTTTGTTTTGGGTTTTTTTTTTTATTGGTTGGACTAGATGATCTTAAAAGGTCCCTTCCAACCTAGGTGATTCTGTGATTCTGTAAAGTTACTGAGAGAAAGCTGCATCCTAAAAAGACCAAACAAGAGGACACCCTTCATTTAGGGGTCAGAGTCATAGTCTCTAGGTCAGTAATAACAAGCCTGAGAAAGGGGAAATGCCATCGCAGAGAATCATCCACAACACATTCAAATGTGTCAAGAGCGGTCAGGAACAAAGTGATGCTCTCAGACCACTGCCAGTGAGAACCAGGTAAGCACGATGGAGAGCCATCCAAATCTTCTGGCTTTCCACTACCACAGAGGGTTATCAGCAGCAGACACAGAAAGCAAAGAAATTCCCAGCCATTTTAGCTCCTCTGCATTGCTCAGATGTCAACTGTGATTGTGTTCAGCTGATTGTCTCTTTGGAGGTCAAAGTAATAACCCTTACTCCCAGCTCACGAAGAGGGCAGAGGTGTATTCTGATAATGAAGCAGAGTTGAGTTATGCTTCAGGAACTTATACACCATCTGGTTCAAGCTTTGAGGAGGAGGGAGATGTGAGAGGGCTTCTGTTTCACTTCTTAATCCTGCAGCATCCAGATGATTAAAAGGGACTCTGTCATCAGCTGTCATTGTGAGCCGTGTGGTCGCACCTGACTGCATCGAACAGGCTGAATTCAGACTGGATTTATGAGGATGAAGCTTGTACAAGACAGAGATGCTTCTGGTTTAAGTCAGTCTGAATCAAGACCCAGCTCTTCAGAAATCACAGGAATCTTGATGGCAACAAAGGATGTTGGCTTCCTTGTAAAGGGAATTTGTATCTAATGTACCACTTGCTAAAGGGAAGGGCTGAGTTTCCCACAGCCCTGAACTTCAGGCAGTCATTGACAGGATTGCAAAAACGTACCCTCATTGGGCAGGATGTTCTAAATATATCAAATATGCCTTCATTTATCTGCCTATAATTATTAATATATCTGATTAGCCTGTGAATGCAACGGATCAATACGCTAGGAAAGGGAGGCATGTCCTGAAGTCTGCTGGACTGTAAAGTGGAGGGGGAGAAGACACTCATGTCTTCAAGAATGGCAGCACAGAGACTGCTGACTTGACTGTAAAGCAAACTTCTGCACCACAAATATACACGATTACCTTCAGGAAAGGATCACAGGCTACTTAAACATGTTTCTAAGCAGTGAATACAATCAATAAAAAATTTTGCTCATTCAATATTTAGTTTGTAAGTGTATATATATATACACACACATACACCCCGTTATGTAAATATTTGAGTATTTATATACAAAGTATATTTTGAGTATAAATCTGTAACGAAAACACTCTGGCTTAAGATTACTTAAACCAAGAAGGAAGACTTGCTCTTTTACATATTCAAAATTACTCTTCTATTAATATAGTGTCCAAAATTACTCTGACAGAGAATACTACAACTGCCAAGCTCTTAAGACTCTGGTTCTGTCTGCAACTACCAAGCTGTTAAGACCATGGCTTGATGTAAGTCTATTTTCAGTTTTTCTGTTATACACCCAGAATCAACCATACTTCATGTAGTCTTGATAATAGCGTTCAGACTTCTTATCAACTGAAAGCTTAATATCACACGATAGCATCACTGTGTGCTGTCAATGGAGTCAAAATATGAATATATCGCTAGACAGCAGTAGGATTTATTTTCATCCCCTAAACACACACAGGCACAAATATATGGATCTGTGCTACAGGGAGGGAAGGAGGGAAGTGCGATTTTCAAAGATACAAGAGAAATCAGTTGCCTAGTACCTTTCCATTATATAATATATGTATTTATTATAGATATGATAAAAAACACACATGTGCACTGCTTTAGAGAAAAAATATATATGTAGTAGGAAAAAAAAAATTATCTGTAACACCTGCATTGTGCTAGTTCTTTCAAACTTTTCTGCTAGGAAATTAAGCTGAGGAAGTGGGAAGTTGAAAAATTAGCTTATTCTTTACTACTGACCTGGAGAAGAACAGCTCAGAGCAGAAACGAACCAATATATAAATATTTCAAGGTAGAGACAGAACAAAATTCTTTGAAGATCTCATTTTGGTACACTGCAACTTGGAGGAGTCACCAGTATTAACTGATGTTCGGATATTTTTCCTGGTTATGAGCGCAGGTTGCCACTCACTCGAATGATGTCGATCTGGCAGCTGAGACTGATAAAAGAACAGTGGCGCCTTTTAATTCCATATCGCTCGGGCTGGAGCAGTAAGAGAGCATTATGCTATTACTGTAAATTACACTGACAGTGGAGGGCTACTGGGGTTATATGGGATAAGCAATGTTGCACAGCCACCAGTAGAAGTAATTAGCTGGTGTAATGAAGAGCGAGACAAAGGAGAAGAGCGTTGGACAGCAGAGTGTTGTACTGTCAGCATTATCATTCTCCAAGGCTTCGGCACAACAATGCACTGCTGAGCCTCTGGTAATCTCTACACATGGCTACCCATGAAGAGAGTAATTAAGAAATGTCATTGCCTCCTTGGGAAAATACCATCGAGTCTCAAAAGAATGATGATAATCTCCATAACAGCCCTGTTCTCTCGCTCTCTTCTCTTTGTTTTGTTGGAGAGTAAAAATGCGTGACAATGCACTCGAAGCTAAATACGCTTTTGTTCTTCCTTTTGTTACACATCAACCCAAATAAAGAGCTGCCGGTGGAGCCAAAACAAAGCTAGATTAGAAGCAAGTGTGTGCATTCCCAAAGTCTGTATCACCAGGCGAAGCCAGATGAGCATTGGGCATCCTTACTAAAAAGAGTATTTAAAATTCAAGTGTCTGGCACGAGAGGCAAAATCTTACAAAGTCTGCAGAGAGCAAGGCTTTAACCAAAGCTTCTGGATTTGACAAGCACTGAATGATCTGGCGGAAGCGGCAGTGTTACAGCCCTCCTCCAAGGGCCAGGGAAGTCAAAGAAGGATTGCTGCTTCAGGTCCGACTGCAAGTGAAGAGCAACGTTCCTGCAGTGGTGTGCAGCAGTCTTACCCAGGAAAAAAGATCAATACTTCCAGGCCAACGTAAACAAGACAATGGCTATTTTTCCAGCACTAGGGCAGATGCGTGATGTCCCTCACTAGGTGACCTTTGTGTCATACTAATTCTTTGTCAATAGGCCATAAAAGACTGACCCTGTTAATTGACACCATGCCTGAAAATATATAAATAAAACTAACCTTGAAGGTTACTACCTATAGTTTTCTAATAGATGTTTTAGAAAGCTCCATGCTGCTCGGGAGCAAAGCAGTATGTACTGTCAGAGAGCAGCACAAAGTCCATGTATTGAGTCACGGAGGAAGCTAGAAACATCTCTGTCATTCCTCTCCCTGCCTACTAGATGTGTGCCACTGGAAATGCATGAAAGCTGAAAGACATCTTGCTTGTCACAGCTCTACCAGTAAAAATACCAGAAATCCCTTTACAAAGGTGTGATTAATTACACAAGCAAGGATTTCAGAGAAAAGGGGCTACTGCAGCAGTCTGCTAATGAGGTTGGTCAATTCAAATACTTTTTTCCTTCCCCAAATTTCATTCCATGTTGTTTACTCTGCTCTCTGAAATTAAGCAGTTGAGTCTACACAGCTAACATACCTTTGATTCTCCAATTCACTGCACATTTGTATTGTACTGGAGGTAAATACTTGCAGCTAGAAAGTAGACACCTGAGAGTTTAAATGTAACAATTGCTTTTTCTGTTTATTCCAGCCTATTTCTCTGATAAAATGGAATGGATGAGGTGAGAAAGCATCAAGAAAAAGATGTCTTTTGGGTTCTGTGTTACACAGTGCAAAAGGCCCAGGTTCCAGGCTTGGGGTTCTCAGACACTAGTACAACTAGTGTCACTAGTAGGTCACTAGTGGTAACAGTCACTACCACTACTCACAGGTTTTATTCTAGGAACCTTGACAGTATGGATTAGTGTGTTTTGAGATTCTGAGCCATTTTTTCTATGAGCACAATTACATACAGAATGCTTATGCCATGTTGAAGGAATGAGGGGAATTTTTTAAAAATTAAATTCTTTTTCAGCCTCCACTGATTATGGTAACTGTCATTCTCCAAAGGAGCCTGATGGGTCCCTGTTAACTATCTCTAGCTTCCCAATTTCATGACATTATCTAGTGACACTGCTGGTTTAGTCTGGCATTCCCCCTCAGGATACAGCTGAAACCAATCAAGTAAGTAACTAGGCAAAAGATAATCACAGTGAGGTTAAAAATATAATGGAAAAATGAATATTTAAAAAGAGCTGAATACACAGTTTGGAGAAAATGGAAATGATGGAAGATGACAACTCCTCATGGGCAGATTCAGAAAGAGGGGGTAGAAAAAAGTAAGGCTTTTTTAATGGCTACTGGAAAAGCGCTAAGTATTTTAAATTTTGACATTGAACTACCGCAAGAACAGTAAACAAAGAATAAAATCTGTTAAAAGTCCAAATAGAGAATTACGTCTGCAGTAGACACATAACCTTGCCTGATAAGAGTTGCGGTCCCTGCAAAGGCTAAATTAAGTGTCTTGGCTCCCTCTATATATTTTCTTTGCCTCCATCTACAGAAATAGACATTTTTCTTCAACTACGGATTAGTAGGTTTGTACAAATACAGATGGTATTTTCCACATCATTCCTATACATTCAGCAATGATGTCTCTGAGACTTATTTTGAGTGAAAGTTGCAGAAAAATATAGGTATGACAGTGAAACATTCAACTGATACATCCTGAAGAAGCTGCAAGGATCCTAAATCTCCTTTTGATTTCACGTACAATCTAATTTCTAAGCAGTGAGCTATGTCCCTTTCTGCCCATTTATGTTTATCTGAGTTGTTCTGTCATTGACTTCAATAGACCCCAATCTTAATCTGGAAATGTCCAAATATTGTAAAAGGACAACCATTTTCCCTTATTTTATGATGCGTAAAAGTGAAAAATCTCTCCAAGAATTCTTGTGTATAAGGTCTCCTGAACCAGGTGTTGATAATTTGGATGGATACTTATCAAGTATGTCTGACTGGGGCCATTTTCAAAAGCAGTATTCATAATACAAAATGATTTAACACCATTGGTGCAGCTAACTGCACAGATGATTTTTATTTAGCTTGAACAAATCCCCATAGATGTTTTGAATCCAATGCATTTGCACCTAGAAGGAATTCATTCACATATTTTCAAAGGGACTTAAAATAAAAAGTACAGCTCTGAGTCTATACTATTTTGACTAAATACCTGACTGAATAGGAAGACACAACTTCATTCTCAGCTTTCTCTAAAGCCACTCTATTTTATAAGACTGCTCCCAAGGAGCAAAGAATTACAGAGCTTCAAAGCAACGGAGAAACACTTCGCTGAACACTCAGGATGCCAACAAAATGGACTTATTTTGTGGGCTACTTTGCTATGATGCTGTAAAATGGAAAAAGAGAGAAGGGCAAAAGATGCATGTGGTGGACAGGGTGGAAATTACATTTAATAGGACTATAAAATTCTGCCTGACTCAGATCAAATGCTTCTGTCATTGCTGTCAGGCAAAATTATGGCAGATCAGCATGAACAGTGCATTCCTTTGAATCTATAGTCCTGCTTCTCATATTGATTTGTGGTAATGGGTCAATACAGAAACCTTAAAAAAGTGCATATATATATATGTGTGTACATATATGAGTTGCAGCCAGCAATGCTAAATTTGTGTGTGTTTCATTTCATTTTGCTCCCATTTGCCATATGAGCATCTTTTCAGACATTCATTAATGTGACAACAGGTTGAATCTGCAATTTACCATCTGCCTAAACAACATTAACCTTCATGCAACCTCATATTATTATTGCTAGACTTTGTTTGAAATTTAAAAACCTCCTAATATGAGTTGGGGGGACAACCCTTGCACTCAGCATTGCCCCTTCTATTATATGCATAAACCATCCTTCTCTACCGCAGTTGGAAACTTGCATTCGAGATTGATTGTATTTATAGAAACATGCTAGGTTCCTTTGAGACAGCGCTAGTGTGTTAGTAATTGCCTTGTACCACTGGACAGTCTTCAGATATACACACACCCCTCCACATCCCTGCCCTTCAGCAGCTGCAATTCCCAACAATATTGCTGGGCTGCTGAAGTACATCGCCAAATTTTGGGGTTTTTTCTGCTTCTAGAGACACAAGATTTGTCAACCACTTTAAATACCACAATGCTATTCCTACAGAATCTTTTCTAAGGACTGCAAATAGTTCTGGATGTTAAGAATTTCCACTGAAAAATACAGCAAAGTCCCTCTAGTGGGAGCATTAACGCAGCTGGCTATTGCAGTATAAGCAGTGTTAAGGCAGTGGCACCACATCCAGCACTCGTTTCTTGACAGCAAAAGCATGGAATGAGACTAAGAAAGTTCAGTGAATGCTGACTATATCACACATTCATCCTGTTGCTTTCATGAGAGCACAAAGCCTTTCTATAGATCCAAGTCTAACCCTCCTGACAGGAAGCTGATTATACATACACTCTGAGCACATGCACAGCTGAATAACAGATCAGCTTTATTACTTTTAAAAAATATCTTATATTAGACAGTATTTTAAATCAAAATGCAATTCAACTCGTTCCTAAAAGTATGTCACAGTTTAATAACTCAGGTTTCAGCATCTCTGCATTACCCTTTCAGAGGAGGAGGTAGGCGTCTTCCACATTTCAGCCTACCAGCATGTGTTTGGCTCAGACCACAGCTGGCACATCTGTTTGCAACTGGTATTCACTCCAAGCACCAGTCGGGCAGGAGAGACTCCAGGAAAACTTCCCTGTATGTGAAGCATACAGCAAGTTATAGCACTTGCTTAAGGCCCTTTCCTCAATCACACCCAAAGTCAAAGCTTGCTTTTTAATTACCTGATTTAGAGGTGCCTGAGGTGGGAGCAGAGTTTTCACTGACTTTCAGGCAGCTCGAGGGTTCAGAGTCCCACCTTCAGGGATCCAGGGGCTGTGCACAATGAGACGGTGACAGTCCTGCACAGCGCTACCTGCTATTGTCCACGTATTCCCAACTCATATTTCTTAATATCATTTGGGTAACGTGTCTCAAACACAGCCACAGAAGAAAAGAAACCCATTAACCACTTCACAGCTCACTTTCATGGTGTCGCTCTTAAAACTGCCAACAAGAAACGGAAGCAGTTTTTCTGTTATCTAGATATTTGTGCAATATTAAAGGTATCTTTATATAAAATATATACTTTTAAATTTTTGCTTTCCCAGTGTCAGGAACTTGCACTGCCTGTCAACTAGATACTCAGTTATATTTTGATATATAAGAGAAAGACGAAGTCTAGGTTTGCAGCTAGAAGTGTTCTGAAAGATAATACTTCGCTATTTTCCTTTTTATTATTTCTGAGAAGAGCATGTTAGTTCCCTGGCTTCCCAGAAATGTACAGCCTTTCCTTCTTGTGTTTCCCCTCCTTACAGACCACATTACTCCCTGCTCAGTTCTAAACAGACCTTTCCACTGTTGCTACCAATATCCATTAGCAAAATATTTTTATAGATACACTATACAATTTACTTTCATTGTCGCTACCGCTCTGTATTTAACATTCAGAAATTAAGGGCAGTGACTGGTCGCCATTCCCACTATCTTTAAAATCTAACCTTTTACTGTATGCCTCAGATGGATTTTTTGCAGTGATGAGGTGTCAACCCAGTTGCTCCCATTTTACCCTTTCTTTCCCTGTGTAATTGCACTGGCACAAGAGAGAACTGGTCTGGAGTCAAGATACAAGGTAGCCACTAGAATCAAGCCCCCAGACATCCATGGATCTCTGGGAAAGGCTGGATTTGTGTCCAAATTCTGAAATTTCTGCTTCTCTCTGGGAATGACCAGGGTCAAGACCTCCTGCACCCGATGGAAGTCATCACACCTACCAGCAATAAGTGGAGCAGTGGGAATGCTTGAGTCCCAGTCCTGCAGAGGCTGAATGACTTATCTGAGGATTTAGGTGCCAATGATGGCAAAAATGTGTCACTTTGAAAATAAACATCTTTGTTTTGTTTCTGCACGCTTGTTTGCTATAAATGCTTTAGCTAAGCCTCAATAGCTATATTTCACTGGGAGAACATTATCTGTTGACAATTATGCAATTCTATTAACATCATTGCCTTTTTAATCTATGAAAGGTTACATTAAACAGAAAGAAGGCACACAGGAGACTACAGAAAGGAATGTACCTACCCTTTCAGGAAAAAAAGATTATTCAAATTATCATCCTGACATTTATTTTTATATGAAGGAAAATAGAACAAGAAACATAACAGGGTATTTCGGTGACCCGAATACCAACAGAAAGTAAATTAAAACTCACACAATAAATGCAAATGATAGGACAGATTCTTCCCTCTGCTCAGATATCTTTATAAGGGTGTGGTGAATGAGATGAACTGGGAAATGGTTATTTTTGTGGACTTTTCTGCACCAGCCATTAATGGACCGCCTGACAAAGCACAGTGAAGATCAAAGAGGATGATCTAATAAATGCTACCTCCTACAGACCCTTAGCTGTCTAAAGAATCTGGGAAAACCAAAAGCAACCGCTACTTTTGAAATATTAGTAGTATAATAGCCTTCAGAGCCATAGGATGAAACACATTTGCCAACTGACATTTATGCCCAGTCCAGTACTGGATGAAAATTGCTGCACCGTTTCCAGCAACAAAGCTATTTCTGTTGCAGGGGCCTTGCAGAGGAGAGAACACACCCCTTCCCACAGGGACAGCCCTGGGAAGGTGCTCAGAAGACTACTACCGAGAAGACTCCCTCCTAATCAGGACTACATTTCAAAATTGTCTCAGTAACCAAATATACTACCACTTTAGTTGCTTCCAAAGTGCCACCTTTCAAGTGGAGTCACTGGCCAGCAGCAAACAAAGTTCTGAAGTTCATAAATGCTTCCATGACTTACTAAGTACTTGGGGCTTGAGGTTTTTAATTAACTCTGGGAGAAAGGTGGGCAAATAGATGAGGACGAATGGCACATTCTTCTTTCCAAAACTGAAATGTGAATGTACATATGTATTTTTAATCAAGCGTGTGCAAAGGACAATTGAAACAGCAGAGAACTTACTGATGCAATTGACTGACTTTCCTACCTTAGAGATCCCATTAGTTAGGAGATTTCAGAAAAATCTGTTTACGACCATTATCTGTTCAAGTACATCTGGATGGACTTGTGACCTGAAGTTAACTGGCTCTTTGCATCACTCAAGTACTCTTCATCTTCCCTTCCCAACACTATACTGCCTATTGTACACAGCATAGGAGGGCTCTGTAACCACAACCCAGAAAGTAGAGAGAAGGGGGTTATTTTCTGTATGTTCTGTTAGTGTTTGAGCGGTTGTACACTGAATGGAAGGGGCACCTGAAGCAGAAGAGAAATACGAAAGCATCTTTCTTGGGAGCTGATGCTGTGTTTTGCAGAAGTTGAACAATGGCAACTGCACCCCTATTTGACATTAGGGCAAAATCACTAAGAAGCAGATTATGACTTCCTATCATGGACAGCACTTTGCTCCACATGTATGAGTAAAGGTATGAGCTGGTCCTCAGAATTCAAACTTCTATCAAGGAAATCACATTTCCTGTGAAAATGTGCATATTCAGCCCTTAGATTTCTCACTGTTCCTCACTTACTCTTTTCCTAATTTTCATCTTGAGACTTGTGCTCTGTATATGGTTGAAGTCAGATAAAGGTAAAGAAAGATCAGTCGTTCAGTATGCAGAGCCAATGTAAGGCATGAAGGTACAGGAGTACTTTTTATACTTTACTTTGTAGCTACAATAATGTGTATTTCTAATGGTGCTCCTCACAGAAGTATTTCCTTGCCCTTTACAAAGCAGTCAGTATTACTCAGTCTGGAACTGCACTTTTGTAGCTCTTTTTACTTCACCTGAAATGACTGATTAGAAGACTACATTTATAATAGAAGTACAAGGTAATGCCTGCCACAAGACAGTATCTACAAGGACCCTTATTTCACCTGTGACCAGAAATTATTTCAGCTTAGAATAAGGCAATTACACAACTGAGAAACTTAAACCAGCCCACATGTTCTCTGCAAAGAGCTGTGAGCACACATAGAAATGTTAGTTAGAAGGACTTCTGAAGGTGACCTGGTCTAATCTCCTTCTCAAAGCAAGACTACTGGCCAGTGTTGATTCTACTTCTCTAAGTATTTTTAAAACCGACTTGTAATTTGCAAACACTTTGTTTCCTAAACAATTATTTTCTTCATATGCAATAAGACCGATAAATAAAAATATCCCCAAAGATACAAGAGATCACACATCTTTAGCTATGAGCAGGTCTTTCACCGGATCTGTGAGTAGACCGATTGTTACTATTACTTTAACTTACATGGAGCTCAAACCACATACCAGCCTCTGGTTGGCCTTCTTTAATCACAGGGAAGGCTGGTCATGGCACACAACTGCATTCGTATGAAGACAATCCTGCATTCCTCCACAAAGTACTATTTCTATGAAAAACAACACTCCCCCTTGTAGTCCTGTTATTTCTACCAAATTCTGCTCAAAATAAAACTGAGGAGTGGAACAACTGGTTTTACCAAGACAACAGAGCAACATTTAAGTTGACAATGCTGTATTTTCTATTACTCTATGCTGAGCGTTTTACAAAAGTCTAAGCTATTTAGGCACAAGAATTTTGTTGAAATTCCAACAACTGTGCTAGAGAAGTGTCACTAACTCACTAGCACCACCTACACATGCCAATGGCCAATAATAATACACTTGGGCAGTATTAATACAGCCAGTAACTGCAGAAATGATAAATTAGTCCCTGTGGGGGTATTATGGGGCTGTAATTTCAGTTCAAGTTTCTATGACAATACAAGCCAAGAGACTGAAGTCTGAATCATACTGAACCTAATTAGAAATGGCAAGCTTTGGAAAGCCATCTATAACTTTCCTTTTAAATAGCATGCTATACTAATAAATGAAATAGTTTTACATGCCTTTTATGAGTTTCCACTAAGACTACTCCAATTTCAGAACTCATTCTTTAATTGCAATGTTGTCTAAGAAGAAGCCTTTCCAAATGCCAAGGTAAATGAGCATCAGCAAGGTGATAGATGAAAAAAGGATTGTGCACTGTAGACAAACGTCAGTACATAGATAAAGATTCAATTAAATAACATTTGCCTGAGCTCTTATGTTCCAGTCCTGCTTTTAGGTCACCATACTTAAGCCCAGACACCTTCAACAGATGAAGCTGGCCAGGAAAATCTGCTTCCTGGAATAGGAAAAGTTTTGGATACATAAATGTTCAGATTAAGTTTTCCTCTGACTGCTAGCTAGAAGAGAAGTGCCACCCAGCTCCATGTGGTAGCCAAATACATCAGCAGCCTTAAAGTAGGATTACCAGACCCATTATATGGCATAGCAAAAAGCGTGACTCTTCTGGAGATTGCTGATGTTTGAAACAAAGGGCTGTCTTTTCCTTGGGTTTTTGCCTTTTTTCTCTCTTTCTAAGGAATCACAAAAAGTACTCAACAATAATCCAGGAATTATCTTTTAGAAACTGTACAGACAACACCTACACAGTGATATGTTTTCCATTATTGAACCTATACTGACTATTAGAAACTTTAGGAAAAGTAGTGTGTTTCAGATCTGCTGAAGCTAAAACATCTGCTGTTCCTAACAATCTCCAACTTGATGTTGGGCTCAAAATACCCATTAGCCCTCTTAAAGGCAGTAAAAAATGAGATTATTAATCATAAAGCAGACTGCTTATGACCCTCTGCTATCCAGTTCTGGTAAGTATGGGGTTTTGGCTTCATAAATAGGACATAAATGATGTGGTGTTTTCTGTGTCAACTGCAACTGGAAAGGTGAACATTTAAGCTAGATGATGCAACTTCACAAATACGTATCTGTGTTCTGAATCATTCTTACAATATTTGTGGGTATTGTAACTGGCTCAAACACTTTTGATTTTGCCAAGCAATGTTCCTGGTGGAAATAGATAAGGAGATTTTAAAAAATGCTTGAAATGGAAATAAACATATGTCCATGGAATTTGAGAAAACTAGTTATATGACATACTCAACACAAAGATGTCATCCTGGCTTTTATGCATATTCCATATTTATTTAGACAGATATTATCCCACCTCAGACTTACCACCTGTCAGATCTGACTTGATAAAACATTGTGAGTGCTACAACCCACCAAGAACACACAGTAAAACTGGTTAATGTAAATCACCTTTATCTGAAAAGCTTACCTAAAAGGGACCTCACATAATCACATTGTTGTGCAAGTAAAGAAAGCTGTAACATACAGTTAGGCACTGTATGTCAGCTGACAGGTGGAAATTTTTTAAGATATGCCCATTCACATACTTTCAGGTAACCACAAAGGTACATACTTTGTCTGAAAACTGGAATCCAACTGTTGCATTTATCTTCAGGTTAAGGTAAATAAACAAAACTGTGACAGGACTTGCATATGTAATCTTAGGAAGTTCTCTCAATTTAAAACAGTCGAGCAGTAACATTTGGCACTTGTCTAGTGCCTCCAAATGTTTTATTACATGAAGGGCTGCAAGCCCATTTGCTGAAAAGAATTAACTGATGTGTCAATACCTCATTAAAAAAAATGAAAAATTCTATAAAACAGCCAGGAACAGAATCCAGCCCTTTCCAACCTCACATCTTTTTAACCATCAAAACAGAGACTCTCATTTGAATCAATGCCTTCCAAACAACCACTGAGTGCAGGTGTCACTGAAGAGGTTGGTTAGAATAGGTTTTTGCTTAAGAATAAATGGCATTTGTCATCTACTGATTTAAAATGTAAATAATCTTTTCTTCACTGTAATTTGTTCTGGGGCAAACATTCATAATTAAAAGTTGTATCTCTTCTCACTGCGTGCAGCCTGGATGAAGCGAAAGATTATCATTCATGAAAATTATGAGAAACTAGAAAGCACCTCCTAACAGGTTCTGCACACAAATAGGCTATGAAATAAAAAATGGTGTGAGGTTACCTTTATCATAATTGCCAGATGACCTCAAGTGGTTGACTCTTCATTGCAAGCTGCTACCCATTTAGCATAATTCCTATACTGCTAAGCAAGAGACACACACTTGGCACTTAAGCAAAATTCTCCGCAATGCACCTGCTTTTCTGCCTGCCATTTTGTGGATTTCCAGTTTAGATATATTCATCATATCAAGCAATAGAACACTGGACCTTACCAAGGAAACAAATTCAAGAATGTCATGTCTGCTTCTTTGTCTGCTGAGCAAAATAGCAAGAGGCCTAACACTTTGTGGCCAATATGGCACTTAGAAAGGAAAAGAACCAGAAGAAATCCCCACGGGCTGGTAAGTTCGGCTAATTAGAAAGTTAAAAGAGGATATGAAGGTACGCTACACCAAATTAGCCCCTGGATTCTTCTGCAAACATTCTAAGGCACTTGGACTCCCACGTTTCCACTGGGATTTCCAGGACAAAAATACAGGCAAGTCTGCTGTGGAGCACCTATATGGTAAATCCAATGTGTCTGACATGAATTGTGCTTAATCTCTGAGGGTCTAGATCATCGATGATGTCGGTCTGACAAATCCTGAATGTGTTGCAGCTTTGGTCATGCTGTGCAGTCTGCGTGTGCAGGATTTCCAGTCTTCTAGAACCTGGAGCAGAGCTAGCCCTGCAAAGCATCAGTCTGACGCTTGAGGATTTTAGCCTCCCCCCAAACACAAATGCAGGTTGTTTTGTTTCTCCAAGCAGCTTTTGACATAATTATTACAACTGTTCTAGCACATGTTACATCAGCGGTAAAATGCTGATATTAATCTTTCATACAGTTAAGAGCTTTTAACCTTTTTTTTAAATTTCTCTCCCTTTCCTCCAATAATTGTATATTATTTTATATAGTTATGACACATCTGCTCCTGTAATACTCATGTGACACCATATCATAATAAAATACATAGCAGAAGTATCAATTTCTTCTTTATAAGATTTTACAATATTAACAAGTATTAAAGAAAGCTACTACTTAAAGAAAACTGCAACAGCTTATTTCTTTGTTAAAAGCATCTCATTGTGTTGCAATGAAATAGGTGCTAATCAAAAGTACCTTCAAAAGATTTTCAATTATATTTTATTGTTCTAATAATATTTTATTATATAATGTCAGAATCAGGGATGTTATCATATGATACACTTGACATACCACAGTATACCTTTCAGGAAATAAAGTAAAAATATGAGATGAATGTATGTAAACTGAACTTGCTTGAGTTTATTTCAAGATTAAATACGCCAAGTGCATTTTTTGCAGCTTCTTTTTAAAAGTACAATCTTTTTCACTATTCAGCTGTTTCAAATTCTGGGAACTGGCTGGCCCTGTCAGGCAAAAGGAGCTTCATCATGGTTTTCATCCGTTCTTTAAACCCATTTATGCAGCGGCCAAGGTAAAGACTGGAAGTCAAATAAGAACCAGCTCCAAAGAAGGTCAAACAATATTCAAACCATCCTTGGGATTTTTACAAAAACACAGACCACCACTTGAACTGGACAAAACCACAAGCTACTTAAAAAACACCCAGCATCTTTAGACACAATTCTCTTTCATAGAGGAAGCCTTTCTGACTCATTTGTAAGAGACAGAGAACACAGAAAATGGGTATCACGTAGGACTGCACTAGACAAAGGGTCAAAACCCTGCTTGCTTTACAGATTGCTTATTTATTAGAGTTTCCTACAATTTCATCCTAAAATAAGTGTGTTTCATGAAATCACTGGCTCTGTCATCACTTAACTCTGTCATGGTCTCTGAGGAAGAAAAGTTCTAAACCAAAGTCAGTCTTTTCAATCACAGAGGAGCAGTTTAAAGTCTTACCCTGACAAAGCGAATCCTGGGTCTCCACCTAGTAAGTGTGACAGTTGGGGGCCAAGGGACTGCAGCACGTTGGAAAAGGCTGTGACTATGTCAAAGATGCATTTTATCCTGAAATTTTGACATTGAAGGGGGAGGAAAGTGAGGATGCAAGATGGGAAAGGAACCAGAGCTGAATTTGAAAGAGAATCACTCGCAGTTACAATCCTGCCTCTTTGGAAGGTAACATCAGGGAGCTGTGAATGCTGGCGAGGCTGGGATTTACACAGAGATTAAAACCCAAACACCACTTCCCTAGTGTAAAAAGAAGAGTCTGATGATACAAAGGCAGGCTATTAATAGATCACAGAATTATAGAATGGTTTGAGTTGGAAGGCACTCTGAAGGTCATCGAGTTCCAATCCCCCTGCCATGGGCAGGGACACCTCCCACCAGATCAGGTTGCTCAAAGCCCCATCCAGCCTGGCCTTGAACCCCTCCAGGGATGGGGCATCCACAGCTGCTCTGTGCAACCTGTTCCAGTGTCTCACCACCCTCACAGTAAGGAATTTCTTCCTAATATTGAATCTAAATCTCCCCTCTTTCAATTTAAACTATTACCCCTTGTCCTGTCACTACACTTGCTGACAGAGTCCCTCCCCATCTCTCCTTCGGGTACTGGAAAGCCGTTCTAAGGTCTCCCTGGAGACTTCACTGCTCAATTGCCTGGGACACTACTAAATACAACACACATCAGTGGTGCAGACATGATCCATACAAATACCCCTTGGCAGCAACATCAAACAACAAGACCAAGTCAGTGTAAGGTACTAAGGGATGTGAGATATCTTCTCAACTGTTAAGATCTGCTTCAGAAGCACAGGACTCAATTCAAAGAAGTGGATTGTTTTACTTTGTTTATCATAGTGATAACTACAAATGCCTTTGCAATTTTCTATGAAAAAAAGATGCATAAATTAAATCTATGCTTACTTCAGCTTGGGAAGAAAAGTGAAAAAACCCCCACACCATATAGAGCTGTCAAAACAAAGGTTTTCTACTGTTTCTATGATTAAATTTCCTTTCTTTCTGATATTCACGGTTTTAAAATGAGAAGTAAAAAGAATTATTATTAGTCTGAGAATTCAAGATACACAGAACTGTACAGAGCATAACACCATTATTAAGATTTTAGTCTTAAAAAGAACAGTATACAGGAAAGAAAGTCAAGTAAGAGCAAAACTGGAAAGATTACAGAGGAGGAGGTAACAAGCTTTACTTGTGAAAAGCAGAGTAGAAAAGAATTCATAACTAATGGGAGGGACGCAAGAACTGAGGCAGACAAAATATGAAACATTATTCTGTGAATACTGGTGGTCCAAAAAGACGTGTAGGTCTGAATATCTCACAAAAAAACAAAGAGAGCTTGAAGGCGAGGTAGATAGAAAAAGATGGGGAGAACATGGAATAAATTCCCTCATAAATGAAATATTGTCCAGGTGGGTGAGCTCTGAACTACAATGATGTATTTTTAAATGTAGACAAAATCAAAGATTCTGTTATTTCATCTTTTCCCTGAATCACCAGTTTCACAAAGAAATGTTGCGGGTCATTAGTCTCCAACACAAACTAGACACTTATTTTTAAATGTAATAAAATCTTCATTAAATAATTCCATTACGTGTCTTTTCCACCTACAGTACACATACCACAAATTACTGATAGCAAGCCCTAGGCAAAGGCAAAAGGAAAAAAGAAAGTTGAAGTGGAAGCTTCATTTTTTTTTTTCTTAGGGTGAAAGATGCTGAACACACATGAGATTGATTCTGATATGTTTACTCACAAGAATAGCATCATCATTGCATGAATAGGCTTGCTGATTTCAATGAAAACTTCAAGTAATGCATTATTCAGTTCAGCTAATGGAATCCAAATGTGATTTAATTTGAATTAAGAATTAGTAAGGTGAGCAAGAAAGAAATGGAAAAACAAGAAACAATCCAAAGTGCAAAACACAATTCCATCTCTGTCTCCAGAAGCTCTGAATTTCAGACCATGGCTGTCTCCCAGCAAAGCTTGGGAATGCTTCCTTTCACTGTTTATTCTTGCCCTGTTACTACTCAGCTTTGAAACAGGGAACTAAAAGCAACCCTGTCATCAAATTCTGCCCCTTGAAAGCAACCGTACCATTTAGTCCAAATCTGCTTCATAAACTTATCAAGCTCCATCTTACAAGTCATGCATTATTCTGCCTCCGTTATTTCTACTAGAAGGTTTGAGAACCTTACCTCTTATAGTGGCTAATAACCTTCTTCTAATCTCCACTCTAAATGTATTCATAGCCAGTTAGGACTCATTCATTCTCATGCTAGTGTTGTCCTTTACCTTACATACTTGTTTTCCTCATGGGTACTTAACCATGCTAAATTTATAGCCAACATTCAGCATACAAAACTTCATTTAGCTAAACTAAACAAACCCAAACATTTATAATCTCTTCTCCTGTGATGAACTTTGCATACCCCCAAACCACTACATCTGTTGCAATTTCATTTCACTTTTTGGGTACAAGTGGATGATTTTTAATGTTAATTAGAGGAGGTAAAGTCAGAGCTTGCTATAGTCATGATGACAAATTCAGCCTCTATTCTAATTGACCTGGCTGGTTTATTGGAGACTTATCTTTATGTGGGACTCCAAAGTTTTTATTTTAATCTGAAAGTGTGCAAAAAATACCCAAACAAAAAACATTTTCAGAAAGAGTCATCTATGTTCCTGCAAATTCAGACACAACAAATGTTCTATTCTTCTTGAGCATATAAATAGCATTTATGTCTTGTGGAAAGAAAAGATTGTTTGAAGGTTAGGAAATGAACTCTCAGTTTTGGAAAATAAAGACATTGGCTTCAACCTCAGAGTTCTGACATATCACCTGGTCTTTTGACTCTGCAGTTCCTCATCTACTACGACAATGAATATTCCCGTGCTTAGCAGACGTGGTCTGCAAGGTGGGAAGACAGCACTATTTTGAGGGTGCCCAAGTATGAGGGGGGAGTGCAACAGTGATAATGTTGGACAGGATGAGATGATTCCAAGTTAAGCTGCTTTAAATACAACATTCAGAAATGCTTGCGACCAAGTCCCAGCAGCAAAATTCTGCTATGATTTAACACGCTTGCCAGTGTAGGCAGAAACATGCCAGCAAACACGAAACAGGACTCCACGTCAAGCTTTCTCACCAGCAGAACAGGACCTGCACATACCGTTAATGCACAGGGATCCCAGTGTCACCACCTTTGGGGAGCAAAGATGCAGTACCACATGCTACACCATGCCTCCTGGCAGCCTGAGTTGACACAATAATTCCCAGGAGTCAGTAAAGCATGGCAGCATATTCTTACCTGTGCCACCTCCAAAAGTCTTAACTTAAAATCACTGTCACTATCATTCAGTGTCACAGTGTAGCGTTCCAGTCCACTCACAATGTCAAACTCCTTCTTTAGTGACACCTAGCTCTTAAAGCATCTCCACTCCCAAATGTATGGAAATTGATGTACTTTCAGCCTTTTCAAGTCCCCTTCTGATAGCTTATGTTTCACTCTCTATCTACTGTATCATGCTATCATGCAATTTGGATTAGTTCATTGACCTCTGACACAGGAGACACTGCTGTACAGAAGTCCCTATGTAAAGGAAGGCAAGTAATGCCAAGTTGAGCCTAAACACACACACAAAAAATTGTATTACAGTGCAGCATTTTAGTTATACACACAGTTTCCTAGGAGATGTTGGTCAAGACAATTTTTTAACAACAATAAAGTTGCCTTCTTTAAAACTGACTTTAGTTATATGTGTGAAACAACCTGACAAAATACCATTTTGGAAAAAAAAAAAAAACAAACCAAAAATATTTATGAAAGTAAGCTGTTGGGTGTTTTTTTTCCAAAACAATTTATTTTAAAATTAATTTTAAAAAACCCAAACCAAATCCCAAAGACACTTCTAAGATCTTGGACAAAGTCTTCATTTGGAAAATTCAGACCTATTCAGAAATGTTTCCGTTCAGAACAACGCATTCCTTTAAGGTTCAATATTTTTCATGGGATACATAACACAATTCTCTTTCCCCCATCATTAGAAGATACTGATATGTTGCAGGACTTCAGGTTTAAGTCATGCACCGTGTGGAATAGGATCTCCTCTGTTTGCTAACATGGACAGTTAGTAAATAAAAATAGAACCAGCAAGTATTTTACTCTGGCTCACAGACAACAGTAAAATTTAAGGAAGCATGAAGGTCACAGGATGAAGAAAGAAAACCAAACTACAGTGAGAAGTGCTGCATACTGGGAGCTAATTTGCACAAACAGACTAGACAAAAACAGATGGGATGTGGGAAAGCGGGAGAGTGTTGACTAATGACACCTGACTGCCAGATGACCCTATAGGTTTGAGGGCTGGCACGGCACCTGAAATGGTGCCAGCAGCCACCTGGAACTGCCCTCTCCCCTCTCTCATTTCATTAAGCAGACTCACCTTGGTCTTCTGCATCGCACAGAAGCACGCACAGAGATTACACAGCATCCCCAGGAAGCCTATTCTTTCAGCTACACTGTCTCTCTATCCCCAGTTTATCGAGGAGCTGTTGAACTGACTGCTGGTTGCTGCTGCAGGTGCATTCATTGCTGTGTCTCACGGGAACCTGGTTTCAGTAGATTTTGTGTGTCACGTATCCTGTTCTGGTCTTTCTGTAAGACTTTACTTTGGGATGGAAGAAATGTATCAGCAAAGTACCAGGATATAAGGCGTTATCTTCAGGTCTCATTTATGGTTTGAGATATATATACCTCAGCAAGGTTTCATTAAAGGGTATCAAGTGACTGCCATTTTCATACACTTTTCATGGGCCCCTGATAACAGCAAGTCACGCTAGGACAGGGAGACAACAGGCTTCAGTCTGCCACTACTCCCGGCTCCTGCTTGGACAGAGCAGCAGTTATACTTGAAGAGTGGGCAGTTTTGGTTTTTTAAGATACACCTGGAGTTAGGACATGTCAGCAGCTCTTCTGCTAACAGACATCTGATAAGTTTGATCTCATACTATGGACCACAGCCCTCATCTGGAACATTTTATGCTGAACATCCCCTTTCCCTTTCAACAGGCCAGTTCTCTTTTCTTGTACAAAAGGCCACTGGATTTATGCCTGAGCATTGAATTACACAGGAGAACTTGGGAGATCTAGCTAACTGTGAAAGCCAAGCTCTCTTCAAATACAGGCACATCCTTTAGAGCCCCAGGACCTTTTGCAAATCGCTTTGCAGAGTTCCCTGAAGACTCTTACGAGGTTTTAGGACATGGGGCACGTTCATACTTTGGTACTCTACAAAAACGTGGAGGGTCCTAACTTTAAACATCAGTGCCTTGGCCACCCATTTTTGTAGTTATCCAAGCAGGGTAAGTTACATTCCAAAACACAATGCTAAAAGAAAGGCACTCACTAGGGGAAAAAGCATTTTAATTTATGGGTCTATATATAGAGAAATCCAGCTTTTGTTTCTGAACTTCAGCAACTTAACAATAACAAATACATATATTTCTTGAATAATAATTAAAAAAAATATGCTTTGGGCTGAGACATTTTATGCCAAGTCACAGTCCAGAGCAGAATTTTATGGTTGAGTTATAAACCTGAAAAATATGGGCTTATAATGGAAATCCTGACAGACCCTAGTAGGTGCTCCTATAATATCATGAATTTAATTTAAGAGAGGTTTTCAATAATGCTTTCCCAAGTCAGTCTGCTGGGGACTGCTAGGAAAAATCTAATGTGGCCCCTCCCTGGCTTCCCTGCCAGCACAGCTCAGTGTACTCGATGTGAATGCTGGTATGTTCAGGCAAAGCCAGTCTTCGAGGCTTTTGTAGCCTGCGGCTGTCAGGTCCCCAATATCAGAGACCCTGTAAATGTACTAAGCACACTTTTCATTTAACAAAATAATAAATTGTCTATCTTTGTGCAATAAATTGCTCATATCTGTGCTTTTGCAAAGGCCGACGTGATTTGTAAATGGCTGAAAAAATCTCCCTCTTTGCCATTTTTCTAGCAACCACAAATCATGAAACTGTTTTTGGGAACACTGGATTTCTGTGGGCAAGGGAAGAGGAACCCTAGATAATCCAGAAGAAGTCAGATTAAGACTGGAGGAAGAATATAGCCGCTATAAACCTCTCCTGGTCACTGACAAGCTGAGAGTAAGTTACCATCCCTGCTCACAGGCCCTTATGCAGTACAGAAGGGCCAGAAAAGAAACCACACTTGTGTTATCAGTTCTGACCTTAGCTTAGTCCTCCAGCACCTGCTTTGTCCCCGATTCCCTGTGTGTCCCTGCCGTCACTTGTCACTCGCACCCTTCACATCTATCCCCCTGTAAATTAAGCTGTCAGAAAGCTACAAGGTTAGCCTACGCTTGTCTTCTAGACAGTGTAGACAGAGGAGAGAGGTAGTCACCTTCAAAGGTTGAGTCATTCCACCCAGCTCTAGAGCTAACGACCAAATATATATATACACACACACCCTGGATGCCATAAACAACTCAAATACTGAAGTTATTATAGCATGCAGAGAAGCCTTAAAGAATCAGAGGTCAGAGCACAAAGCTGGAAGAAAGGTACCTCTATAATCTGTATATAAACCCAGTCTTGCATTTTTCTTCCTGTGGTTCTGATACAATCCTCCAGATTCAAATATCCCTCCCCCATAAACTAGAACAGCATATGGGGTTCATGCAGTCATCAGTCAGCTGGTATTAAAACCGTCAAAACCAAGTGCCTTATTATGAGAGAAGTGAGGAAATTAAGGTTCCCTCCAAACCCTGTAATAAGACTCAAGAATATAAAAACTCAGGTGGGTGGCTGGCATGATGCTCCTGTGCTCCTTCAGAGCACTGAATGGGTACCAGCTAGAGGGAGCCAAGCAGCCAGAAAATGAGAATGAAGGAGAAATTATGACACTGAAGAAAACAACAGGCAACAGAGGTTGACACCAAAGCACTGTAGGGGGAAAGAGAGAAGTAAAGAATGGAATGCACAAAATTACAGAGAATGATGGAGTGTGAATTTCCTGAGCGGACAGTCAGTCTGAGATGAAAGGAGAAAAACAGATACGATAGAAAGGAAAAAAAAACAAAAACAACTTGTTCAACATTTAAGTTGATTATTTTTATCATACGTTCCTTTATTTTATTGCTTTTCACAACAAACTTCTCCTGTCGACAACCGGGTTTTGTAGAAAAGATAAAGAAGTTACTAAATCAGTTCAATATTCCAGGTGAAATGACTGGTGAAGAAAAGGGGGCCAGGGGGAACAGCTTCAAAGTCTCCATATACAGATACTTAACTATGCACTAGAAAGAGGAATACTGTGCCTGCCAAAGAAACATGCAAAGCACAGATATATGGTAATTATTTTTAATAGGGTCCAACTCCCTGATTTCTTTGGATAAAGATTTCCAGCCACAGAAACTAACAGTCAAGGGAAGAGTTGCCAGGCCCTGATCCTACGTTTCAGTATACTAGCAATGGGTGCACAAAATGTGCCCGCATTCATCTGAACGTGGCAGATGACCGAAGTTCTAACATTTATTTCTTGCCCTGCCTTGGATGGAAAATAAATAATTTCTTAATATCTGAGAGGATCAAAAGAAACTTTGCCAACACCTCACAAAAGCCCAAGACAGTCCAGTTAATCACAGCAAGAAAAAAAAACCTGCTCCCTTCCACCACTTAAAAGTTAAAAGCTAGGATGCAGAATTTTGCAAGATCCACCTGAATTTTGTTGCAAGGTCTTCTCAAGTTTGTATGAACCTTTGTAACCCAGAGAGCTGCTCAGCAGCGTACCAGAAAAGTCCCTGGGTACGGGCAAGTCTCAGTTGCTCTCTGAGACTGATGGCATACTGTCTTTTCAGTGAGAGCTCTCCAGTGACACCAGAAAAAGGGTCCTCAATCTGCCATCAGTGGATATCCAAGCTTTCCAGCAGACTGAGAAAAATAGTCTTCATTAATAGGAAGAAGAAAAGAAAACTGCACAGAGGGATTCAGGAGAGTAAAATGATACTTTCCCTCTCTATTTTGATCCTCCACACAATTAAAGCCTTGTTTCAATATGGCTTTAATTTCATAGTCCTTGTTTTAGATCCTACTCTTCTATACTCTGCACTTCCTAATAGAGCAGCCCCATTAGTAAACTACATTTATGCTAATGTACTTGCTTGCAGTGATAATTATCACAGCCTTAGCCCTGGTCCTTGTCAGTGTGAGTATGTCAGGAGGGGTTGGCATAGCATTATAACTCTACAATTAGCCTTGTCATGGCAAGGAGCTCTGGGAATAGAGACATCTTGAAGCTTAAAACGTGGACAGCTGATAGATGACTGTCATTAAGCTCCTTTGTTCATTCCATGATGGAATAGTCACCAAGCTGTAGGGTAGGCTTCTTTAATGAAAAAGAAAGACCTTGAACCACAGCCACTATCCTCCACCTCTTCCCAACCTGTCCAGTCAGCCCTGTTTCCTCCCACTTTACACGGCTTCTCTCTCATCCCACCTGCAGCAGAATAACAAAAGCTGTCTCCGACAAGTCATTCATAATCCATCAAAGTCTTGATGAAGAAGAAAGGCTCCTCACCTCACCGTGCAGCCAAGGGGACCTCACTCGCCTCTGGTGCTCCCTTCTCAGAGCCTTGCTCACTCCATACAGAACAAGACCAGGCTGAAACCCATTTAATTTAGGATCTGAGATGAGCGTTGTCCCAACTTCTGGGTCAGCTTCTCAGTTGTATAAAGCAACATAGATCCTTTGAATTTCACACAGTCTGTGCATTTACATCCAGTTGATAAGCACTGCCCTGGGCCTCTCTATGCCTCTCTAAAAAGGCTGGCATGGAGAGAGGCTTCAGAAGCAGGCAGCACACAAGCCCTCCTTTTTTTGCCAATAGAACTGCAGAAGGGCACTGAGCCCTGTAACGTGAACCAACTAAAAGGGAGAGACAACAGCGTGGCAAAAAGAAGTGATACGGAGGCTTTGCGAGTGCCTTTGGCTTGCTTGCTCCTTGAGACTCCCAGCTGCAGATCTGCACTGCTGGTAGAAAATTCTTAGAGAGAGCAATGACTGCAAGTGTGCTGAAATAATACTCAACAGACTTGAAGATGTGCATCTGCTTCATTAAAATTCTATTTCCCCAAGTTCCTCTCTCTTTTTCTTTCCTAGAGTGTCTTCAAACGTTGTTTTCCTGCATACCTGGATAACTGATCCTGTGCAGGGCTTTAGTTAAGGTAATTTGAGAATTCTTTTATATCGAAAAAGTATAAAAACTAATCCCCTGAAGTACTTCATTTTCCTTCCATGACATTCCACATCAACCTACTTTACCTCGTTAGTATTCTGAGGGGTTGTGAATGAATTATTATAGTTCAGAATGCAAAAAACAGGTCTGGCAGCCCCTGGGGGGCACAGGGCAGAACAGAATGGGGCACTGGCTAAGACCCAGGAGAGCTGAGCTCTCCTCCACGGGCTAGGTGACTGCAGGCAAGCTGCTTTGTTTTAGGAAAATTGCTTCTTTTCTTGCTCTTCTGCCTTTTCTTCTTCAGGGCAGGAAAAGTTCCTCTGCATTCAAACACTGCTGAACCAAACTGAGGCAGGTGTAATGGAAATCAACAGCAGCAGAATGAAACCATAACTGTACCAGAAAAAATAGTAGAACAGTAGATGGGACTGCCTGGGTTGAACTTCTATGTTGAATTTAGCAAGTGACATATGCAAAGTTACAGAAGCAAAAATGCCTTTCTATATGCCCTTGAGGGAGCCAGAGCCAAATAAGTCCAAAAGGATTCAGGCTAATTTTTCCATTAGAGCGACAGCAAGAAGATATGGCCTCAAGTACAGGGGCCCTACATTTACTACATAAGAAACTTTGTAGTTGACCTCACCTAGTGGCAGAGTGTAACCAACACCTTCTACCTAGAAACCTGAGGATGTTTCTTCTCCTCTTGAATGCATTTCCCTAAGAACATCCTCATCCCCACACCTTCAGCTTGCCAAGGAGTGTGTTTGGGCAACCCTTACTCAGAGAAATTATATCAGACACACTGAAATATCAATCTACACAGTACCGTTTGTTTGTTTTTCTTACATCTTCCTGATTTAGATGCATCTGTCACTCACTGGCTGACAAGGACATAATTCACCTAGTGAGAATTCAGTTCTAGGCTTGTGCTAACCTTACAAAATTTGATTCTCAATCCATTTCTCAAGTAGCCAATACTACAGACGTTCATGAAGCATTATTCCATCCTTCCACACCCTAAGGCCACCAAGATTGTCACTCTTGCTTCCCCTCTAGGAAGTATTTTGACACATGAGCATAGTTTACTGCTTTACTGGACATCAAACTCCAAATAAAAGGCTGGAGATGCCTTGTGTATCTGCAAAGCAGAAGGGAAAAAAAACCCTTAGACACAGCTGCTAACAACCATGTTTTATGCAGAACACTGGGGGGATACTCTATTTTTATAACTTCCATCCATAAAACAAGAAGATAAAGCTTCTGGAAAGAGAACACAATTACCCTACAATGATATAACAGTCAGAATAAATTCAATACAATCTGTATAAGCAAAAAGATAAAAGCATCCAAGCTTTTTTTCAGTTGGCAATAAATAGTACTTTTATAACTGCCCTATTGTCAACCTCCAGAAACGATCTCCAGAGCCATATGCAGGTTGGCAACCAGGCATAGTGCCTAACTAGCTTTTGCATCTAGTTGTACAGAAGCAGAGACATATGGAAATGAACAGCCTGGCAGCACAAGTGAAGTCTGAAGCAATGACTTCAATAAATAAATGCCTGCACGTTGGCAGATGGAGAAAAGCGCAGTAGGGAGGAACTGTGTTGCAGCAGCAACTTGATTTTAAACGATTCGTAAAAATCAGCCTGAACTTCAGAATCAAGGCATTTCCAATTCCTTCAGTTCTCTTCTTGTTGGGGAAAATTCTCACCGTAAAAAGAGGGTAGATACGGGTAGAAAGATGTACCTAAAAAAGATACCCAGTGATCACTGATCATTTTTGCCTCTTATTACCTTGCTAATCACGTTTTTAGTAGCTTTCAGAAAGACACAACCAATCATTTCCTAAAGTCTAGAAAAGCAAGATGTGGAGAGACATCCTCAAGCTGTATGGCAGAGCCTGAAATGTAAGCACAGCGGATACAGGTATGTGGGATACACAAGACCTCTCCCAAATTGAATGGAAACTTGTGCTTGATGCAATAGCCACCTTCTGCACTCATTCCTCTAGAGACCAGTCTATTTGTAGGCAAATTGAATCTTTCCTATTTGCAGGCTGCAGACTGATTCCTAGTCACTGTTAAATGTGACAGATAAGTGGAAAACAAGTATTACTACTCCCCTGCTGCTAGCAGGAGACTATTCCAGCATGCTTATTCCACTTTCTGGGATAAGGGGTCTCCTTGTCTGGTGATCTCAAAGATTATTCTTCCTACCAGTTCTCAAACGTTTTCCTGTATACATCCTCTAACTCCAATCAACGTTACAGACTGAGAAATAGCAAGGGAAAAGGCATTCCTCTATCCCATCAGAAAGCACAATGCAACAAAGAAAATTCTGTGCAGCATTTGCCTCACTCATACACGTTATACAGTGCGGACAACATCATACGTCCCTACATCTTTCCTCTCTTCACTGATAGCCTCCTATACAATAATTAAGATATGTATCTTTATGCATAGATGCAATCTGACAGGGAAGATTTTCAACATGCAAGTGTCATTCAAGGTCTCCAAAGACAAGAAAAAAATAAAGGGTTAAAGGTACATTTTAATTCTTTGGAGTCTACTTCCACAACAGGACTGCACCATACTGGTGCTGGCATGGTATGCAAGTTGTCAGTACCTGTGGTGACCTTCACAACTATAACAAGCCATTTCCTACTAAATACCACTGACATGCGCGCAAAAGCAGCTAAATGTGGAACTCCGTGCCAGACGTGTGCTGAATCTCTTCATACCCAGTACCTACCACTGCAGTGAAAATAAAAGAAGGGAAAGAGACACACAAAGAAACCAAGGAGAAAATAATGCAGACAAACTGTGATGGTTCAGAGATAACAGGTCAGCCATATGTACCAACTACCACACTTTTTCAAGAGAACAGTCACTTGCTGCTGTCCCCGAGCTGTAGCCAAGTGGACAAGCTTCATGCTGTAACATGAGGCCAAGGCAAAATTAACCTGAGACTATTGTGAAGCAGACGGAGATGAATGTAATGAAACTTTAATAAACTAACTAAACTTAACTTCCCCTCAATAATAGGCCACCTTTTGTTACGAAGAAACTCCCTTTCTCTCCTGACACTTCGTCAGTTAATATTAAGCCTATGATCTCACTTCTTTGCACTGCTTGGTCACCCACCATCTCAGAACTCAAATATCTGTAATACCTCATCTTCTCCTCCCACATCACATGGTAATGAAGGAAAACCGGGAGGCAACGATTTTCAAATGACTGTACCTAAATCCAATCTCCATGTTATGCTGAAGCCATTTACAATGGAGACCAGTTTAGAACTTGTTTCGCTTTGCTAAGAATCACCATGGGAAAACCATGACCTGCCTTCCACAGACTTTCCCACAGATCTGTCAGCTCTGTAACCCTCTAGTATGGATCAAGCCATTTGCTTCACTGCATCAGCTGCCCACATAAAGTCCACAGCAAAGCAAGTACACCTTGTCCATTAGCAAGTACATTAGTCCAATGAGTCGATGGCCACATGCACACACAAACTGAAAATAACAGTGGATTATCTTTTCACGTATGCCACTGTGCAAATGTTTTGTAATAAATAATAACAGCCACTATCAATCAAGAGAGTGAAGAACAGATGGGAAGGAGGTTGTGTTGAAAGAAAGCTTCAAACAAGAATATGTATTTTCTCCCCCACCTTCCTTGGTCTGAATAAACCCTTGAAAATCTCTAGATACAGGCATTCCCCATCAGTGCATTCCAACATTCCATGCGACTCTGGCTACTTTACCACAACAGTACAGCAACATCACCCACATAAGAATGGGGGTTTGGGGTTGCCCTCATTCCTTCTACGGATCAACTCCTCTACTCAGCATTATGGTCATTTCACCTACTGTCACCTTTGGGCGGGTCTGATAACAGATCTGATCCTGGTTAGAAAATAGTCCCTACTAATGATGAACCTCACACTTCTCCCTTCCTTGAAGAAAATCTCAGGGCTAGCTGAATTTCTTGGTTTTCTTACTTTTGTAAGAAAGTATTTTGTATTTAAGTTTTTAAAAGATGTGGATGTTTACAAGATGGCTACTTTTCAGTCCAGCAAAACAATTATTGAATCTCCAGGTTTCTCTCTAGTGCTCGAAGTTTAACATTACAATTTGAATTAAGATGTCATAATACATGTTGTAGCAAATTCACTTAAGGCTGCAGATTTAAAATAAGAGGGCAGTCTGTGACACACATTTGTATGTAACACACATCTTCACCAAAATTATCTAAAACTTTAAATAACTTCTAAATAACTCTACATAAAAAGTGGGTTCCAGATTCTCATTTGTAATTACATCATTGTACACAACTCTAGCTGCAAGAGCCTTAAAAATGGACAAAAATTATGGTCCCCTACACTCCCAGATCTTGTTACTCTTTGCAACTGATTATCCATAGCTTGGTCTTAGTACAACACTGTATACTTAAATATACATAAAACATTGTGCAAGAATTACATTAGGGCTGCATTTATGACCTATACTCTGCTCCATGCTATACGTGGATGATAACGGCTTCACTCATGTTCCTAAGACCCCACGGGAAGGCACAGAGCATTACACCACGGCAAGCAAAGAAGGATCCAGTCCTTGAGACCTCTCCTTCTGCAGACGAGCGATATTACCCTACAGCCTCAGCTGTTGTGATAGGTCTTAAAAACAGCAGAACCATGGTGGTTCCCAAAGGAGTGACATAAAGTGAATATTTATCTTCTTGGCAGCATGGGGGCAGACAATGGATGGCATATCAGAGTTTAACTGGCAATACTGATTCAGAAAGGTTGAAAACTACGATCAGGTTAAATCAGTATCTATAAATAGCAAACAGTGGAAGAGGCTGAAAAATCATTCTGTGCTTAACCCCTGATACCACACAGGGGCTTCTTCCCCCACCTTTTTTATTCTTTTTCCCCTGAAAGACCCCACATTAATGCTGAGTTGGAAAGACAGTCAAGAAAAACTCTTTGGTTTACATAGTAACAAGTAATTTATAGTACTGTAAGCAGCCAAAATATCATGTATTTCAAGAACTACCTAACCTTCTTGAAAACAAAAACACACCTGAAAAAACCCACCAAAACACCACAAAACCCAAACAAACAATCTTTTTTTTGCATGACATGTTTTTCAGTTAGTTATGAAAACAACAAAAAAGAACAGCAGGAACACATACCTTGGCTATTTGGACACACCAGTTTAGCAGAAGCTGGGAGCCAATATTATCCTTATGTTCATGAACATAATCCAACAGGCAGCCGTGAGGCATCAGCTGAGTGACCAGTTGAATGGTTGGGCTCAAGCAGACACCCAGGAGTCTCACCAAGTGCGGGTGGTCCATGCTGGCCATGATAAGAGCTTCCTGTAACAACAGAAGTGACCCAGTTACTCCAGAGCGCTTGAAGACTCTATGCATAGAAGATTTCCCATTTCCCATTGAGCATTTAAAGGGGATCAGTGTTTCCTAAGTACTATGAATTCCTGTGTTGTCTATCCAGCGCTCGGTGAATTTCAGTCTGATGTAATATATGTTTGACGTAATGAGCCCCGAGCAGTAAGTTAGCCTATCTGAACAGATCCAGCAAAGGCTCAGACCAGAAATTCTGAACTGCCCTGTATTTCCCATCCTATTGCTGCCATATAAGCAGATGGAAGTGTGACACACTTGACTTTGCTTTAAAGTCTCATTGGTCTTGTTTTACTTCCCTTAGTGTTGTTTCTTGAATATATTTTCCCAATTTGTGGTCAATCCATTGGATATCAGCTTTTTTGTATGCAAGCAAAGTATGCCACTGGTGCATAGTTTGATGGCCAGTGAGGCCTCATTTGGCAAGATATTTGATTCAGCTGTGCTAAAATGCCTTACTGGATCAGAGATTTCATACTTAGTATTTTACAGGCTTAAGCATCTAACATTTATATGTCAATTGAAGCTTTCCAAAATTTCAACCTGTAAAGTGTTAAGAAAGAGGAGGTTTAGTGTGGGGTTTTCAAATGTGTCTGATGCTCCTAAGTCCCAGTGAAAATCAGCAGATTTATTAAACCATGAGAATATGACCATGCTACTGTCTCTATGGCTGTTGTACAACAATAGTCTAAACTAGTGGTCATGATGGTACAGTGTTAAGAGCAGCTGTAGTAGCAGATCTGCCTGTCTCCTGGTGTTGCTACAAGCAGACCATTATACAAAGCAGCAGCTTTCCACATCTAAGCCTCTTAGCCCAGCTTCCAAAATCTTCCAAGACATTCCTCCTAAGTCCTCTACCAACAGATCTTGATGTAAGTTGTTTTCTCCATGGCTTAGCTTCCTACACAATGAACAGGAGATAATATTCCTTTCGTTCTTCTATACTTCATTTATCTTTTTCGGAAGTTTTCAGCTGGCCAGCTAGGTTGTCTAATACCAAGGACCAGAAGGACTTAATCTTGGCTACACTAGTTGTCCCTAAAGTTGGTACCACTGACAAACAGCATAGAAAATCTGTATAAAAAACCCCTACATATCTGTTCTTAGAGGTAATGCTGCCATCACAAGCAACTGGCATTCAAAAAATGCAGGGAGAAAGCTTTTCTCTCTCATTCGCTGAGTCCTCCATTTCAAGACCACTTCATCATAGCAATGGAACAACGAAAAGTGAGATGTAACTGCGACTTTGTAAAGCTATTTTAGTTCTCTTTCTTTCTCAAAAAACCTATATGACATCTTTCTGACAACTTAAAGAATAACAGCTGTAATAGTGCCAAAGAAAGAAAGATAGAAAAAAAAGATGAGAAAAAGTTGGCATCCAAGGAACATAGCATGCCTCCCCCCCAACTCATGAAAGTTTTTTTTCTTTCCCTATATTAAGGAAAAAAAAGTCCTGGCAAGTAGGCTGAGTTTGTATTAAAGGAAATTGCTCATCATAGTACAAAGAATATTTGAAACCAAATTGCTGAGTATTTGCATAATAGTTCCCTCTCTTTCTTTCCCTCTCTTCTTTTTGTTAAACCAAAAAGATGAACAAGACACTAATTGTAGGGTTTTTTCCCCCAATAAGAAAAGAGCAGATGGCCTCTACTGGGGGGGTGGGGGGGTAAGTATCTCCATCCTTTTTCTTCCTAAATGCATGTGAAGATATAAAATAAATTAATTAATAAATAGGGGGCTATTTGATGGGATGACTGGAGGAGGAGCTCCGAGAAAGATTCCAATGTAACAAATTAGAAAAGGGATCTTAACTTAAGCAGTTTTGTTCATATTCAAATTAATATATATTTTTGCTCACTCAACTGGTATGTACAGGGTCCCTTTGAAACAATGTCAGCCTCTCTTCCGCTATCACTAGAAACTGTCACTGAAGGCCACCAGAATAAACACCTGTTGACAGGTGCATTATGCAATTTCAGAGTGCAAAATTACTTAACCTCATTTCTTCTTTTTACCCCATTCATTTTTCTCTTGCACATGCATGAGGGGATAATACTTATTGCTGTCTCCCTCTCGGAGTAAAGGTAAGAGTTTCTCCAGGAACTTGGGAGATAGTTTTCTTTATAATGACGACTGGTCAGAACATATAAAATACATTCTTTTTGCTCACCAAGGGACCAGATGGAAAGCTTTGAAGCACGCGCTCCATT
This sequence comes from Gallinago jamesoni, assembly GCA_025769975.1. Taxonomy (NCBI): domain Eukaryota; kingdom Metazoa; phylum Chordata; class Aves; order Charadriiformes; family Scolopacidae; genus Gallinago; species Gallinago jamesoni. Next base: position 41,793,707 of record JAOQGH010000077.1, on the reverse strand, counting down.
AGTCTCTGGCTACGTGCCATTTACAAGTCTAAGTCCCAAGAAAAGACACTTCTGTACAATAATAAAAACAAGCAGTGCCGTTTGTCTCATTCGGATGTTATGGGAAAGCACGTAGTTTTCCAATAGTTTTGGGCAATGGTTCCAGAAAAAAAAAAATGATAATAAAATATTATGGACTTCTCTGTAATGAATTGAGACACACAACAGAGAGCAGGGAAACCTTCATTATAGATCTAAGTCACTAATGGATACTAACTGAGCATGAATCCTGGCTTCACATAGTTATTCTCATTATTACAGTATTGTTATTTTTATTGAACTAGCATCTACAGAAGTTAATTCAGGGTTATGTCTATCCGGCACAGAACAAATACAAAGTAAAAGAGATTGCAATGTTTCTGCTAGAGTCTAGTTAGACAAAACAGACAAACAGCAGCAACAGAAACATTATGACTTAGTAGCACTTTAAAAATCTGTTCCATCAAATAAGGAATATGAGGCTCCATTTTAAAATCTTTTTGGACATGATTTAAAGACCCTAGAGCTACAACCTCCATACCACTTAGTCATTCTGCAGCCTGGTTCTCAATTAAATTTTCTAAGATGTATAAACAGGTAAAGCACCAAAATTCACAGACTTGGCTGTGTGACACTGGCATCTTTCAAAACCAGCCTCTGCAATTTCCCGTATCTTTTGGCAGCCTTATGCTGCAGATCTTGTCTCTACGTTCAGTTGGCACCATTACACAAATCGTTTTAAAACTGTACCTATTCTAATTTAATGGAGACGAAACTGAGGTACAAAAGAGCACAACCTACTATTCACCATCATATAAAAAGTCTAGAGCAGAAGTGGGAACTGAGCCCCAGATTACTTTATCTTTTTCTCCTGAAAAAAAATAATCCTTTGAAGGCTGAAATAAATAAGGGGATGACGGGAGAGAAATTATTATTTTATGGTACTTTATCTTTCTCCCAGGAGACAGAGTCTTTGTAACATCATGTGCTCACGCCAGCATCTGAGAAATGACAGGAGCGGTGACAGTTTTGAAAGGCTCCTGTTGGACACCAGGCGCCCTCCTCCATCTATCTGCAGGAGCAAGAAGTATTATCACAAGAGTCACTCCCCAGCCAAACCAAATCTCTTCCTGGAGTTTGTTTATGCTGCTCTTGCTGCTCAGGTATTAATTATCACAGCAGTGTGTTGCAGCCATACGCAGGACAGCTATAAGCCAGCCAGCTTAGACACAGGTAGCAGTTGTGGAGCTCAGCTTGCCCGTACCTCTAAGATGTATTTTGCAGTCTATAGTGAGCCCTGACCAGCTGAGGCTAGGGCAAGATATCAAATCAGTTACTTAAACCCAAGGCTGTATATGTATATTCTACTGACAGAAGTGCTTATAGTGTTAATATATCCGAGGGGAAGGCTGGTAAAGAAAGCAGAAGGCAGCTAATCCCACAGGTTGCTTCACAGGGCCATTGTTGTGTCCCCCCAGCCTCACCACAGACAGAACAGCAAGTGGCTTTAATTGAGCCTTCTGTGTTCACTTAGTATGACACTTCTCAGATACGCTATTTTATATACAGAAATCATGTCACGTTGACCTTTCCTGTCTTCTACCCCCTTTGAACGTGGTTGAATTATTGCCACATTAAGCTCAACTCCTGTGATTTATATACACAACCCTATTAAACAATTACATTAAACAAACCATTTTAACGCTTTACGCTGATTTGTCTGTCATGTGCATTCAGTACCACAACAGCCATATCAAAGAAGAAGGGTGAGTTTGTGGGTCCCAGTGGGCCATCACCAGACCTACAACTCCCATTTCTGTCAGCACAGCTATGTCAATAGGGGTTTGAGGAGGCGCGATTGACTGATGACCTCCCGCGACCCACAGCGAGGGGCCAGAAGAAGCCCTCAGAGCACCTGCCATTAGACTGCCGAAACATGCTTATGCAGGTAGAGCTTATTTAAGTCATGAGAGCTGGCCGTCGCCGTTAACTGTACAACACATAATTACATCCAGGCTAAAAGCACTTGTCAACATAGATCATGGAATCACAGAATTGTCAGAGTTGCAAGGGACCTCTAGAGATCATCCAGTCCAACTCCCCTGCCAAAGCAGGATTGCCCAGAGCACATCACTCAGGACAGCA
>JAOQGH010000077.1:41709563-41791444 GCA_025769975.1 Gallinago jamesoni | reverse complement strand
CTTCTTGATCTTCAATGTGCTTGGAGATGACGTCCAGCACATTATTTTCCCCAGGACAGAGGTGAGACTAATTGGCCCTGGGTCCTCCTTCTTGCCCTTTTTGTGGACTGGTGTGATATTTGCCTTCCTCCAGTCCTCAGCCACTTCTCCTGTTCTCCAAGATATCTCAAAAATGACAGGGAGTGGCTTAGCAATAACATCCACCAGTTCTCTCAGCACTCGTGAGTGCATCCCATCAGGGCCCATGGACTTACAGATGTCTAATTTGGCCAAGTGGTCTCTAACCCAGTCCTCGCCAACAGAGGGGAAGTCTTCCTCTCTCCAGACCCTCTCCCTTGTCTCCAGGGTCTGGGATTCATGAAGGGCAGTTTTGGCAGTGAAGACCGAAGCAAAGAAGGCATTCAGCAACTTTGCCTCCTCTGTGTCTTCCACCACCAAGGCACCCACCTCATTCATTAGTGGATCTACATTTTCCCTAGCCGCCTTTTTTTTTTATTTATTTATTTTTATTTGAAGGGAACTACCCACTCACTTCTCACAGGTCACTTAAGTAGCTTTCGTTCCTTAGATGGCTTTGAATATCCCATCTAAAATTGTTTTCTGATCTATCCTTACTCTGCAGTCATATTTGAAATGTCTTTCATTTGACTGCTATTTCTCAAAAGTAACTCAAAATCCAACCAAAGCAGGATTTTTGTTTTGGCCTTCCAGGATGAAGAATTAAAAAACAATTCTTAAGACTCTGAGAAGAAAGGGTTTCCACAGTGCTCCGAGTAACACCTACAGCACATCTTATAAGATTACAGCATTTCCCCCTTTCCTAATTTGATGTGTTATTGTTAAAATTACAACTGACAACTGAACATAATTATTAGCCAGTGTGATGGTCCCTGAAGAGCGTATTTTGGTACTGTTTTTTTTTTCTCTCATCATTTAGTTTGTAAATGAGTGGACTCTACAAGGTGCATGTGCCACTGGCAGTAAAATAATGCCATACTTATGCCCACGTTGAAAATTTGTTCTCCACTGCCCTGGTTTTGGCTGGGATACAGTTAATTTTCAGAAGGAGCTGGGAGGGTGCACAGCCAGATCAGCTGACCCAAACTAGCCAAAGGGATATTCAATACAATGTAATGTATCGTATTATATGTAATGTTCGATATATAAGTGAACAGGTTGGCTTCGGGGAAAGCTGCTCGGGAATAAACTGGGTTCCCTGTGGTGAGCAATTGCACTGTGTATCCCTCAATCTGCATATTCCTTTATCAGCATTATTGTTATTATTTGTCTTCCTTTGCTTCCTTAAACTGTCTTTATCTCAACCCAAGAGTTTCACCTCTTTCTTCTGGTTCTTCCCCAATCCCACCAGGGGGAAGGAGTAGTGATTGAGCAGCCATGTGATACTTAGCCAGCTGGGGCTAAACCACGGCTTTCACCCAAAGTGATCCAGGGCACAACTCTCTTCCAACACATGTCCTCATTAACTAGTACACTAGTTCAAATGCCTGGTCAAGCATCCTTGGCCAGACTCTTCCTGAGATGCTGGAACTGGGCAGAGCTGACAGTGAGTCATCATCCTGCCAAGTCCAAAACCATGCTCTAAAGGAAATCTGAATATCAGAATTGGTCAAGAGACCTTCCTTCAGCTGCTTACAGAAGATCTGAAACGTGTTAACAGCTTGTGTCATTAAGAGTCCTGCACCATGTGGTGGATCCCAGCACTTTCTAATGCAGCATTTGATAACCTCATCTGCTTGTTGCTGAAGACTTCATCTAACAAGAATTAGCATTTGAAGCAATATTGATAATCTCCTTATACAAGATTTAAGTATACAGCAGAGAGGAAAAGATATTCCTTCTGTAGACTTGCTCTTTAGCACATGAGGTTCCCGAGTGCCAATGGCCTTACCACACAGAGCACTGGGAGAAGTTCACTTACAGGTAGCCAGTGTCTCTTTCCAGTGCTCCACATGCACATGCTCTGCCTCAGAGCCAGTGTGGGAGAAACATGGTTCCAGAGAAGTATCACAGATCTGCTGCTCCAACGTGGCAAGCCCAGGGTAAATTTTACTGCTCCAGATGAACATACGTACCCAATAAAGAGTTTGGTAAGCAGGACAAAGTCTGAACAATTTTTGGTTTCCTAACCTTCAGCTTCTAACTGTCCTCACCATAAAATGCCCTCAAACAAAACAAAACAGAAGAAACCAGCTTTTTCTAATCATTGTTGAGTAAATAAATGTAGTTAAGAGCTGATTTCATACTGTGCTGTGCATTTTTCTGAAAGCACAAGCTGTGCTGTGGTAACTTGAGAGATAATACAATGAATATGCTGCTTTTTGCATTAATTTTAGTGCTGTAATGGTTGGGCAAACACCTGTCTGGATTGCACGTCTGACCTGCTTCGGGGCAGATCCAATTACAGTCCTATATATTCTCAATATCTTTTGTTTGTCTGCCAGGTCTTAGAATTTTTTAAGTCATAACTGACTTAGCCTATGCAGTCTGCACAAATTAGTTAAGCTGAGAGACATATGCACAACATATAGACTCAACAACATACATGCCCACATCTATCATATGACAATGATACACATCGTTATGTTTCCCCCGTACTTCCTATGCAAGATGCTGATTTCAATTGCTTTAGAGCACTGCCATACTCTCAGCCCTTGGGCTGCAATTTTTCCCCACTCAGACATATATCCACTGGAAAGTTCCTGTTGAAATGTCCCAGCCATTTCTGAAAATGAAATGAGAGACACAGCTATAGGGACCAACAAAGGATATCAGAGTCTCACAGCGGGACAGTAGCTCACAGAGGAAGGACAGTAGCATCATAAACTGCCATAGCTGTTTTTCCAGGAACTGTTTCATAGTCATTAGAAGCAGACACATTTAACAGGGCACTTTCAGGCAAAAGTCTTATTTGGGACTTGGCAACAGCTTCTATATCTAATTTTACTCCTGTGTAATGCAGCAAATAACACTTAAATGCTTTAAGAGCAGACTAAACCTTGAGGTTACTACTGCAGGACTGAGCTACACACTTTAACTTGGCTCATATGAGTATGGTAGCATATCCCATGTCCTGTGACAGAAAGGTTTGTCTGTCACTGCACTCTCCCAAGAGATGGTGACACCACCTAGGTTGTGTACTACAAAGTCTCTCAATTTCTCACTGAAGAAGCAGGTCTCAGGAAGAAATGAAGAAAGTTATTTAAAGAAAACCCAATCTTCCTATGCACCTACATCCATACTCCAAGCATAAAGCAAGATGAATACATACAACAGGTATGTTTTATCCATGGTTGTTGCACAGAAGTGTAACAGCACACATTCAGGTCCACATCCTATATGCACACTCACACGACCAATCGCGTTTTCTTTGGGGAAACACTGAGTTTAGCTGGCACAGCAAGAAATAACTAGAGGTCTAAGTCCAGGCCCTGTTATTAAGGAAGTCTAACAGGCTGCTAGCTAGCGTTTCGCACTAACCAGCAGCTCCTTGGAACTCCCCCTGTGCTTGTTTTGCTTTAGGAAGACATGTTAAGGAATCTACATGTGACCCAACAGATCAGGTAACAGCATAAGTCTTGTTAACGTGTATCTTCAGAGTCAGGGCAAACTCTTACGATTATAAAGACTATAGGCTTAGAATGGGTGGTTTTGGACTTTACGTCTTTTGGACCCAAAAGATGTGAGATTTTTTGAGTTCATTTTCCATTGAGGACATTGATGAGAGGTCCATTGGGTATTAAGTGGAGTAACTCCATACTTAGACTGGAGTACAAGCGTGCTGCACCATGAAATGGTGATATTAACTTATTCCTTCAGAAAGTTCTGGAAATCCAGCTGCCAGGTGTGTCACTACACCCAAAACTTTCTAGAATAAAAACTAAAACTGAAAAAGAAAAGGAAATTCTACAGCAGGGACCACACACTGTGGTCTATCACGCATAAATGTGATCTAAACAGCATCAGGAAAGTACCGCTCACTTGATTCTGACCGAGCTAGTGCCATCGGGAGAAGCAGGGGCCAGGTCAGTGCCCCATCCAGCATCCAGGCTGCAGCCTGGTGATCAGCAAGGCATGGTACAACACTAGAGTAATGTGCTCTCCACTCTCCAGGAGCAGAAGTGGTCTCCGGCTGCAGCACTGCACAGCCTTTTCCGGAGGCGAGGTGTGCCTTTGAACATGCTGCATCTCTCAGAAGAGGAATGAATGCCCTCTGAGACTCCTGCGCTTGTCACAGCACTTGCACACAGCAGAGCGGGTATGTCGTCTTACTGACTCAACCTGCACAGCCTGCATTGGTGACACTGAATTCAAACGCATGCAATTGCCCCCTGCAATTCAAATCCACAAGAGAGATGCCCCACTTTCCTCCAAATCCTTACTCGAAACTTGCACAGTCTAAGGATTTAAGCTCTAAGCTCTTCCTCTCAAAGGTGACACTTACAAGCTGCTGGGTCAAATACTCGATGCCTACCTTAGAGAAATAGTGGATCCTATTCATGCAGAATTAGATACCTTTATGTGCTTATAGAAGCAAATCTGGCTCACTACATATTTTGGAGCAACATAAATTAAATAAAAAAAAAGGCAGTAGTGTAATCCCTGTCCTGCAAGCACTGAGGACATGGGCAACCATGCTGACTCCAACAGGGCTCAGGTGCTTGGAGTTAAGCACACACTTAAAGGCTTGAAAGTGTAGGAGATGTTTTGAAGAACCCACACACCATATGCTTAAATCTCCCTGCTGACTTTGTACCAATTAAGTCTCCCAATTCATCAAAGCCCGTGTTCGACAGCTGAGGAGGAATCTCAAAGTCTAAAGGAGCAAACCTCTAGTGCACAACAAGCTTAGGGAAGATTTTCCTCCAAACATCCAGTCAGGGGACAACTCCCACCAGCTTTTCCGTGAACCTTGCCTGAAAACATTGATTCTGGTAATTAGAAAGCAAAATTGAGGCCATTTTCATATGCACAAATGCATATGAATGCACTTTTATGCATAAACAGACAAGAGTTCAGGACATCGGCAACCAGAAATGTTTCTGCTGAAAGCCATCAAGAGAAGTAGCAGTGGGTTTCAGAGTGACGACCCCCTCCATTGGGTGCAAGCGCTTTAACCTCTTTGTAAAGCACACCTCTTTGTAAAAATATCATATCACTCTGACAAATGTTTGTGATACACAACATTATTTCAGAATAGTCTGTCAAAAGTGATTTGTTCCTTACTATTTTGATGCAACTAACAAAAATGTTTGAAGTTTTAAACATTTAATCTAAAAAAACAACCATTTGAGCATTATTTGAACAGGAGGGTAAACAGACCTTACCACTAAGCTGTTTATAAGCATTTTCAGCCTTAGCTGAAGAATCCTTTCAGACAGAGAGAGCTACTGATTTGATTTTTGATTTAAGATGAATGATGGCAAGGTCTCAAGAATGAGGGATAAAAAAAACCAAAAACCTATCAAGTTCTCACTCCCTTCTGAAGGGTCCTAGGGCACTGATTTGAAATTTGCTGTTATCACTGAAAAGCCTGACTTTAGAATCATAGAATGATTAGAGTTGGAAGGGACCTTAAAAGATCAAGTTCTAAAACCCTGCCATGGGCAGGGATACCTCCCACCAGACCAGGCTGACCAAAGCCCCATCTAGCCTGGTCTTGAACACGTGCAAGGATGGGACATCCACAACTTCTCTGGGCAACCTCTTCCAGTGCCTCACCACCCTCGCAGTAAATAATTTCTTCCTTATACAAGTCTAATAAGTCTACCCACTTTCAGCTTTAAACCACTACCTTTCAACCTATCACTACACTCCCTGATAAAGAGTCCCTCCCCATTTTTTCTGTAGGCCCCCATTTAGTACTGGAAGGCTGCTATAAGGTCTCTACAGAGCTTTTTCTTCTTCAGACTGAGTAACCCTAACTAACTCTCTCAGCCTGTCTGGAGCAGAGGTGCTCCAGCCCTCTCATCATTTTCTTGGCTCTCCTCTGGACTTGCTCCAACAGGTCCATAATCACACATTCAAAGTTCCTTCCTCCTTCAGGATCAATTTAAAAGGAGAGCATCGGACTGAAACCTAATTTCATCAAGAGTACTATCAACATTAAGAGTTGTTTTAATCAGAGACACATTTTGCCCATAACACAGGCATTTCAACTCTCACAATTGAGAATTCAAAACAGACTCATCTCTGTACTTCCCTCATCAATATTCAGTTGCTTAAGAGCATCACACCCAGGACTCAAGTACTGCAAAGGGATAATGATATTTAAATAAAAAGGTTTCATTGGACTGACGGATTTTTTTTTATTTTTTACCAAGCTGGCATCAATGCACCACAAAAGCTGCCACACACTTCCTTTGTAACAGTGCTTTCTTCCTTTCCACATTACTCTGCCTGCTATTTTCTCCTGAGTTTCTACAGTTTTTCTTCCACCCTTTTCTCCCCTACTTTGTTCTTTTACCATCCTGTTGACCTACTCTTCTCCTGAAGACAAAATTAAAATTAAAAAGTCTTAAAAATGCTTGAAAGAACATCACTGCCACCACCAAATTCATATACCTCCTGTTTTCTGTGCACTGCCTTGCCTCTGCTAACTGCTGCAAGGCAGGGCTCTGCCCTGCCCTCCACCTGCCATGGCAGAACCTCAATCCTGGCCAAGTCCTTCTGCATCCAGCAACGTGGTCCTTACCCCCACCTGCTGGGCAAATACTTCCCAGCTTTAGGACACTCCTATAAGAGCAAATATTGTTTGTGTGTTGGGTGTTAATGGCTGGGTGATGGTAGCAGGGGTGCTGCAGGGCAAGCCCCGAACCAGACACAGGCAGATCCAGTCATCCCATGCTGCTGCAGGCAGCAACCAGCTGGGAGGAGAGCTGACTGCAGTTGGGCCAGGGAAAGGGAGAGGAAAGGTTTTTTTTTTTTCCAGAAATGTTTTAATATGGATTGGGGTTTTTTTGTTTGTTTGCCAATATCAAACCAGCTATTAAATATTTATGTTAATTGGCCATAAATTAATGAAGTTAAATTCCCCAAGTTGAGTCTGTTTTACCTGTGACAGTAACTGGCCAGCAATTTCCCTATCCTTATTCTGACCCAGGAGTTTTCTCTCCTGTTGCTCCCATTTTCTCCCTAGACCCACTGGGTGTGGGGAGGTGAGCTAGTGGCTGTGAGGAGACTTGGCTGTGAGCTGGGACAGCTCCTCCACCCCCTTCCATGGCCATCCAGTTCAGTAACCTGGCTCTGAAAAGTGTCCAGAATTTAGGAAGTCAATGCAAAGGAGAGCAAAGGTAGCTCCCATCCCTGTCCTGTTTCAGTGGTGGGGATGAGGAGGGGAACAAACACGACAACAAGTCACAGGCGACAGGACAAGGGAAAATGGCCTCAAGTTGCACAGGGAGGTTCGGATTGGATATTTGGAAAAATTTCTTCACGGAATGGGTTATCAAGCATTGGAATGGGCTACCCAGGGAAGTGGTTGAGGCACCATCCCTGGAGATATTCAAAAGACGAGTTGACGTGGTGCTCAGGAATATGGTTTAGTGTTGGATTTTTTGGGGATTTTCTGTGGTGTTTTTTAACGGTTGGACCAGATGATCTTAATGGTCCCTTCCAACTTTGGCAATTCTGTGACTGTTCTTATAAACCTTAAAACTAGCAGCTTGTCTTATGCTCTAATCATACGGTTTCATAATGCTCCCTAAACTTCCACAAGATTGGAGCACATCCTACTGTCAGGGCAATATGCACACACATATAACAATATAATACAATAATAATGAATCTTTTTTTCATGTTCATAAAATCCTGACATCTGCAATAACCCCCACATCAAACACTACATCTGATCTTCAATGTGTGGCCATATTCAGGTCTAGACCTCTGTCAGGGAGAGCCAAAGAACTCCAAGAACAAACCTGCTTGAATGACTGGGCAACCATCTGTTACCCATACAAAAGCCTTGGTCAAATCAATAAATACAACTGTATTTCCTAGTTGTGTATTTGTGGCTGTTGTAGACACTCTCATAAAGACAAGATCTCATGGAAATATAGAAGCCAGTTATGGACAGACACCACCTAAACCTGCAGTATTGCAGGAGGGAATGTCTATTTTATAAGTAATCTGTAATTTGATAGTGGCATGAATAGAGCAAAAGAATAATTTATGTTGCACTTTCATATCTTTTTGTGAATTCCCACAATCCCAAGACCATTTAACTATGCTAGTGTGATGGCATGGTATCACAGATCCAGAATTTCCAAAGGACTATTCATCTATAAGGACCCTATAATTCAAAACCTAAGCCTCTTTTCCTAGCATTTCCTACAGCAAATACAACACGGCTGACTGGGGTGAATCTGCTTTTCACCAGTGGTACCTTGCAGGAAAGAAAGTGAAGGCTGCCCTTTCTAAGTGACACTGCCAGGAAAATTTCAGGTAAAGGAAGCCCAGTTAGAAAACCTGGAACCCCAAGGCAATACCACTGTGCCAAAGTTACCGCTAGAGACATATTCAGAGCAGCTCTATGGATATGCCATATAAAGAGCAAGTTTGCTTTCAGATCTGAAGCAGTCAATTTGCACCCTGATTATAAGCACCCCATCCACATTGCAGAGAGTTTTGACAGCTAGCACCTATTTTTTATTTTTCTGCCAAGATCAGTATGCAAGAGGTTAACGTTTAATAGAAAGCAGGAAAAGGTATCCATAGCTGTTATACCACCAGCCTTTCTAACCAACACTATTACCTCTTTGGGATGCCTTTTATAAAACAGGAGTTATGTGTAATTAACCCCTCCTATCTATTACTTGTTGCATGTATTTATGTTGTCATTTTTAGACAGTTGTTTTTAAAGACCTACACTACCACAATATGACATCTTTCTGGAATCAAAGAATATGCTGTGCCTCCAACAGGCATGCTGTGAAGCTCAACACCAAGTTGTGAATTCCTTGGTCGTCCTCAGTGGATTTCTGTGCCAGTGAAATGCCAAAGCCACAGCAAACTGTGGCACATCTCTGGAGGCCCTACAGGAGTTCATGGAGAGGAGGTTTTGGAAGTAGACAGAGACGGCACGTTTAGACTGTGCTATAACTATGTAGAAAAAGAGCAAACAGGTATCAGTCACCAGCTATGGACAGACCAATATGAAAGCAGCCTGGAATTCTGTCTCATTTATACAGGCAGGGAAGTGAGACAGACATCTCGGTACATTACTGTGTCATTCAGGACCGGGCCAAGGATATTGAATAAGAAAATGCTCTCTCCCTGTGGCCCTTTTTATGTCCACATGGAATGGTGAGCACCACTCAGCACCAGCTCAACTCCAGAACAGAGGGCTGATCTGCAAGTTTTAGTTGAACTAGAAACATCTGTATGGTGACACAAGTTTTAAGACACTTTCTGAAGACAGGGCACTTAGAGAGCTCGCCAAGTGTCACATAAACATCAACATCAATAACCTTTGGTAGTCTAGAGTGTCACTCAGATCTATGTTCGCATCTGAATGACAGCACTGTAAAAAACGTACGTTGTGCTCTCCCCTGATAGAAGAGATTAGTCACAGAGGAACCAGAAGCATCTCCCTGCTCTGCTTAAAATCAGACAGGACACAGCATTCAGATCCTCAGAAAAGACCTGACACTGGAAAGCGTTTCCCATCCTTTACTCAGCTAAAGAAAAAAATCCCCAGTTCTATCACTCTTTCTCCCTGCTGTCCACAACTGAATCACATGGGAAAATGTTCAGTATCCCAATTTGGATTTGACCAAATTTCTGCCTAATAAACACAGACTGACTTTTAAAATGACCAGTTACTCCAAAACAGAAACCTACAAGAGATCATTCAGAAAATGACGAAAGAGGTATTACAATCACTAACATATTTATTTCTAAGACATCTTCTAGCTGAGGAATTCACTGGAGTTTATCTATCACTGAAAAGCATCAACAGAAACTCTTCCTTTTCATTCCAGCAAAGTCAATGTATTTTATCAGTAATTTTTTTTCAATATTTTGCCATGAAAACATGAAAATCACTTTCTTTTCCCATTTCAAAAAAACATTTCTTTCCAAAACTCCTCCAAACACTTTTATTACTAAAATAGCTTCTCAGAGGACTTGTAGTTTTAGCAGGTGAGTCTAGCCACCAACCTAAACAATACTTAATTTTTAAAAAACCCCAACAATTCAGCTGGCTTCAGAAAACATACAGAGCTAAATTCTGCTTTTATAACCATTTACAAATCATTCCACTGAACTCCCAAGGGCACCACAAAGAACATTTCCACATACATTTGACCTGGAGGTTGCCTATCCACTGACATTACCTCCACTCAGTAGCAAAGCCTGGGGAACTGCCCTTAGCTAGTCTTGTTCCCCGTTCCCCTGCTTTATTGAGATCTTACATTTCCATCCAATAAACTGTTACTTGACTGTACCTCAGCCATTTCCTACCATTGCATCAATACCGCTTTGTATCACAGGATTTACCTTATGCAAGTCAGTCAATGAATGCCTTTGAAGGTAGTACTGAGCAAATGCAACACAGATGTAATTTGTCAACATAGCTCAAAAATCTACGTAACTCTATTTTCTTAAACTTGTTTATATCATTTGTCATGTAAGGCATTAAATTAACAACAGGCTCTGGTCTATCTGAAACCTACTTCATTCTATTTTGTACAATGCGATTTGTCTTTACACTTAAAAACCTGGTAGCCTATATAAAGCAGAAACCTTCAGGACATAATTGTAATCACCTTGTAAGAGGCAAGAACACCTATTTCTCTTCTGTTACTAATACACAGTTTGCTTTATATCAAGCATAATCCAACTTCTTTAAAATATGTGACTTGGGGGCAAGTACCTACTAACAAGAGATGCTTAAAAAGAACATTTTAGACACATTCTCAGTGGGTAATTAGATAAAATAGCTTTGTCTGAAAACAAATCTCATGCAGTATCTGCTTTTCTAAGTAAACATTCCAAGTCAATTTAACACCAGAACGTAATTAAAAATAAAAATTAATAAAATAACATTAAATAATTTGCTTAGAGTTTATAAGATCAGTGTTGCAATTCCCATAGTCTCACCTAGAAATGGGTGTAATAATAATAATCTCTCTCCCCTTTATCTGTTGATTTTATCTTGACTGAAAGTCTTTCAGGACAAGGAAAAGCTCACCGTGTTTTCACAGCACAAAGGATTTTGATCTCAACAGGTGCAGGAGATGGCATATATTACAGTGAGAAGCAACACCAAAGTTAATATGGAAAATATTGCTCTGCAGAATTGTTTTATTTTTGGAACTAGTTTCAGTATTGAAGGTCCAAGCATTTCAAACCAGCAATTACAGCCACACTGTGACCTCGGCTCTATCTCTGTTTATCCTAGTTATTGCACTGAAGTCCAAAAGGTATTGGCAGAATATTACAAAGATTATCAGCAAGCCAGTCATGTACCAGATTCCCCTATCTTATTTCTTCCATTACAACTATGTGACAAGCAGCGATAGGGACAGTTGACTATCACTTGTAAATAATATGTAGAATATTAATATGAACAGATGTTAATTATTTCATTTTTATAAGTCTGTGACAGCTGCTGATGCGTCAGAGGTGTCTGGATTAGCACTGAGACATGGAAAACACTTAATTTTTGAAGGGTTATCTGCCATAAAGCACTAAGGGAGAAGTATTTCAACCTACAGTTTCTCAGAATACTTGAAGATAAAATATAAATGAAAAATAATAAATAAGGAAATATAAATAATAGAATATAAATATCTTGAAGATAAAATATATTTTGATAGTTCAAATTTTGACAGTTCAGCTCCTATAAGCCTATATTTCTATACCCTTACATTGCTATTAAAAATGGACACAGTGTAAAAATTTCCATGTACAAAACGGTCTTGGATTTTTTCTTCCTCACTACAACACAAAACCCCTTGTTCTCTCTTAACTTTGACTTGGCACTTTGGCAATATAAAACCAAGTATGACAAACACAATGCATTGATCCTCCAGGCCCCTGTGCATTGTTGCTGATCTGTGAATTGCAGCATGTGCTGTAGCTGACACACAGCCCCATCAGCCTGCTTTCATGAAAAATCAGATATGTAATAGCCTGCCCATCTGGCACTGAACTAAATCACAGACAAGTGTACTTCAAAAATGATTAGCTAGCATATACGTACAGTTTTACAGCCAGATCCTCTGACTTAAATATCAAGGCATTTCTTCTCCAGTCCGTCCCTCAAACCTCATTAGATTCACCGTTAACCTCAAACTAGTGATAGCTTGTTTGGGATGTATTACCATTACACTTGTGGAAACAGTACCTCTTTTTTATTAACAGAGGTCCCATAAAAACCTGCATTTTTTTATCAGTGTGGCAACTTTCCAGCATATGCATTGCCCTTTAGGAATTTAAACATTAACATGTACCTATGTCATGTTGCTAATGTGAGTTGGAGGCACAAAGGAAAAACGCAAAGCAATGGGAAGTTTCTTAAATAAAGGCTTTCGGTTTCTTTTAGTGGCAAGTCAGCACGAGTTGCCCAGTTCTGGGTGCCAAAGTCTGCTTTAAAAGTGGCTATTTGGGTTAGCTGCTTCTTATAACGTACCAGGCATTATTCAATAACGTTATCTTCCATTTTACTGTGTTTTGTCAGTTTTATTTCTGTGCTTTTCATCTGAGTGTCAGGAAGACTCTGCAAAGAATTCCAGTGTTCCCAGTTACTTTGCTGATGTTAAAGACAGTTTCTCATGTGTCTAATTACAAGGCATCAGCTATAGCCTACCACTCCAGCAAGAACTGTTCTTAGCTAATATCTTTCCTTTTGCATTAAATCACACCACCTACTGGTTGTGCAGAAAAAAAGACCTGCAGGCACTATCACACTGGGAGGTGAATCCCCAGGTTTCATGGCCTCACAGTACCCAGTAGAAATTTTTACTGATGTGCCTACGATCACTATCCTAAAAGCTCACATCCTGATACAAAGTACCTAGTCCTAGGAAAATACGAAGCTGGAGGAGAGTACTCTGGCTCAGGTCCAGATCCAACATGTAGTAAAGGGTGGCAACATAAAGTGCAATGTCAAGAACTAGAGACACATGGTGCTGTAAGCAACAGAAAACTCATTATGGAAATACAAATCCCAAGAGCTTCTGATTAAGCCCCCTAATTAAACTATCGTGTACCACTTTTGATACTCATCGCACTGTCTCTCTGCCTTCTTTTTTTTTTTTTTTAAATATTCCCATCCTTTGCCTGTTCAACTTTTAAACACTTTTCCAAAAAGGTTCTCTCCTACTGTGTCCTGATAAAACAGTGGCAACTATGGGATCCTGACCTTCATAACAATAACACATACACCTAAGCAAATAACTGACTTCATGATTCAGTAACCAAGCTCAAATGTACACTCCAAAGCAACAAGTATTAACCATATTATTGGTGCACCTCATACTTTTAAAAAGAAATCATAATACATAATTTCAAAATGTTTATTTCACATATACACACTCTTTACAGCCAAAACCACTTTTTTAATCTTATTAGAAGTTTTAGTGGTTTCAATTAACCTCAGCTATGTTTCCCAGTGAAAAAACTAACACTCCTTCTGGTCTTCTCCCCACTCACAGATTTACTCAACCTTACGTGGGGTTCCCAAGTTGTAATGCAATACCAACTTTAAATAAAGAATTCTGTCATTGCCATCAACAAAAAGCTTCAGAATATACTTCCTAATTCACTAAGGAATAACTCGTAATGTCAATCACTCACTAAAGCCCGTGATTCCCTCTTAAACCTGTGGCAGACTTTTTGGAAGGATGACTCTAGAGATGAAGTCCTGGCCCTGCTGATTTCATCGGCAAATTCACAGCTCCCACTGATTACAACAGGGCTCGGATTTTCCCTATCAGCAGTAGCAGGCACACACTTTCCCTCACTGTATTTTCTAGTTAAGAGTGTTATGCTAGCACAATTGTTTCCAAACAGCCTGGCTTATCTGTCTGTGCTTGTGCTTAAGCCTTTCTCTGTATATACTTTCTCTGTACAGCCATATGCTCTTACATATGGAAAATTCACACCCCTCCTGCACATACACACAACTTACCCTCGCATACTATGGAAGGAAAAGCTACTGCAGTAAAGGGAACATTTACAAAGAAAATTATTACTTAAGACAGAACTAACAGAAATGCGGCCTTGAAACAGATGACTGAAAACAGCTAACCTTCAGTAGTGATCAGATTTCCAGCTTCTGTAGAGGCTGATCACTCTCGGGGCTTGTGCATGGTATGCAGATTGCTCAAGGACAGCTTGATTTCTGGCATCTCTGGACAAGTTGGAAATTGTAATTGCAATCACAGTGAGCTTCTGTGCCTGGAACTGACAGGCAAACAGTTCCCCCTCTTAAGTGGCTATACTTACCGTGTGCGTTAAGTGGGAGAAAGAGGGGAGGCTGCACAAAAGGGAGTCTATAGTCAGATGAGTTAGGTCACCCCTTGCTACCCAACCCCAGCAACTTAACACGATGGAATGAAAACCTGTTTGAATCACAGCTGAAGCACACATGGCAGCACAGCAACACTGCTGTTCATTATCAGCTATTCTTACAAAGACCCACCCCTCACGCCAGATGGAAAGGAAGATGTTTACACAAATGACAGCAGATAACGGTAACAAAAAACGTTGCACTGCTGCCATAAAGGATTTCATTTGATCCTAAAGCTGCCCTTGAACTGAGGTTCAAGATTAAGTTGGTTGTGTTTCCAAGCAGCCATGCAGTCAGTGGAACAACTAGGGTGTTTGGATGTACTATCCAACTAATGTTACTATCAGAAGCATCTACATGGACTGTTGAAAACCTGGGTCAAACACTTGGCTAGGAAGCATGAGACGTAAACAAGGAATTAAAAATAATTAAAGGGACAGAAAAACATATTTCTCTGGTTACATATATAGTCATATAAGGCAGGATCTTACAAGACTAACTGAGAAATTGTTCATCAAAGCGTGTCTGTAGGGAGGCCCAAGGACTCTAGGAAAGTCACTTGGGCCAAGGAAGGAAGCTTCAAAAAGCTTCAGCTTAGAACCTTCCTACATCTAAAGCCAAAGGTAGAAATCAAGAAAAGCTAAGCCTTCTCTCACCTTCCCCACCTGACTAGCTGTAGAGCCAGTGTATGTTCTACAACAGCATCTAGACATGTCTGAAGAAACAAAGAAAGCATCTAGACCTATCCAGATCTCTGCAGGTTTTCAGTTGAACAGGACATAAAATTCTCCTTCGTTAGCCAGCTACATCAGTTTTTTCCTCTTGAAACCTCTGTAAGTACAGTATGTCTTGAGGACTTGCCTTTACTATAAGACAGGCTTACAATTTCAGAAAAGGTTTTTCTCTTTCTTTTTGCAGTACAAGACATCTGACTGATTTATTAATATAGTTAATTAGGCCAGACATGAATAAAAGGTATAGGTATCGGCCTCCTATATGCAGCTTTAATTTGTTTGCTGCGTGCCTGGTGGAGGTCATTGCCACTTATTACCTTTACACTTTGCTTGACAAATGCTCTCCAGCACACTGAGCGCTGCTACTACAGACGGTGGGGAACTACAGTAAGTCCAGGCGCAGTCAGGAAGCTCCCTAGATCTTAATTATAAAACCATAAAAGAAACCAGCTGCCTCTGAAGCTCTCTTACCAGGAAACAAATGAGAATGGGAAATTTATTTCCAACCATAAATCCAAAACCCTTCAGTTTAATTTTTCCCAAGTTAACTTTCTCACCTAGCTAAGCAGCATTGCCTTCTATTATTAGCTTCTGGCCCAGTATCAGCTGACCACCATCAGTCAAACTGTCTTCATCTCAATGAGCTCAGGGACTCCCAAGGAACTCTGTGTATGCAGACTCATACTCACAGCCTCTAATTATTTTCTAACAGATAATGGAGCATTTAAGTTCAGAGAGGATAGATTAAACTTGTAAGTGGATCAAAACCCTGGACAGAATCACAGCTCACAGGATTATTTCCTGGAAACACAGAGCTTAAAGGGCTAGAGAGGAAAGGCCCTCATCATTTGTCTGCTTCCCTATAACAAGCTACTTTAAAGATACATATTTTCAGTCTCAGAGGTGGTTTGCTATGCTTTCCAACTGCAGCATGACTTTGGAATGTACTACATTATCACTCAAGCATCTGGTTTGATGTTAAACCATCTTATCAGGCCAATGGCTACTTGACTTATCAGACAATCATAAAAGCCAAATAATTTGAGGCTGAGGAGGGGAAATTGTTTTCACAAGTGAAATTACAAGTTCTAGTATCAAGTAGCCTCTTAGGTGCTTATTTGCTTTTTTTTCCTCACAACAAGCCTCTCTTCCCTCCCTAAAATTCAGGCCCTACATATATTCTGTTACCAGCCTTTGGGTGAGGAGCAGGATATCCTTCCCTCCCAATACCTTTCATCCATGCTGGTGACTCCCCTCCCAGACACACTTGCAGGCAGACCAGTAGCAAGAACACCTGTACTCTGAATTCAAATTTCAGGATCCTTTTGGGATGATGAAACGTGACCAGCCAAGCAGGGAGGAGAAACTACACCCCATAACTTAAGCACCTAACTGTTTCAACACCTGAGGGGAAATTCTTTAGACTGTGAAATTATTGCAGAGATAATACATATTCAGAAATAAGTGGAAAAGGGGTAAACCTGCATTTTACAAAACAGTAGCAACAACTTCTGCACAGTGAAAGCAAATCCATAGAAGTCCATGTGTACATTCTGCTTCTGCCCTGGAGAAGGCGGTACGGGCTATTTAGTAGACTTCAGCTTGCATTGTTGTAACAGACACAAGCTACTGCAGTGATAAAAAATATCTAAGGAAGTAGGGAGCAGAGTAAAAGAAAAACAGCTAGCTGGGAATGTGTGGAGAAAGCCCAGAAAACAGACTCTGCTACAAAACCCTAAAGAAAAATTCCAAATATGGGATGTACTTTTTGATGATGGCCAATTCATCATCCCCTCAACAGCAGGCAGGTGGGAGGTGTTTGGCCATAGCAGGTGCTAACATGCATTATACCATTATAGTCATTACAGATCCATTAGGGAGTGTTCAAGGTACTGAAATGACAGCCCAGTAGCTAAATTGTTGTTCTTTACTCTTTTAGCATAACTTTTAGCAGAATTTCAGGAGCTACAGAGAACTTTCAGACTTACATTCTGCCAACATTAGAAGTTTTAACCAGAGTCTATGGGCAACACCACTAACATCTATACCAGCTATTTCTGTAGACACTGAAGTGTGCCAAGTACTCTCTCTGTACACAAGCTGCTGTCTACAAGAGGCTTTACGTTTTCCAGAGCCTCTCTGAAAGGAATGCTGTTTTACTTGCAAGTACAATTACATATACAATAGAGTAAGAACTTCTGATAAAAGCACACCTGTACTTGATAAGTACAAAAAAAATGAAAGTCAAGGGTGTGATTCATATAATGACATCTCTTTTTTACTAACCTCCTCTTCCCATTCACAGCCAACATGTCAGACACTTATTTAAGAAAGAGTTAACTTCCACTACCTTCCTAATGGCACTTAGCCACCTAAATACCTTTAAAAAATCTGATATAACTTCTTTTAACCATCAATGACTATTCATAATACTCTTTTAACTGAAATCACAACTGATGCAGTTTGCTTTCATATGTACACTTAAATTTTTGTCATAAAATAACACCAGCAAAGAGTACCGAGTTTCATGAGGATAGTTATACTAACCAAAGCCTTGGAGTGAGAATTAGTAAAACATACTTTTCTACTGTACTTACTCTTCAATGAAAGATATTTAAGTTATCCTCTTATAATAACATTTTTAAAAGTTTAAAACTATGTCCTTTCTGAGACTGAGAGTAGTATTCACATTAAATCATTAAAACATAATCAACACCTAAGTTTTTCTCTTTAGAAATCTGGTTTGTTTCAGGAAATAATGATTGGGTTAGGAGGTGAGAATGGCAGGAACATCTGTACAATTGCATGAGTAATTATTTCAAAAAAGTGAAAATAAATCATCTTTGTCATCAGTGCACTACAGCAAAGGATGTTACAGACCACTGTACATATATTAAATGCAGCATTGATACAAAACATCATATTTCTCTTTATTGTCACTTATATCGACTAATGATGAAATCTATTTTTTTTTATTATGATCAAAAATTACCTTTAGGTTATTAATAACCTCTAGGACTAAAAGTAACTTTAACTTTTCTCTCACCTTGTTACTACTGGGCCAGAGCCTCCCTTTCCTAGTGTGGCTGTACCTTACATAGCTAAAATACCCAGAGTTTCTAAAGAACCTTCATAATTTCTGAGCTATTTATCAGATGCTACAGTGCATACACTGCAGGGAAATGTGGTCCAGTGAACTAAGTCAGGTGATGAAGCAGAGCTATGAAACGTCAGACACGTAACTTTGTCTTTTAACAAGGACCTCATGTTTTCTTTGTGGAGTGCTTCGAGGTTAATCAATATCAGAGAAGGAGATATTACTATTATTTCTCTATCACATGAGGGGTCAGTTCCTCAGTGGGTGCAAGATGCTCAGTTCCACTGATGTTCATACATCAGTGACAACAATTCCCTCATCTTGAGGCTGCAATCTATATCACTGACCACCAGCATCAGACGTGGAGTGCAGGTCACATTCAGCAGCCTTGCACTCCCTGCACATACTGATACCAGCTCTCCTCTTCCTGGCACTCCCCTTGACCATTATTTTTTCCATTAAGCAAATATCTAGTAGTCTTTATCTCTTTAATGCAATTTATTCCTTTTGAAACTGGTTTTCTTTTTTGTTATTTATTTGTCTACACTGATTATTGAATACCTAATTTGCAGTGCTCTTAAAAACACAGGAGAACCCTTCATCACTGGTTTGTGTTTTGTTTTGTTTGTTTGAACACTGCTGCCAGAGAGAACGCTACAGATATGCATTAGCACTGAGATAGCTTCTCAAATACTAAGGGAAGAAGGGAAATGGCCTGCACACAAAATCTCAGGAGCTGAGTTTTTCTAGGGACATGATACTGTAGCACTCGCAGAACATCAGGACCAGTATCAGTCCTGTGTACAAGCCTCCTTTGACTATCTAAATATAAGGAAAGAAAATTGCCAGAAATTCCTCTCTACAGTCCGTAGATTACAGAAAGACACAGATCCCACGCCCCAAGACTCAGAGATGCTGATCATCTTTTACTTACATCCATAAACTCCACATTGGCTTTCGGACCAGTGGTCTCATTAAGTATCTTAATGGCCACAGGAATCTTCACAGTTTCTCCCTCAGGGACCCAAATGCCCTAGAAAGATTTTTAAAAAGACAAAAATCACAGAAACTTCATTCAGAACTTCAGAACTACAGTTCTTTTTGATGCATTTTGCTGCATTATGCAGTTCAGTTACTAGAACTGAGAATACGCAGTGTTACAAAATAATAAAAATGGCATAAAACTACATCTTGATTGACACCTGAGAATTAGAAGGCGAGATGACTAAAAAGTAAACTTCAAAGTTCACAAACTGTGTGTCTCTTGGTCTGTTTTTCCATCCTTCTTGACTATTACTGTGTTCTTGGCAACCTCAGGGTACCCACCTCTATCCTTTTATTATTTTATTATTTAAGTATATTCAAACTGACTATTCAAAAATGTACTCCCATGACTTTGTAGCTGTAGTGACCTGGTCTTTACTTGCTCT
Organism: Gallinago jamesoni; assembly: GCA_025769975.1. Taxonomy (NCBI): domain Eukaryota; kingdom Metazoa; phylum Chordata; class Aves; order Charadriiformes; family Scolopacidae; genus Gallinago; species Gallinago jamesoni. The sequence continues at coordinate 41,771,650 of JAOQGH010000077.1, read as the reverse complement.
GTTTCCTCCCCAGTTTGAAGATACATGCAGTATTTGTCCTCCTCCACTGCTCTGACCTACCACCTCAATTTGGGAAGTTTGTGTTGCTCCCAAAGGGCTGGGTGACTGGTTTGACTTGCTCATTAGGCCCTACTTCATGCCTCTGAGATTTGGACATGACCAACAGATCTTAAAAAAAATAATCTTTTAACTGAAATGTTTTTTTCCCCTGTGAGTTCTGCTCTTACATCCTGGTTGCTGAAGGGTGCATTGACAGAATTAATCTTTTTTTTCTATTTAAGTGGAAGAAACAAAAAATATTATGGTTTAGCTAATGACAATATTGTTTTACAAGGTCTGATTACTATTACAAGACCCATGTGACACTTGCAAAATGAGAGACAAAGTTTATCTAGCTTTCCAAAAGTGTACTGTAAAGCCAGTATGTAAGATCAGAATGACAAACTTTGATACTGCACTTTTAATATCAAGACAGCCCAGCTTGTGTAGTCCTCTTCTGTGGAAAGATATTGTGGCTGACTCACCTTTTCTCACCAATAAATAATATCTGCATGTCTGATTAAAACTGAAGTTAACACATTTGAGCCTGAAGACGTGCTCCTCCCACACAATTCCACTATCGTATGAGTTTCCCAGACACGCAGGCCTCATGACCCCATTTGCAGTACAGGATGCTTTGCTCCAATACAGAATTTGACTGTTCAAAAGTTAAAAGAGGGAACTCACTGCTGTGCACTGAAGACTCTTACCTTGTATACAGTTCCAAAGGCTCCAGAGCCAAGAACCTTGACTCTTTTCAGCTCAGTTTCCTTCAGGATACGAAGCTGTGCTTGATTGGGCGCTGTGCCACTTGGAGTCAAGGGTTCCACAAGCTACGAAGGAAAATCCAAGTCTTAAGTATTTGAAAATGTGAATAGCCATCAGAAGTTTACACCAAAAACAAACAATCCAACTAAATACTGGAATAAGACAGTGGTGGGGTCTATTGACCATTGACTTGCCAATTTGTGGAGGGATTGTTCACCTTCAAAAGCAAATGAGCAATGCTTAGAAACCAAGAGATCCAATAAAGAAAATCCTCACTCAACATGTAGTAATTTCCACTAGGAATTGCATGATGGAATTATGAACTGGAAATTGAATCTGTGTCACAATAACACACCCAAGGACTTTTGCTAATGGAGGGAGTATAAATATTTTCTACATGACAGAAATACAGCATTTATTATCAGTGCACCACATCCTATTTTTGCCCATTTTAGTGCCTTTTAAGCTGGCCATATTTCTTTTTAATAGCGCTGAGTTAATGGCTCATCACAGTCTTACTCTGTTTTGGGGAAGGGACTATTTTTCTGAACTTCTGTTATACCACACAGGAGGACAGCTTTAAGGAGAAAACATCTTATACCAGACCACTAATTTATAACAGCCACAAATTTACCACAAAATGGCACAAATAAACAATTTGTTCAAGGATGTCCCAAGAAACTTTGTAAATGAGCCACAATGGCACATTCAGTTAAAAATCCTCTTAGATCTCCATGTTATACCATCTCTGCCAGAAAAAGCCATGCTTCTTAAACAATACATTAAAAATACATGAAAAGGACAATGCTCTAAACAATGAATAATAGTCTGTTCCTTTGCAGGAACACCAATGCAAGTATGACAGGGAGAAGTATTGTGGGCATCTAAAAAATGCTTGTAGAATTTTACTGAGAATGATCTACAGAAAGAATAGGTCTATTACAGCCTCCAGCTAGAAACAGAGACTTAAGCTGAAGCTATAGTCACTTGTGTGTGTTGCTCCTGACTTAATCTTCAGTATCTAAGACAAGACAACAGCTTCTCCACACTTTCAGTGGGAGACTTTGGTCCCTCAGTAACAGCTGTCAGCCACAGCTTCTATATGACCAAATAGAGAATGACAGCTGGATTTCAAATCCAATAAAAACTACCTGCTTAAAATCATTTATGCTTAAGTAGGGGCTGATACAATGGCAAGTTTTATGCATCGAAAGGCACTGAGTATTGTTATGCTTTCTATACAACTGAACAGCATTTAAGAAGCAACATAAATTCTAGCCAAGCATAAAGATACTGAGGCAAACAGAATGGGGATGTACGTATCATTTGCTCCCAGGGTCTACAGTGGAGATGAGTTGCAGCAGGATAGAAACAGAAAGCAGCACCGTCAAAGAATCGCTAGCTAACAATATTCACAAGCTTTACTACTTCACAAGGAGGACTCTTAACTTAAAAATATCATCACTTGCAAAGTCTCTCAAGCATAAGACTGAGGAGATTATAGAAAACACCTTTGCTGTAGCTGACAGACAAAGATTTAATGTTATGTTTAAATATGCTTCCTAGACTGCCCCCTCCACTACTGGCATTTCAAAGAGCAGGACAGAGTGTGCACACTACTGTCCCATAGCTCCACTTCATATCTTTGCCAGTAGAACTGTGAATCTCATTTGGTTCACCTCTGGGAAGTATCTTGACTTAATAAAATACATCATTATTACTGATTATGACTACAGACTTGGACAAAATCTGGTACACAAAGGCAATACAAGCTCTGGGAACAACAGGTAGTGCCAACCTCTGCATTTAAGCATTCTTGATGAGCTTAAGTTTGCATCAGAGCTTGCCAAAATTACTTCAGTCTTAAGAGTTGACCTCAGTATGTAACAGGTGAAAATCTGTAATATTTAAGCATGAGAGCTGTTAAATGTAATGATGAGCTGGGACAGAAGTACTCAGTTAAGAGCAAAATGGGAATTTAAAAATCTGGTGGAACATGACTTTGTGAACACGTGGATCCTCAAAAGCCATGAATCTGTACAGAAAACTATCTTGAAATAGCTTCATTCATTCAATCAGTTCCGTCCTGCAGAAGTTCATAAATGGTAACTGAAGACCTGAACATCTTTAATATAAAAACAGAACAGCTCAAATACTCTGTGAAAAGCACACTCTCACCTCAGTTTCCAGAAATCTTCGCAATGCTCTCTTCTTCTTAATGCTTTTGCGCCGAACATACACAGCAAAAGTCAGGCCCACAATAACGATGATGAAGAGGCCACCAATAACTCCCGCAGCAATCAGAGGGGTTCTAGCAATCAGAATCAGAGGCTTTATTTTTAGGTGAGAGTGAGAGACCAAAGAATGGTTGGGTGCATAAAACACAATCATTTGGAAAGCTTATTAACTGTCTTATGACCAGAATTTCTACATCAGTCCAAATGGGAAGTCAGGGGAAACATATTAACATATATTACGACTTTTCTTGTTCTTAATCAATATACCAATTCTACTTTTTTTCAAACTGCCATGCACACGTGAAGAGTTGTGTGGACAAGGAGATACAACATGCACTTTGATGGCAAACACAAATCTGCAATGGCAAAATGAGAATACAGGAATCTGCAGTCTTCCTGCAAGAATCTGCTTACTCTTTGGCTCCATCTAGATTAACTCATGAGCCTGTGCATTTAGGAAGTGAGAGGGAACTTCAAACATGATGTTTCATAGACAAATCTGGAGGCATCATACTCATACACCTTCCTCAAGGGGAGGATATTTATATATGAACAATGTCATTCATGATTAGGAGCATGCACCTTCTTGGAACTCCTGGTTCATTACTGTTACACAAAAACATTTTGGTCGGGGGTTATGGTTGCACCCATCTGGTTTTGCTGTGGCTTTTCAGCACAACCAAATTCCAGACTAAAAGATGGGTGTGTCAGAGCCAAAAATCTCCTGCGAACAATGCCAAGAGAGACTCAGCTTCTGCACAAGACCTGTTGTCCCCCCACTACTCCCTATAACTTCTTTCAGCTTTCCAGGATCTTGAGTAGCATGAGCTACAATTACTAACTTATCACTACCATAGTGATAAGATACAGTAGGCTGGCATCGTGGTAGATTCTATACAAGTTTAAAAAAAAAAAAAAAAAAAAAAAAAAAAAAAAAAAAAAGACTGTCTTGGAGAGTCACTGTTGACCTTTGGTGCCCGCATTTGGAGATTGTCTACAGAGTCAGTGAGTCAGTGGAGAGAAGCAGGCTCCCTCCAAAGAAAAAGTCAAAGCGATAGGTACTCTGACTCAGTTTTCTTTCTCTCTCCCTGTCCTGTTTCTAGAAGATGGGTAGCAGCCTCCAAACCAAACCCTGAAATCAGGTATTTTCACAGAATACCAACAATTTACTAGCATAAACACACTCAGTATTTGACATCCCTCCAACATCGGCTGGACAGCAGCTGAAAAGATGGGTAAGAAGAGAGAGCATAACAACTGCAGTATAAATGTACGAAGTATAAATGGTGCCGAAACCCCCGCCTGGTAACTGCAGGAAACAGGTTAACTATTTTCAAGACTTCTATGCTTTAACAGCCTTCCTCGGTTATGTCTGAATGAGGATGAAAATACATTATGGCCTATTAATAAAAACGTACCATGCAGCTATTGAAAATTTAAAGGAAGGAGACTCCCACAGAAATAGTAAACTGATTTATCTGACCCTTTGTTCTTCTTTTTATGTCCTACCACAAAGCTGAGTGGTGGAAAGCGGCACCATCTAACCTGGTTTGGTATATTCATGTGTGTCTACACTAAGTACTGTTTGGAAGCCCATCTCTAAACTGGCTAACTGTCCTTTATCACTGCAGTTCGATTCAGAGAGGTCTCAAAGCACGCAGCCTGGATTAATTTCAGATACCAACCAGAAGATACATTTCTGAGTGCACCTAATGTGCTCCAACCTCCAACTGGCATTAACGTCCACAGGATCAATCTAGAGCTAACCCAAAGAAAAATCCCTTGCAGCAAACATAGCCTAGTCATTAGGACCATTACCTATTTCATCCTCCAGATGCATATTTACTGTGTCACTCAGTTTGTATCAATAGAGTCAAAGCCTCATACTCCCACATTTAGTTATTAAAGCACCATGTTTAAAGCACCACTATCGCGTTTGCCCAGGGAAAACATTAATGTTACACAACACTGACAGGCCTATTATAGTTCAAAGACTTTACAATGGAAAGCATAAAGTCTGCAAATAAAGGAAGCTGAATGTTGTCTGCCTGTGAAATGGCTTATAATGTTAGGGAAACACAAGTCCAGTACCACTACTCCTCAGGCAGGGGCACTCCTCCTTCATCAGTTTGGCTTTATGATGCATTCCTTTTTCTAATCCCATTGGTTACTCTGTTAATTTTGAGTGCAGAGTTTAGGTTAAAGGACCTGGCATATCCACCCAAAACAATGCTCCTCTTCGTTTCCACGTGCTTTCCATGATGCTGATGCAAGAAACTCTTTAATAGGAAATTATGACAAACACTGGACACCAAAAGACTTCTCTGGAGCTAATATTAACTACTGTTCTTGAGCAGAGGAATTATTTTTTTTACGCTCTATGAACATTCATATTATTTCTAACAAACACAACCAAACCACAGACTGACAAAACAGCCAGGAGATCTCTTGGTTTTAAAGTGCATATTAATAACTATCATAACAGCTGCCAAAATAAATATAGTTTTATGGTACTGTGTACACTAAAAATGGTCCAAAAATATTTACACGTTAGACCATAATAAGGAAACAGTTCCAAAGGAGACATAATGACTAGTGAAGAAAATAAGGTGAAATTACAAATTCTTTGCAGCCTTTTTCTTCTTATAGAGTACAGAGCTCAAAATGAATCTTTATGATGCATTGTGTCAACTGTCATTGAGTTAAAAAGAAAGTCCTCATCTTTTTTAGTAGTGAATTGAAAAAAAGTGATTTTCAAAAACTTCACCAAACAAGCATTTAGTCATTAATGTGAAATATGCTGTAATTGCATATTATATCTGAATTTGCAGGAAGTACTATCTACACACAGCATTAAGCAAGCTTAAAAAAGGAGTGTAAGAGGAACAGTGTAACGTGAAGAAAAAAAACATATTTAAATGCTAAACAAATAACTGTAATGCAGAAGAGGTTTTATTTTTAATTCAAATAGTGATGAGCTTCCTTCACTCCTAAATTCACTATCCTCGCATAAAGATCATGACAGACACAAACAACACAGACCTAAACAGATGTGACTGTGTACCGTACAGCTTCTCCTCACTCTGCTACCGAGCTAAGCCCCAAAGTCAACAATCCTGTGTTTTATTTGCTACAATACCAAGTCACAAGTCACTGCTTCCAGTGCTTTCCAGTATCATCAGTGCAGTTTCCCACCACACACAGTCTATTTTCTAAGCCCAGTTTTCTGTGCATAGCTTGCCTCGTTTAGGCTATTTTTACTTATGTTCATTAGGCTGAGTTTGCTTTTCTATCTATTTTGCTTGCATCTTTAAGTCTCCCCTATAATTTCTCTACTACTTTCATGTTTGCAGTGTCTTAAATTTAATACCCTGGTGAATTACAGTAACTTGCTATTTACCTTTCTTTTACATAATTGTTAAGGATTCCTGCAAGGTCTTGCTGTCAGAGAAACTGCTAAAGACACAAAACCTTTATCCCATTTCGGTTTTTTTAATCCAATCCTCTTTTTGCATGTGCACCTAACCAACAGTTCAGCTTCACATACACCTGGACACACAAATCTCCTTATCTCTACTAGTATTAAGGGCTTAATCCACTTACATTTTTGCTATATTACTGTCCCACCAACACCTCTGTGAACAGAATTCACTACATTTGCCCAGCTCAGACTATTTCTCACTTAAAAATAATTCCATTGGAGTTAACAGGAGCAATGTTGATGCAAAGATAAAAATTTCACTATCAAAAAATCCCATTTTGTTGAAGTAATTTTTAAAAGCCTGGAGGCCCCATTTCTCTGTTAGGGCTCAAAAAGGCTGAAGCGAAGCAAAGAGGGGTAGTTCCAAGCCAGTCCCACCCATCCAGCATAAATAATGGACAGCCAAAAGTTGTTCCTAGCTCACATTTCCTTCAGCTCCACCACGAACACAACAGGAAACTCCTGATACAACCACTGCTTTCCTACACACACTAAAAATCTACCCTATAGGATGAAAACAGTCTTTGCTATGTGTTTCTGGACTTTATGCTCATCAAAATAGACTTAGCAGTCCATGAAATATGGCCCTGAATCATAACTCAACCCTAATTTGCTATCCCCCACCCCTCCCCTCAGCTGAGGGCAGAATATCCAATTAATGATTGGAAAGGCTGCAGCAGAGGAGACAGTAGGAGGGAAAAAAATCCCAACCTGTAAAAAATCCTGTCTTTTAAACTGGAAACCATGTATCTGTAGCTAAAAGTTGAAAATAAGATTCTAGTGTTCCCTTAGGAGAAATGAATAATATATATTTATTCTAAAATGTGTACTGCGTTTCCATATTTAGAAGTCTGTAGCACCCACTCCCACACATCAAAATTGACACAAGAAGCTCAAAGTTAGTATTCCAAGATGGACAAGCATGTTCAACAGGGGATCTCATATCATTCCATCCACTCCAAAATATCAAACATCTGCAATTTCCACAGTGCTTTGAGACCCGGTATTAAAGCTTAATTACTAATTTAGATGAGTACACAGTCTCATACCCTTGACTGGAAAGTGAGTGCAGCAGAAGGGGGAAAGGAAATGGAACTGTGGTCCATGGAGTAAAGCTGAGAAAGAACACCTGCTTTTCTCTTTGGCATTAGCCCACCTAATATGGTATGTAAATAAATTGAGCTTTGAAGCTAAGCTGTTACAGGGCTTTAAGTGGCTGTCTCAATCGTCCCCACCTTCCTCTCCTTTGAGTTTTATATATATAGCCAAACAGGATTCATTACAACCTTGAATATTTGCTAAGTAGGTGCTTCTTGTAAAATTTAATTATCAAAGCATTAATTTTTTCTGATGGAGGATTGATATATTCTGCATTCCTCAGCCCTTCCATCAGTGGGGAGTTCAGCTGACTTTGAAGCTGCACTCTTAGAGATCTAATGGGTTCTACTAATCCTGGAATAATAATCTTAGTATTTAAAATAAACAAGATAAACAGCCAGACTCGGAAGCAAATTTTTGTATGTTTTAATAGCTTCTCTCTGTGCAGCACTCCCTCGGTAGAGCCCTACAGCCACAGTTTCCAGAGTGCCTGACATTCTGGTGTCCACGATACAGTGCTCCTGGGGCGGGTGGGAAGAATTCATCTACTGTTATTCACATTAAGACATGCTTCGCTTCATACTTTTCTTTTTCAAGAACAAGGGTCCCTTCCCCCTTTCTCCACCTAATCTGAGGGACTTTAAGTACTGACTAATGTCACCATTTATGTACAGATTACAAGGTTCTGTCACGTCTAAACACAAATTTTAACACAATTACTACCAATTCCGCGTTTAATCTAGATACTGGCAAACTGCATTCCACTGTACTGTCAACAAGTTGTAGTTAAACTCCGGTGACAGGTAGTTCTAACCACAATTTTTCAGTCTGCAAAATGACCACAATGTTGCAATCTATATCTAGGTCCATTCACCAATGAAACATCAAATACAGTTTTCACTTTGGACAAGGCTAATGCTGACAGATACCTACAATCAAAATTGCTATTTCCTTACCCACACCAGTTCCAATAGTGAAGTCTTCCTCAAGCAAGTGTTTGAGAACATTTATAGATCGCTATAATCGAGTTATCTGTATGCTCAAAAGTTTTTTCACCGGCTTTGCCAAATAAGAACATGTGCAGGATAGAGACTTGCAGCTTCTACCTGATGGCATACACACTTTCCTCCTCTAGTATAGCACTAACCAAGACATGGTGTTGAGAGCAACCGTGCTGTCAGGGTACATCAAAATGTTTAACATATGGTGACATCATTTACCGAAGGTTTGCACATATTCTGGTTACCAGTGTTTACAGAAAACAAAACACCAACAAGATGCAAACAAATACATCATGTGCATTTCTTAAATAGTAAAAGTGTGTCCTACTCATGCCTGTCTTATTTTTTTTTAAGGTAGGAATCCTCATTTCACTCAGCAAAATAAATGAGGACAAAGAAAAAAATATTAAGTATATCTTTGAAAATCAATATAGCCTAGAATTCTATACATTAATATCTATTGATTATAATTTATGACATCTTTATTATTATTTAGCACATAGTGCACAATGGATTTCTTTAAAACTAGTTTTAAATCTGAATGGCACAATTTTGGAGAATAACTAAATTTCTGGTATGTTTTTGCCATCAATTACTGAGAACTCTCAATTTTAACTCCCTGTCAATACAGTTGACTGGGATTAAATTGTGAAATGTCTGGGATTACACTTTCAATACAGAGGCTTTTCATGGGCACCTCTACCTACAAAACTGAAAAGCCCATCTGACACCTCTTGCACGCCTGGTATTTTTAGGCTGAGATTTTTCTCTTCTGCCACAACATAAAAAAGGAATGCTACTGTAAGGACTTGCACGGTGACTTTGTTTTGAGGCTTGTGATTTAAGTAAAATATTAATGTTCCTTGTAAAATATGCCAAGGCAGGCCCCATGTAATATAGATTGATTTATCTGTGACGGAAAGCCAGTTAAATCCACTAGACTGGACTCACAGATGAAGCCAGTTCATCAAGTAAAAGAATAATCCTCTTTATGAACTTGTCATATTTCCCATTTTCTTTGGGAACAGTAGTATTTTGCTTTAAATAAAGAAAACTAGACCTGTAATGACTATGGGCACTGATGGACTGCTCTGAAACTAAACCCATCCACATTAGCTCAAAGAGTTTCTCTCTGCATAAAGCATTCCTGTTAGAAGCAATAAACTCAGCCTGCTCCTCTGCAGCCAGTCACAGTCACCTGGCTCTATGATTACACCTGCGTACGTGAAATTATTGATAAAAAAACATTGTTTTCTCAACTAGAATCATAAAGAGCATTTTCCTGTACTTCTGTATTTCTGTATTTCCTGTACTTCTATGCCGAGAGACTACTTTGTCTGGTGGCACTGCTTTCTATTCGTTAGCCACATTAGCAGCACAGTGTGAGGCAGAGAGTGTTGACCAGCTGGAGAAAGACAAGGTAGTACCCGTATTAAACCAGTAGGTAGCCAAAACATTCAATGGTAGCTGAGTAACAGACAGAACAAAAAAGCTAGCATGAAAGCAGCCACTGAAACTGAGCAGGAACACTGCTTCAACTCTGCAATATGTGTTCAGGGCAGATTTTCATAACGTTTTCTTCATTGCTACGTTTTGGTTTCTATTACATGTTCTAGCAGACACAAGCAGGCCAATTACCTTCACCCTACACCCTGTACAACTTCTCAAGCAGACGGCTGAACTCCAGACTAAATGGCTCAGAAATTGCTTCAACCTGTCCTCAGCTTTGCTCCACCAGCGGTCGCACAGCCAAGTGAATGCTGCAGTCAGTATCCACAGGAATTCATTAACATTTCAGGTTGCAGCTTGATTCAGTCTAATACATGCTTTTTTTTTTTTTTTTTTTTTTTTTTTACAGCTAACATTAAATAGATAGGTGCATGCTCCAGAATTTGGAAAAACAATCAGATTTCTGAGGACATGTTTTCATGATGAATTAGACATTCACTACTTTGTTCACTACAATTTTTTGTACTCAGTATTTGGTACAGGATGCAGAGATTTTCTTCAGGTGGGTGATAAATCAAACCATAAAGGAATTTTAAATATAAAGGTATTTAAACAAAGTATTTTAAATAACCATCAGGAGGAAACCTGTTGGAATACTGTGCTCTTCCTTCTGCTATTTTTTGTTAAACACTTTCCAAATTCCATTGGAGGAAAGTTCTTGTAATTCACTAAAGTTCCAGTTAAGCATTTGTTGAAGTTGAGATATTCAGCATAGGAAATACCCAAACCCATACACGACAAAGCAAAATCTTGCCTGCACAGGTGCTTTGTTTACCTTTATGGAGCTGAAGAGGAAAGTTTCTAAGTTTCTCTACCCCATGCCCTTCATTTTCACTTTACTTCACAAATCATCATCTTCCTTTTGAAAAATGCATTGATCTCTCTTTTTACACCTGCCCCTTTTCATTTTTTTGGAATGCCAGTCTTTCCTGAGAGTAATCAATCATTCAGAAGATTTAAGAAGCACAGAGCAGCTATTTTTGTCTAAATGGTTGGGATCACTGGATTCTTTCCTGTTCCAGCTTTGAACCATATGGCGCAGTGAACGTTTGCTTTTCTGAACTCCAGAAGTATTTCCCAGTAGGGAACCTTCAAAGACTGTATTTGGGGATCAAATCTGAAATTCTGTCCCAGAATGACATGATAAACTGATGAGAACAGAACTGTTGCACTACGCTCCCGATCGTCACGTTTCTTATATCCAATCATTTGTTTTGTGATAAATGTAGAGCTTACGTGGATTTCAGATGAGGTTTTTTAACAAGTGGTGGCATTAAAGCATCTTTCAAACCTATGTTTAAGATTTGAGTGCATGGAGGATTTGTAGAAGACTGTGTTTGGAAGTATGCACCCGTATTTTGTGCATGTATTACATACATTCATATATATATATATATATACACACACACACACACATACATATGATGAAAAATTTTTCCTTCAAAGTCTAAATCAAAATAGTAACACTTCAACATAGTAACATTTCATTCCAAACAGATATAAATGTATATATAAATATAGCATTTGAGACAGTTATTAGAATACTAGTAATGGTCGTGATGCTATTAACTTCCACATACATTTTAGCTGCTCCTCACTTGAGTTCTAAATATACAGAATTTATCTTTGTGGAGCATAACAGGGAATAAATGCAGCCAGTGCTCATAAATATCAAGGAAAATAAAGAACAGGGTACAAGGGTTTTATTTCTAAGTATGCCTGATACTACTTTCAGATTTATCACTACTCTTTTACAAGGATAGCATTCAGTCTAACCACCCTACACAAATTATATCAGTCATTAGAAAATCCCATTTGATTATGGGGAAAAACTCACATAAAATTGAGATCCTCCTTCTGGCACCAGGCTTATACAGGATCATCTTCTATACAATAATATCCCCCAAAATTAATCTATGTCCGTAACTTACCAGTCATCTCCCAGCATTTCTTATATTACCAAGTGGAGCAGAGAGAAACTCTTGTGTATCCTGCAACTCCTCTTAATTCTAGTCATCATCCCACTGCCAGCATTTCCCCAGGGGCCATTCAGAAAAAAGAAAATAATTCAACTTAGAAGCTCCAAACGCCACTCACCTTCACACCTCTCCTCCAGATCCACAGCCACCCAAAAGAATCTATTTCACTTCACTGGCTGTAAAGCAAGCCAAAGGAAACCGGTTTTCGTGAATATTATCCTCATCTTCTATTCTCAGCTCTACTCATGATTTTTTTGTGTGTCTATGTCCACAGTAACCTCCTATCATCTCAGTAGTCACAGATGTGACTTGATTAGAAAAACAGCTTGTGTCCATAGTAAAGATACTGCTCAGAGTAACCTAGACTCTACAACAGCTGTTTTATTATGATTATTTTGCAGTATAGTATGGCCCACATAAAAGCAAATGATAATTTAGTAAAACAGCTCTTCCTTCTCTCAAATTTCAGTATGATAGAACATTCCAGAATTTATTGCGGATACCACCTTCTCTATGAATCTCCCAAATGTTAAAAATACTCTTCCAATAGCTGCTAAACTCCTAGAAAAGAGCAGGCCAAGCATATGGGGAAGTGGTGATCCAGCTTTAAAAAACAGTATCTCTTTTCCCTCTTTCAGCCACAAACCCCTTCCTCTCCCCCTGCCACCAAACCCCCAAACCTAAGGAGCAGCCTCTCTGGCTCAAGAAAACAAGGAGAGAGAAGGCTTGGTTATCTTCTTATTCCCACATCTGTCGTAAGGAAGAGAGGGACTACGTCTCTTTCCACTTCAAAAAACATACGTATTTGAAGCATTTAAGAGAACAAAAAGGTTGGTGAAACCAGCCAGACAGAATACACACGTACTGCTACAGCTATAGATTTGGTTTGCTTTCTTATTAATTGCCTTTTTCTCATTGAAATTTTCCCGGAAAGAGCTCCCTAATTTTAAAAATACATTGAATAAAAGATGACTCAAACATGCCGAAGTTTGGTATTTGGAGCCCAATCCACTGGTTGATCCAGGAAAGTTCATGCAAAGCTGAAGTGGCGAGACAGCATTGAACTTGGCCCACATCGAATCATTTACATACAGAGGATGTCACTGCTACAGGGGAGGGAAAAAACGTATCTACAAGAGATGGGACTCTTTGTTTCTAAGCAACCAACCTACAGGCTCCCTATATCATGGTCCATGCTTTATTTTCAGATTAATATGCCATATTGCCAAAAGCAGGCATCAAAACGTCTTATCTCTTCTTCAGCATAATCTGTAAGACTATACTCAGCAACACTCACAAGCCTATCGGTTGAAACCTGGCTGAACCTTAACAGCATTAACTGAAGCAAACGAAATCATAACAAATAATTAAAAGCACATCTTCTGTTCTTTTGCTTACTTCTACTTTTCCACTGTCACCTCTTATTTTCATTCATTATTCTGCTTTAGAGTTTTTGTGCCTTCTAAGAAAAATCGGCGCTATTCAATTTCAGTCACATATGTAAACATCATTAGGTTTACTACAAGTAGATGACTATGAGTTAAAATAGAACAGTGAGTAAAGTAAGAACACAATAAAAATTCAAGCGAGCATTTTAAAAAGCCAGTAGTAAGAGCATTGCTTTGATGGCTTGTGTTTCTAATGGACAGTCTATGTCACTGGCAGGGTATTGGGAGTCCAAGATAAATTACTTGAGGAAATCGTTCACAGTTCTTACTTAAGAGGTTGACTGCATTTCAGACAATTTTCCTGCAGGTACTACAAGAAAAACTTCATATAATTTACAAATCAGAGATTACATTGTAACTGGACTATGTTTAACCAAAGTTTAGCCTTTGTCCTGATGACAAAGTTGAGTTCTCAAATTTCTGCATAAACACAACAACTCTCCAGGATGAGGGATTACCAGCTCTGTTGAGAGACGTACCAGAATAGTCAATTACACAGTAAAGTCCTCACAATTCTCTGCCAATGAAAAGCTCAGTCAGAACTAGCCAGCATCTTTTATCACATTATCCCACAATCTTTCCTTGCCTGTTTATTTCCTCAATCTCTGATAACTACAGAAATGATCATCTGCACTATCTTCTATTGATTAAATAGCCAATATGTCCGCAAAAGAGCTTGTTCACCAGTGTGTGAAGATGGTGTCATTAAAAATTTACATCAGATTAAAAAACAAACTACTGTCACCCCTAAAAAACCTTCAATTTCAAAGGTTACATGTAAATTTATTTGTATGTAGTGTTTAAACACTACTTAGCTATCACATTTTCTAAAACTTCATAGTACCAAAGATATAGCTCCATCAAAGCATCTTCTGGGAAAAGATGGGAGTGACAATAAGAAGAGAGAGAGGACAAAAAAGAAAAAGGATGAAAAGAGTCTGTGCTAAAGAATAATAACAGATACTTATGTACCCCACTAGTATCTAAGGCTTAGAAAACCTGACAGATGGACAAATTGGACCTTATCTGTGTCACTAGTGGAGAAAGTTAGTCATGGGAAACAATTTGCCTTCAGTTGAACGACATCAAATAATAATGCTGAACCACTAACACATAAAAATGCAACTATATTTATTCACATAAATGTCTCATTTAAGTGAATATAGGCATGATACACGAGAGTTCAGTCAAACATCAAACACGTACGATATGAAAGAATTTCTCCTCTCTCCTAGGAAGGGACAGTCTGAAACCTTGAATATTTAACCTGACTTAACTGCTAATGAACAAGGATACGGTGGCATAACAGAAACCTTGTGCAAAGACACTTGGAACTCTCACACTGTGTCTCACCAAAGCTGACAGGAACCAAGGCCCAGTACCGAGCAGTTAGATTTGTTTGTCTATATCCAAGAGTATTAGGAATCAAAATTCAAAGGAACTCTGGGTCCTCATCATAATGCATGAGCTAAGAGCTGATTGTAGCTGGAAACTATTATCACAAACTTGAAAGTGTAGTGCTGGAGAATAAAACATAACCAAGAGAAATCATTCTAGGGACTAATAATCCTCATTAGAAACGCACTGGTATTTTGCTGCTTTGAATGTGACTTTCCTCAGATTTCATCCATTTAAATATCTCACAGGCAGACACCCTACCCACCTTTTCTAGGTCTGCTAGACTAGTGCCATCTTTAGGCAAACTTTTGTTTGTTCTTTGTACTTTTAGATCATAATCAGGCTCTACACTTGAACCTTCAACCAGCTTTAATTATTCCTGGTGGCTCTTCTTTAAAGCCTCTTTAATGTACAGTCCTGAGAAAACAGTTTCTGAAGGTAAAGGGTCTACATACTTGTTCAACTCTATCCACTACTATTATAATGAGGTAGAAAAGAGGCAAAATGCCTCTACTTTACAGAAAAGAGATGCAAAGTAAGCTGAACTAACAGAGAGAGAGCATTGCATGGGATATGAGTTTAGCATTAGGTGCCTTTTCTCACTACAAATTGAATGTAGTTATTTGAAACTCTTCATCCAAAAAGCCCAAAGGTACAGATAATTTATATGACATTTTCCCACCCTGTTACTTCACTTTAAAGCATGACAGGAAAAAAATAATAGTAAGATAAATTAATTTGGTCTGACGGCTTGGTTTATTAATGCTCTATTGCACAATTGCTGCTATTTGTGGTAATGCTTGCACCTTTGGTAACCGCGGCCATACAACTTGCCACATGAAGCACCAAAGGACAGAAGCTTGTTAATTCCTTAAAATCTGTAGCTTGTTTTATTAGTTTACCATTGTTATTTCAGGTTACACACTGGTGAAATTGGAAAGTGTCTTTACCAAATTCAAAGCTGGTATTTCCATTTCTGCAAAAATAAATAAAAATCAACTGTGAACTGTAATACCATCATTAACACGTCATCTTCTATTATTGATCTAATGCTGGAAAAACTGTTGCAAATTAACTGAGAAGTAGAACATAAACTTTTGTATGTAAGCCAAAAAAAGGTAATGTCAACTGTGGACTTCAAATACAAATTCTCATCTGCATCTAGTGTTTTATACTTGATCTATCCAGCAAATGCTTAAATGTTTTTAAATAGGCAATGGAAAAGCATGCATGGGGGACAATTCTTGGAAGATTACTTTATAGATACCATAAAGGAATAAACCTACCACAAATGCAGACCCCAGCTACAGTAGACTGCATGACTTGAGATACTAACTGTGATGTGAAGAGATGTAATTAAGCAGACTTGACTGTATAGACACAACACAAGCACACCACTACCAATGGACTTTTCTAAAGAAGCCCAGTGAAGAGCTTCCCATTTTATACAAGAATTGCAGCTCCTTTATCACCTGGTAGGTCACAGTGAGTAAGCCAGAATGCAGAGAATTTTAAATCTTGGCTGGACTCTAAACTCAACTATATTTGCCATGTAAATTATCCAAATACGAAAGAGCGACAAATCCTACATTACTCAGGTAGATTGCAAGTAAGACTGCAAGCTCTAGTTCTGACTTATTATATGTTAAATATTAATGAATTATTAAGAAACCATTCAATGAGGTTCAAACAACTCTACATCTTACATATTTCTAAAGCTCTACAAATGTATTTTTAATAATAGATAATTAATTTATAACAACATTAAATCTAAATTAAATCCTCATTTCAAGCCATAAAAGAAACCCAGTGGAGAGTGGTGAGATATATACTGTTGCTCTATAATAAGGTCACTTCTTCATGGCACAATTTTATTTCTGCATTTATTATTTGTGTAGCCAAACCAGCACAGACACACAACACAAAGCTTATGCAGCCTGATGAGAAATAAAGGCAGTGACCTTTATTTGACACAGCAGGGCTGTGTGTTGTTTTCCATTCTAACAAACAATTTTCAATTGGGAATTTCCTAATACTTTTTGTCTTTTGGCAGTGATCTATCATGTTTGGCCTAATCACTACTATTTTTTTTCTCGTAGTTTCAATAAAAATAATTTAGTCAGTCTTCTAAAGAAAGAGTTTTCTTATTTTAAATGTATTTGCAACTTGTGGTAGCAAAGCAAAGAAAAAAAAAGTTTTTATTGAGATACTGAGAAGTCTCTGCATTCAAAGAAATTTGGTTATGACCTGACAAAATTTCAGTACTCGGTAAATATTGTGTTTAGTGCATTCTGCATATTTTCCATGACACTATTCATAAAACTGAGAAGCTTGCTGTTAAGGTGGGGCTGAACATACAGCTCACCGAGTCAGACCTTGTACTCAAGACACAGAGGGGTGGGACTTAATGAACACTTGGCATGAACTTCAGGGATAACAGATGTACTACGAAATACATGATGTCACCTTGTGTGCTAAACAGACCAAATACAAGTCCCTGCACATTTCTGCAAGAAACCTGCTTGCTTGCTTTCTAAGACTGGATGTTGCCCTAATGGGTCTTCAGAGCTCAGCAGCTGAAGGTGGCACAAGGACTGGTACATACCAAATAAGACAATCAGGACTGCCACACCTATACCCACAAGGCGACACACTAAAGCAACTTCTATAGCCTCATTATGGCATTCTCTGTTTGGCGTGCACCGCTGCGCAATCATGACTATTAACCAAACCCATCAAACGAGCACGGTTGCTGAGAAACGTGGTCTGTGAATAGCAACAATCTGAATTTACTTCATGAGTATTTTGCTCATATTCCACTCTTTGTGGAACAAACTACTAGAAACTACATCAGCCTTATTCTACCCTGTGCACTCTCAACAGGATCCTCAAACTACTGGAGCCACAGAACAGCTTTTAAAAAGCACTTGTGTGACAATTTTTTTTAGTTCTTTCACTTTTTCAACCTTAATAGTTTATTTCTCTCTATAGTAGCAGTTCCTACGAAATCCTTCCATACTACAAAACCTCATCAGCCAACCCTACTGAATAAAGTAGATGAAGAAACCCTCGCAGTTCCTAGAGAAATCTTTCTGAACATGTTATAGAAGATTTAATACAAAAGCTTTTTTATCTGTGGTCAGACCTGTACAGCAGAAAATAAATAAAACCCACCTAGCCCCTTTCCTAAGTAGTCGAGTCTTACTAAGTAGGAGCCTTAAAAAGTTGGGGAATTCAAGAAATCACTGCAGTGACTTTCATTCATGTCACAGGGGTATTCAAAACGTATTCCTCCTAAAGCTCCAAGCAGTGAAATATTGTGATAATAAAAGTGCCCACAGCAAAAGTCTGCTTGAGACTTGTTCAGTAGCAGCAAGTTCTCACACAGAACAGGGATTTCTCCATCAGTCTCTCCCTAAACAGATCAAATGTAAGCTCAATCCAACCCACAGAAAAAGGATCAGAAACTGCCCGCTTTTCTAGTCTTAATTCTTAAAAAATAAATATAGCTCTGTTCCTTCAACTCCTCTGTTTTGATATAGCTTCAGAAAGTTACAAGTTAAAAGTCTCTAAAGAGTAGCATCTTTTACAAATCAAGTAATGTAGCTGAGTTTGTACTCACAGATTCTATTTTTCCTCTTATTTTATACAGAGATTCTCTTCCTCTTCCCCTCCAGAATGACTATAATTATTCTATAAAAATACAGAGCATATGGAACACTTTCCTCCAAGCAAGGGAAAAGAGCACCACAAAAGCAATGAACATAAGCAGTTTATTAGAGGTGGTTTCCCTTCCCCATCACCTACTCAGAGCTGCTGTGAAATTCTATTGAAGTCATACTGTGCAGGTATGAAAACAGCTATGAAAGGATCTGCTGCATTACATAGGGTTTATTGTTAATTAGCTCTTGTACACACACAGAGAGTACATAAAACCAGCTTTTCTTTTTTAGGAAGTGATTTGTAGAGAGGACATCCTTTGCTGATAGAAAACTAGCATTAGTATTATAATTTGAGTTAACATCTACACAACATTTTATGTAACCACTTGACAACGGTGGTCCTGGCTAATTAGTTTCTGTTAGTTAAAAGGGAAATGTGAACAAAATTTTCTTAGGGCATAAATAGAGAGAGACAACAGCTTACTCAGACCAGTAACATCAAGGTGCTCATTCTGTCCTACCATATCCACCACATGCTTCTGATCACATCTTCAGATTTGCAACCCCTCATGCACTGGAAAACAGAAACTCCACTCCTTTGATGATCTTTTCTCTCTTAGCATTAACCTGAATGAATCATAGGAAGGATGAACATATTTAAAATTGATATTTTAAATAAAACTTTTTCCACAGCCCACCTTCAATAACCAAGTTAGCCAATTTTTTCTGGTGGACTTGGGAGCAGGGGAACAAGTAGAACCAACCTGTTCCTCCTAGAGGAACTTTCTTTATGGACAGAAGGATATTATTTTTACAGTGTTTCAATCTTCCTTTTAGGCAATCCTTATCCAAATCTTTGAAGCTGGCATACTCCTTTCATTCTTTGTTCCAGAGCTCCTAACAAGTATGCTGTTCCACCCAGAGAAACCACTGACTACAATTGTCAGAAGATACTGAAAGGAGGAGTGTCATTCAAGTAAGGGGTGGGAAAGGACGACCACTACCTCCTTTGGGCACCCTGGGAAATTCCAGCCTCTGGCGGCTTTCCATCTTTGCTTTGGTGATGTCTAGGAAAGGCTAATATAGAAGGGGGAACCCAAACTGAAGCCTTACAGTAATAATCTAGTACCTACTCCCCCCACCTCTAAAAGGCAGAGAACAACAGAAAGAGCTATGAACAGCTCAGAGAAGCTGGGACACAAGGCTCTTGTCTCCTCTCTGCTGGGCTGAGATTCTCAGCACAGCAGGGAAGGAAGGAAGGAGACATAAAGGAAGACCAAGAAGCAGTGATGGCAGCTAAGGATTCCACCTTGCATGGGGAATCCTCTGCTGGCCTGTCCCATTCCTTTGGGCCTCTCTGTCATCTGGGCAGCCCGAAGAGGTCAGACAGGAAATCTGTTCAGCAACCTGACAAATTACAATCAGACAACACTGTGATAGGGACACTATGAATTAAGCACGGTATAAAATGACAGAAAATGTGTGTCACAAATGCGAAGGAAGACTTTCCCTGCCATATGATTTCAATTACATTAAAACAAGAGCTATAATGACAATAAACAGGATTTACAACTAACCACAAGCAGAACGACTCATTTCTCCTGTGACTTCTAACTCCTTCAGAGTTTGAACTCTTCCTGGCAGTTAAGAATACAACGAAAGCCTTTGTGAGGATAAATTGAACACATCAAAAATAAATATGGGTCCTCGCAGGGGACCACTGAGCTGGAAACAGGAAAAGAAAAGGGTTTCTTGCACCCTTTTGGGCAGAACTCTATTGAAGCTAAAGCTTTTTAAAAAAAACAAACATTGATGCAAAAAGACACACAATGCCAGAAGTAAGAATATTTTTTTCCACAAAATGTAAGGGATCAAACATAACTCCCGTTTTTCTGCTTTCACTGGTCATCTGGAAAACAAGCCATGTGAGGCACATCTGATTTATCTTTATTAAGGATGACAGTAAGAATTCCTTTGCTATTCTACCAGACTCTTACAAATGCCGTCAAGTCAACAGATCATGGCAAAGCGAATTTGCAAGCTGCAAAGCTGGAAAGAAAAGCAACACTACTATGAAAATGGAAATAGGTCGATGAGAAATATGTCATTGTTTATGGTTAGAGCCCTGAACAGCAGAGAACCCTGCCTTCCAACTCACGACTAATTCACATCAAAGGAAGAAATTCAAGTAAACAGATAAAACTGATTATTAATTATTTTAAGGCCTGTAAGTTTATGGAGGGCATGCAATTGCTAATGGGACATGAAGAAAGTTCTGAGTAAAGTGAAACGCATCCATTGCTGGTTTACACGCCTACCGCGATAAAAAAATATCACTTTGCCAGTGCAGTATTGCCCATTTTTAGCCAAAAATTAATCATTTTCACCAAAAAAAAGCACAATTTCACTAATAAATATAAAGGTATGAAATTTCCTTCTTTGGCTTGAAAGTGAAAGAATATATACATACTGACATACGAACACAGTGCAGTAATTTTCCTAAAAAATATTCAAAGGTGAAACAAAAAAAACCCCATCAGATCTAAAGGAAACATGAGGAGCTTTCCCCTCAGGCTGAATGGAGCAGGAAATTATTCACTTGAGCAGAGTAAAACAATTGCTTTAATTTCCACCCCCCTGATAATTTGCTTTACTACTTTGACAGTAGCTTCAAGGAGACAACCCACAATTTACACAACATAAAAAATAAAATAAGCCTGGCATCCTAACAGACAACACTTTCTTTAGCCTTGTGTCATCACGTTTGAAGTTCCACTCCCTTAATTACACTTTTAAATATAGGCCCCATCCACTGTGATTAACAAGATGCTTTCCATGAACTTCAGGGGGTACTCGGTAGTACCTCCAGAGACTTTGCTACTACGTGAACATTTTCAATGCAAAGCTAAGTTCTGGAGTTATACCACTTGAATTAGCCAGTGAACAAGGTCTGTCTGGCTTTTGGGCTATCAGAGAAAGCTAAAGCGATCAGCCTGTAACACTGTAAGAGAGCTACACAACAGCCAACAAGTTGTCTTCCTGGTATAAAGCCCTTAATGTTCCCTCAAAAAACTGATTAAAAATCTAACTGACAAAATACATGTTATTTTTAAAGCAGTTATTAAAGAACATCAGCACGGCCTTGCAGTTTGGTAAGTCCCTTAAACTTACGCAAATATTAATATATTTTCTGCATTGTGCTTTGAGTAAGTTGGCAAAATGGAGACCTTTAAAACTGATTGCTTGTTTTGGGCAACTCATCTGAAAATGACGTACTCATCCTGTTTCCCCACAGGTGTCTCAAACTGGATATACCAGATCAGTAAGATTAAAATAAAATACTGAAATATTGAAAAATTCAGTCTTCTTGCTTATTCATCGGTCCATAAACTGTTAGAACTGATATTGATTTAATTAAACAGGTATACCATTTGATTGCATTCAGAGTACTATTTTCAAATCTAAACATGTTCTCCCTCAACAGCTGCAAACAGGAATATTCACATTAGGTACACAACTAGGAAGGAAAGGCAACCTTAAAAACTTTTGTTAAAGAACAGAAAAAAAACAAAGTAAAATCTTTAATGAGGTGAAGTTGATTGAAATGATCTATTTTTACTGTCCTGAGCTAAGACTGGATGAATCTCAAAGCCTGGAAGTCATACTAACCAGTTTGAATTTAACCAGAATGTTTTAGGAGTCTTCCTACATTAATTTGTTTCAATTGTCATTACTGAAAAATAAAATTGCTGCAAGGTTATGATTACTATTTTTTGACAGAAAATTAAAAAAAAAAATCAATTAATAGTGTGATGTTAATTAAGGTAGAAAAGTAACATGGAAGAAAAAGCTTTCATAAGCTTTTTGTAAGCTCTTATACACCAAAAAATAAAAAACAAACCCAAACAGAAGAAAAAATAATTCTAATGTAACCAGAGTTTTCACTGTTTACTTCTAGTAAAATTTCATCAAGAAACATGCATTTCTGTAGAAAATTTCAGAATTGAATCCTTATAAATTTTTTTTTTTAAAAAAGGCATTTTCTAATCAGCCTAAATGAATACATTGCTTAGTTGGCTTTCAAATGGGAAAGTACATTTGGATGTTCAGAGACATATCTTCAGGAGAAATTATATTCTCCCCATAATTTGCATTTCTGAACAAACTGGATAGTAGAACATTCCTATGGTACCCAGGGAAGAACCTCGTGTAGAAAAATGGAAAAGTGGTGGATGTTACCTAGCATGTTGTGGTAAAGTGGACTGTCGTGTCCATGGATAGTAAATGCAGTCATGACTAGCGGGACCTCTACACCTGCAGGCAATTACAGAACAAAAGACGTCATTTGCCATTCACAAGGACATGCACATGCATGCACCCTTGTCCACACGTGGAGGATGGAAGACACACAGGGAACGACCACTCAGCAAGTACCTATCCATCAGGCCGATGCAGTCCTCGATATGTGGCCCTATGCACCTGCAGCAAATCCAAATTGAAAATAGGGAGAGAAAGAGAGAAATCTGTTATTTACAGAGCCAAGAAATAGGAATCCCTTCTTTGTGCCACATTCTTAATTATAATTCTCAACAGAAACCCAAGTCACCACAAAATTATAGCTTGTGACGAAAACAAGCTTGCAATAGGAACAATAATAGCAACATAAACAGCACTCTAAGGTTGGCCGTATCTTGGCTCAAACAGCACTTAAGGCAGGTCTCACCTGCGTATGTGGGAGTCCTGACAATAGACTTGCTTTTTCTGGACGTTGTCTGAATCATCAAACCAGTGATTACTGCACAAAAGCTGTTCATTTGCAAGATGAGACCTCCAGGAGCATCAAGCAAAACTTTGTTTCTTTCTGTAACGGATGCAATTGTTCATTCTGTTCTAAGCTCCTAGCTAGGGCAACTCCAGAAGTATTTTGGAAGCTCACTATACTTTTGTCAGGGAAGCTCAAGGATAAACTTTCAACAACAAACACCAGAGCAAAACAGTCTCTGCTGACTCAAACGTGTTATTCTGCTTTCCTTAGATGCTGCCAAAAGTCCCGCACCTGCAAAATCAGCAGGTGCTCACCAAAGGTGATGGGAAAGCGAGGAGCTGCTTTATGCAGCAGCACTAAAGCACAACCATGGGGAAAGAGTCTGTTTCCAAAACACAGATATGTGTGGATTTTCCTTGCCTTCGTGAAGAGCAGTAGCTGAAGTGGTGTCCTAGGTCCTCTACTTTCAAATAGCAAGTCAAATACACATTTACACAGCAGTGGCAGTCAGGATTCTCAGAGACACGTAAAGTCAAGCTTTCAGGGGTTAAGACAACCTAACACCCTTTAGTGTTGAATGCCCAGCTAGCTCTTCTGTAGCCACAGGGAAGCAGCTAGCCCTCAGAATTTTAAGGAAAGCAAACCACTTATTTCAACTCTTTAACAAGATCACAGAACCATTTTATTAACAGGCTTTTTGGCTGTATGTCTAGAGGAGCTGTATGTCTATGAGGTGATCTCACACATCAGTAGACTGAAACTCACTTCTGTTGAAGTTTTTTAAAAATAAGGTAAGATCCCCAACTCTTTTTAAAGTCTACTGCTTTCGCTTTGGCTTTGATAGAGGAAATGTGTGTCAAAAACCTGAAAGAGTTCAAATAAGCTCCCATGAGATCTTCTTTCCACTTCACAATCACTTGCCACTCATCAGCTTTTGCTGCATTTAAACTAGCTATCACTCTGCCATTATAAAATAAATTTGGTGAATTCAATTTCCCCTTACCTGCCCATAAGGGAGAGTAGAATGATAGTGAACCTTACCTCTTGTTTGTTTACTTCAGTTATTATTTTTACATAAAAACTGTAACATGCAAACACAACTTGTAAGGATTTCCTCAATAATGGCTTCCTTCAGCAAATATGCGGACATAAAAAGGATTCATTAAATACCCAGGTGGCCAAATAATGCATAAAGCAGAAAGGGTAGATTTAAATGCAGTTCAAAAACTTAAGAGAGAGAATTCTTGATTGATGTTTTCTGAAATTTCAGGTTTCCTGGGCTTCAGGACTTCAGAATTCAGGACTGCCTGAATTCTAACCACTCTCAAACATATCCAACATTTCTTCCTTCCACGGCATTCTCAGCAACTTGCAGTTCAGTAATGAAGAAGGATGAAATAGAGCTGTTCAGATCTTCCATTTCCTAGCATGTCAAGAAAAGCTAAGCTCAGACTCTTGCTATAAATAAAAAGAAGGCCCTCTTCAAATTAGAGGTCTGAGAGTCCATTACCAGTTCAGGTAACTGGCAGATTAACATAAAGAGCCCATTGTCTTGGCTTCATTTCACATCTGTACGTTTATTCTCTCAGACTTTTGGAGAACAGGATTTGAATCCAAGAAGAAAGAGCTGTTTGGACCTCACCAACTCCAAGTTGACATACCATTGATTTTTATTTAAACCTGTAATCTTCTTCAGTGGATTTCTCTGCCTCAAACAGAAAACTCCATCCAGGTGCAATTTCCATTACTCCTGGTCATGTTGAACAGCTTCCTACTCTCTGACTGGCTGTCCTGATTACATCCAGTACTGCGTAAGTAATGACAGTATCTATTAACAAGCTGATTTGCACCACCAAGTCATTAGCTGTTTTTCCTCTGGAAGTAGCTTCCTTGGTTTCAGGCTTTTTGACACATATTATGTACAAGTATGACACAATCATACATCACACTGGTACTCCATTCACCCCCAGGGTTCCTTCTTCTGCTTGGAATCTGGATGGTATTTCCATTTCCGAGTTTTCTCTGTAAAATGAACTGGTTAACTGATACATGCCAATTTATTAATGATAAATTCAGCAGCTTACAACAGTCGAATATAGCTTATACAGAACATCACATTTGGAGATCATCCTAGCCTTACAGATGATCATCCTCTGAAAGAAAAGGATGAGCTAAAACAGTTTTGAAAATTGGAGTAACAACTGTTTTCTCCTGAAACACTCCTTTTCCCCTCTGTCACGAATGCTATCTTTCATCAGCTTTCCTTAAGATTGAAAGGTGAGGTCTTAACTGTTTACAGATGTGGAGTAGCAAAGCCATATCTACACAGGTGAATTCTCAAAAATCTTTACCACTGTAAACAAACAAAACTGATTATACAATAGCATAAATGAATTAACTCTGGACAGGAGAAAATCTTAGTTGTCTTGGTGACATGATCATCCAACTATTGCTACAGATAAAGCCAGATAACTTAAAACCAGGGGTTACTTAGCTAACAGGAAATGCATGCTGATGGTGATAGTAAGAAACTGAACCTGGGGCAGGGGTAGGAAGAAATTTCACAGAAAAAAAAAAAAAAAACAGTAAGAGTTTCTTATTCAGAGTTTGTTGCCATTAAATTTGCCTTATTTTTTCATCTGGAATTAGTAATGCCTTCCTAAAAATACATCTAAGCTCTATAGGCAAGAAAGTACTTCTGCCTTAAAATCCCTTCTGGACCACACACGTGTTTGATTAGGCTCCCATGAGTTCTCTGGTTTTGACGTGGAAGGAAAACAAAGTTTTGATGAAGAGCAATACACCTCCTTCAAAAAGCTGTATGAGAAAATGTCTTTCTATGTTGAGGGAAGGTGTCCAGTGAGATCTCCTGTTTGTGTCCTACCCACTGAGGAAGCAGACTGTCAAATGCTATTATGCAATTAGTATTTCATTTCTGTGAAAGAGTTCCATTTGGGCTAGCTCTGCAAGAAGAGGTGCCAAATGCTTCCTGACTCTTGAATTAAATGGGATAGCTGTCCCATGAGTCTCTGCTCTGCTCCAAACTGGCTCCAAACAGCTGATTTTTATCATGGGGGTGCAAGGCCAAGAGCACAGCTGTGGCATCCAAGGAAGTCACCCCTTGATAGTTCTTTTAGTCCATATAAGATCATTAACAGGGCTGGATAATTACACACCTATTAACAGAAGAGTCATTATACTTGAATAAAGAAGGATAACGGTGTTATTAAATGTCATGCACTGATGTGTAAAGCAATCATCTGCAATTGCATGACAAAATTGTGGTAAAACACTCAGAGGGAACACAGAGGTGGGACAGCTATCTTCACTGGTAACAACACGGAGGGGATGAACAGAAAAAAGGGATAAGAACTAACAACCCATTTTAGCAAGCAGCCTGATTCAAAGGGGGCAGAACTGCAGGAATGAGGTAATACCACACTGGGAGCACTGCTCTGCAGCAGCTCAACGTTTTTTGACAAGTATCCAAGCTCTGCTGCAAGAGCATCAGGTTTATTCCAGCAATTGATCTGACAGAAAGGAGAACAGACATGCTAGATGAAGTAGAATTACGTCTTTTCTGTACCATTCAGTCGTGAGACAAATATCAAGATATGCTCCTTCCAAAACCTATTTCACCATAGAATCCTGATTGAGGGGAATTTCATAGAAGCTATTCTATGTTTGGGTTGGAACTGACCTTAAAGATCATCGAGTTCCAACCCCCCTGCCATGGGCAGGGACATCTCCCATTAGACCAGGTTGCTCAAAGCCCCATCCAGCCTGGCCTTGAACACCTCCAGGGATGGGGCATCTACAGCTTCTCTGGACAACCTGTTCCAGTGCCTCACCACCTTCACAGGAAAGAATTTCTTCCCAATATCTAATCTAAATCTCCCCTCTTTCAATTTAAAACTATTATGCCTTGTCCTATTGCTCTACTCCCTGATAAAGAGTCCCTCCCCATCTCTCCAGCAGGCCCCCTTCAGGTACTAGAAGGCTGCTATAATGTCTCTTTGCGGCCTTCTCTTCTCCAGGCTGAACAACCCCAGCTCTCTCAGCCTGTCCTTGTAGAAGAGGAGCTCCAGCTCTCTCACCATCTTCATGTCCTTTCACTGGACTCGCTCCAACAGATCCCTGTCCTTCTTGTGCCGAGGGCTCCAGAGCTGGATGCAGTACTTGAGGTGGGGTCTTCATGAGTGTGGAGTAGAGAAGCAGAATCACCTCCCTCAATGTCCTGGCCACTCTTCTTTTAATGTCGGCCAGCGTACAGCTGGCTTTTGAGCTGCAAGTGCACATTGCTGAGTCACACTGAGCTTCTCATCCACCAACACCCTCAAGTCTTTCTCCTCAGTGTTGCTCCCAATCCACTCTCCGCCCAGTCTCTATTTATGTTTTGGCCTTGTTGATCTTCATGAGGTTCACATGGGTCCACCTCTCAAGCCTGTCAACATCCCTCTGGGCAGCATCCTTTCCCTCCAATGCTCCATACATCTTGGTGTCATCAGCAAACTCGCTGAGGGTGCACTTAATCCCACTGTCCATATCACTGACACAGAGATATACAGCGCTGGTCCCAACACTGACCCCTGAGGAACATTGCTCATCACTGCTTGCCAGTTGGACATCAAGTTGTTGACAGCAGCTCTTTGAGTGCGGCTATTCAGCCAATTCCTTATTCACCAAGTAGTCCATCTGTCAAATGCACGTATCTCCAATTTAGAGACCAGGATGTCATGTGGGACAGCGTCACATGCTTTGCACTAGTCCCGGTAGATGATGTCAGCTGCTCTTCTCTTATCCGCCAATACTGTAACTCCATCATACAAGGGGTTAATAGTAATTTCTAAAGGAAGGGTATGAGACTAGAGAATTCAGCGTTGAAGGAAAAAAGGAAAGAGTAACTGATGTCTCTTCTCTCTGTGGGCATATTCTGCCCTTGACAATATTGGCAATAAGACGAACAATCCATAAACCCCAAACATCTGGGGCCGTCATTAACAGTTTCATTAACATAATCACATGCCAGGAAGTCTTTAGGAACACTAGAAAAGAATACCCATGTTTACACACAGATTTGGGGGATGGTGAAGTGCTGTTTTTACGAGGGTTAACAAAATACCTAAGAATAGACACATTTTTGTCAGTAATAGTATTTGACTCATGGAAAAGGCATAGCTCCTTGTTTGGGAGATAACCACACCTTTGCCTGTGTAACCCAGTGAAGCCTTTGACCCTTTTACTAGTAATACTTTTTAATTTCCCTGGGTATTGGCACATGATGCTAAATTAAGTTTTCTTTCACCTAATCAAGCTGCAGAAAAACAAAAGAAGGGAAAACTGAAAGTTCAAGAATTAAATGACACTGTAACTCAGCATAAAGGAACCCTGTGTCACCAAGGGTTGCCAGTGAACACCAGCACGTCCAGTTAGAACTGCCCAATGCCTCTTCCTATCTGTTTATGAAGTATAACATCAGGTTTTCATCACAAGGCATAAAAGCCTCTCTCCTTGATCCTGTTCCATCCAGGGAGATAAAGCCAAACTACCACTTGCAAAATACTGACGCATATGAAGAGGCGTAAAGGCATGGAAAACATTCTGCTTGCTTCCTAGTTTAGGAGAAACACAGTTGTGCTACAAAGATTGGCAGTAGTTAGATCAGCCCCCCCCCCCCCCCCCCCAACAGGGGATGGAATGGGAAGAAGTGTTGCATTGTGGTCTTCTGAGAGGCAGCAGCAAAGCTCTTCCTATGCAGGGTGGACAGTAAATCATCCACAGCTGGGCTTGTCAGATTGGAACAAATTGGCACTTCCACCATGTATTAAAGCCAGGACCAGAGCTAGTGAAGTGAGCTCATCTTTTCATATTGTCTGTTCCTTACACTCTTCTTCCACAGTAGCAGCATTTTTCTTATTGTGTAACTGATTTAAAGGGTCTGAGGGAAGACAAATCTGTAACAGATCCTGGCTGTGTATTTGCGATCTCACTTTCATTTCCCTAATGGCTCTATTGTAATTAGATTTGCAAAACCAGCAAAAGGTCTCATTTTGAATAGCAACAGCTGTTGACATCAAGATTACATTGAATAATTTACTGGTTTAATTTTAGCTGCTAAACAATAAGAGCCTCTTGTCAAAGATTATTTCACTGGCTGAAGTTTTGTCTCTTTTTTTCCCTGGCTGCCTCTCCCTTTCTTTGTATGCTGGACACCACCATCTGCCTCATGGAAAACACATTTATAACTTACGTGGCCCATGAAAAACAATAGTTGTGTATGTGACTATTATTTTGTTGCACGAATTCTTAATTCTGGTTCAGATACATGGGCTGTATATTTTCAAATGTAACAGGTGATTCTGGGCACTTCGACAGGATTTGAGAAATTGATGCTCGAACTCAGATCCTTGTATGTAGTGTGGTTTCAGAGAAACCCTTTGCATCAGTCCCTGTATGCAAAAGAGGGCAGTAACACTTTTGTCCCATGTTAATGCTGATAGATTATTTCACCAACACCAAGGAGCAGAGAAGAAAATTCTGTCAATAAGTAAATACTAAAAATTAAGTCATTTTACAGCCCTACACTTACGTAAGTATCTACAGCAGCATTTGCTACAAATCAGTGCTAGCTAGAAGAAAATCTAAGTGTTGCTATGAAAAGTCATCCTCTACAGTTCTCAAAGGAGGTACAAGTTGTTTTTTTTTCTTATAAGCTGCTGGACATTCATGACTGGAAACCAAATGTCATGAGAGACCTGAAAGTCGAAGGTTACATTACTGCTGCACATGCTCTGTTTTCAGGACTGAGACAATGCTTTACCAAGCCAAAGTGAATATAAATCATTATGTGCTATAAACAGTGAACAGGATGGCTCGCTTCACAGAATTTGCACTTACCCTTGTGTGCAGTTTGGATGACACGGATGGCACTCACGATCCTCATCAGCGTATTTGAAAATGAAGCTGTTCGCCCCCTGTAAGCCATCAGGACATTTTTCCACACAATTTGGACCATCCTTAAAATGAAAACACTTTGTGCAATGGTCAGGTCCCTGGAGAGCACAGAACAAAGAAACGCAATGCATTTAAGTTACTCTGTCTTCTCCTGCTGCACTAGAATTGCAGCACTCTCAACAGTAACTCTTGTAGCATTTCTTCCCCTGTGAACAGTGAATTAGCTGTATGGTTTCCACTAAGGATCAGCAGTAAGATGCGTAAATCCTGGAGCTTTTGGCCACAAATTTATTCTGTAGAGTATAAGACTAAATTCCAGCTTCTAAACAGGTTTCTCAATATTATCATAGAATCAGAGTGGTT
Source organism: Gallinago jamesoni (assembly GCA_025769975.1). Classification (NCBI taxonomy): domain Eukaryota; kingdom Metazoa; phylum Chordata; class Aves; order Charadriiformes; family Scolopacidae; genus Gallinago; species Gallinago jamesoni. The sequence goes on along the minus strand of JAOQGH010000077.1, from coordinate 41,740,948 downwards.
TGGGTTGGAACAGACCTTGAAGTTCACGTAGTTCCAACCCCCTTGCCATGGGCAGGGACACCTCCCACTAGACCAGGTTGCTCAAAGCCCCATCCAGCCTGGCCTTGAACACCTCCAGGGATGGGGCATCCACAACTTCCCTGGATAACCTGTTCCAGTGGCTCGCCACCCTCACAAGAAGGAATTTCTTTGTAGTATCTAATCTAAATCTCCCCTCTTTCAGTTTAAACCTATTATGCCTTTTCCTATTGGTCCATTCCCTGATAAAAAGTTCCTCCCCATCTCTCCTGCAGGCCCCCCCATTCAGGTACTGGAAGGAGCTCTAAGGTCTCCCTCAAGCCTTCTCTTCTCCAGGCTGAACAATCCCAACTCAGTGGATGAGTTCGTTGGAGATTAGGGGGTTGGAGCACCTCTGCTGCGAGGACAGGCTGAGGGAGCTGGGGTTGTTCAGCCTGGAGCAGAGGAGGCTCCGGGGACACCTAATAGCGGCCTTCCAGTACCTTAGGGGGGCTACAGGAAGGCTGGGGAGAGCCTGTTTACAAAGGCTGGCAATGACAGAACAAGGGGTAATGGCGTTAAACTGGAGAAGAGCAGATTTAGATTGGAGATTAGGAATAAGTTCTTCACTATGAGGGTGGTGGAGCACTGGAACAGGTTGCCCAGGGAGGTGGTTGAGGCCCCTTCCCTGAAGACATTCAAGGTGAGGCTCGAGGAGGCCCTGGGCAACCTGGTCTAGTTGGAGGGGTCCCCGCTGACTTGGGGGAGGGGGGGGGTTGGACTAGATGACCTTTGAAGATCCTTTCTGGCCCAGATGATACTATGATTCTAACTCTCTCAGCCCGTCTTCCTAAGAGACGTGCTCCAGCTCTCTGGTCATCTTTGTGGCCCTCCGCTGGACCTGTTCCTTCCTGTGCTGAGGGCTCCAGAGCTAGACAGAGTACTCTAGGTGGGGACTCACCGGAGCACAGTGGTAGAATCACCTCCCTTGACCTTCTGGCCAACAGGACACTGTTGGCTTTCTGGGCTACCAGCACAAGCAGTATTGGTGCACTTAACGCAATGGATGCCCACTTCAACTCTTAGAAATTTCCCGCAAGATTGTTCAATACTGAACTACATTTGCAAAGCAACTGCAGTGGCTTCTCAGTGGGATCCCCTACCTCTGCACTCCAGAATTATTTTCCACACTGCATTCTCCCTGGTTTATCTGGTCACAAGAACACTACAGAACTAGGTTTCCTTCCTATATATATACAAATATAGCTGTCCTGGTTTGAAGTAAAACCAAAGTAATTTTGTGTTCTGGAATTTTATATTTTAGCTAGGCCTCCTCTAACTCTCTGAAATTAACAGCATACTGTGGAGAAAACTGCTCATTCTCTGTGTGATAAGGCCAATGTTTGTGCTAAACGCTAGAGAACAGTACGCAGAGAGGCTCTTGCTTATACTTATTGCTATAACAACCAAGGTCAGCCAATTTTCGTTATTTGCCCCTTAAAAAAAAGCCTAGAGGGGTCACACCTGTGGGGAGGAACAGACAGGACAGGGGACCCAAACCTGAACAACCTGTGTATTCCATCCCATCTGCCCCATGCTCAGTATAAAAGCTGAGGGATCAAAGGGTCAAGTCTCTTCCTGCGATGGCTGACATCCGAAGAGGACCCTGTCTGTCCATCTCCCTTTGATCCCAATCAGTGTGTTCCTGACTCCAGAGCTGGAATCCAGTTCCCATCTGTTGCTGAGTCCAGTCTGGGACTTTCCCAGTGCTTGCCAGTGACAGGACTATCATCCTGAGAGCTTGATATGGTTTTGTATATATTGTATCTATTTCATTATTATCTTCTTTTTTATTTTGATATTACTTCTTTATTAAAGTAGTTTAGGTCATTCAAAACTTCTGTATCTCCTTATCTCTTCCTCTTCTCTCTTTTGGGGGAGAAGAGGGACGGGCCATCTGTCGGTCCGGTTGCAGTGATTTCAGCTGAAGCCACGACAATAGCCTAGGCTACTATGAACCAAAAAACAAGGCTCCTGGACAACATGAAACTAAAATTCTAAAGCTATGATAGTGAGCTAATGTATAACCAAATCTGGTGTTCAGGTTGAGCACTGGTCTAGGATTTTATCTCCAGGAGCCTGCCACAAATCCACACTTCTCTCATGGGTTGAATACTTGAAACATTAGCTTCTTACTTCACGGTTGTGTTGCAGAAAACATACTATTGCAATAAAAATGATAATGTCTTTTTTTTTTTTTTCCCATTCAGTAGGTAAGTCACAAAAATAAGGAATTAAGTTATGGGTTAAATTTCCTCAATGATGAAGAGCCTAAAATACAACCCCCTCATTACCCAGGATACTTTTGACATACAAAAGATCAGAAGGAAGAGACCTCTGTCTCACAAAAGAGCAATAATCTTTTAAAGAAGACTCACTGGCCGTTATAAAGGTGACACCACAGTTAACACACATTTAGGATGTGTGAAAAAAAAAATCTCTATCAAAACAACCTAAAAGGCTAAATTAAAAAAACCCAAACCCTCAACATACTGTTCAAGCTAACTAAGAGATGGAGACAAATTTCCACACTTTTTTTTTTTTGTGGAAAATTAACTAAAGTTATAGTAAAACAGGACAGAATTAAGTATAAAGAATGAGAACAGTGACAAAGAGTACACTCAAGTTGTATCTGCATACTATCTGTCATTAAATATTGCTCATCTGTACCACTAAGGTATTTCCTGTGACAGCTCAGTAAAGAAAGGGACATTACTTTTTAAACCACTTTCTTAATGAGGCTGATACAATGACATTTATTCCCAGCACTAATTTAGCAGAGCTCTTTCCCTAAATTCAGAATATTTATATTTTCTGGGTTTGTTAACATTAATTTTCAATAGCCACTTTAAAGTCCATAAGCAGAAAACATCTGTGCATTAGCACACTTCACCAGCCTAGTCTGTAACACATCAAATTTTGCACTTACCGGCCCATAGCACGTGATCATGTTTTCTTCCATCTTTTCACACTGGGGATCACACTCCACACAGACAGAACCATTTGCAAATTCTCGAAATTCCCTAGGAAAATATTTTGCAGGCAGGTCAGGAGAAAGCAAAAGTAAGACTGAAACTGAGACAAAATGGCTGGCTCTTCACCTGGTGGAAATCATTTCAGCTTCACTAAGTCCAGCTGCCTGTGCAAGCTGAGATCACTTCTGTTAACGACATTATGCTGCTTTACACCAGCTGAAAAACAGGCCCCACCAGCAACCTAATTCATAGACAGGTAGATATTTTTGTTTACCAGTTTAGAACTAGAGTGCTTTTTTCCTGCTCTTTCCTTAAGAAATAAGGACCTCATTAACAGGACAAAGCAGCTCATTTTTTGATTTTTATCTATGGAATTGTGCCTCATGGCTCAGTTCACAAAGCCACTTGTTACATGTGAGACATCACTATCTGAAAGGAAGGATTAGAAAGAGCATTGATCACAGGTGCTGTTCTTCTTTTAGTTAAGTCTGCACACACTGCTGTTTTAAAGCCCATTCTTCAAAAGGCTCATAACTTTTTCAACAAGAATTCTAGACTTAGGTCTGGATCTAAAAAATGTCAAAACAAATCCTTTTGATCATTTATTTCATGTATGCGCAAGAAACTATCGCTCTAGTGACTTTTTTTTTTTAATTAACTACTTATAATGGTTGGGGGGAGCAGGGGAAGCAGTGATAGCTGGTGAGATTTCTTTCACCAAACACCAAGTGTTTCATTTCAGCTTTCAGTTGCCACTCACAAAAAAACCTCCAGCACCTTCTCAACACAATTCATGCTACCTTCTTCTAGGCTAAGATAAATTAACACCTGAACAGGTCACTTCTCTCCCACTAACCACAAAGAGAATCTATGTAACCAGTTCAGACCGGACACCTAAGCTTTGCAGATGGATCCCATCTTGTTGCATTAACCAGTTAAAATATTTGCATTAAACAGTTAAAGATATGCTGCACACTCAAGTCAGTTGGTTCTAGTAATATTCAAGTAATGGTGAAGACCTCTGAGCTTAGTTTATCCATGTTGTCCCTCTGCTCCTCTACAGCCATTAGGATGTATATTCATTCTACAGCCTAATTATTAATTCTTCTGCTGCAGCTAATATAAGCAGTTCAGCTCTATCTTTCTGTCATAAGCCAGACTCAGCCACCTTGGCTGTGCTGTATGTAGGTTTTTTCCCCACTCATCCTCCCAAAAAGTTGATGGATATGCATGAGTGGGAGAAGGAAGGGAGGAAGGAACAACTCATGTTGGCTTTATTATTTATATTTCTGTATCCAAATACATATGGTATTAGGAAAAAAGAGTTTTCTTACTTTGGGGTCCTTATTCTCTATTACCTGTCTAAATCTAATGTGAAAGAACATAGTTACCTATGTTTCTGAATAGTGGTGTCAATATTCAAGTAGGGCTACATGGTGGGTTTTTTACTGTTCACCTAAATCAAATTGCTCACATCATCAGTGCAAAAGGTGCAAGAAACTTTTGATATTGCATGAAAATTTTAGTCAGCAGAATACTAGATAAAGCCTTCTACAAAAGTTCAGATTTGCAAATACTTAAAACTTATCCTATAATATATATCACTCAAAACCAGTAATATTGGCAATGGCACCAGATATTGATTAACGTAAAAGCAAAATAACTTACTCATTAAAGTTCTGAACAATGTAGTCAGCAACTTTAGGGAAAAGTGCAAGGGAAACATCTTACCCGTCATACAGGTTACAAGAGTCTATGCAGGTCCTTCCCCTGATGAAGCGCTTGCAGGAGAGACACTGGTCTGGCCCTGGCCCCCAACAGCCATCACTTGAGCATAACTCATTACACACCATTCCATCGGCAGCTGCAGAGAGAGAGCATACTATCATTAACTTACATAGCTCCCTGAAATCCAAGGGAATACATTTCATTCAGCATCCTGCCATACTCAGAAAAGTAAACTGTACGTTCAGATTTTCTAGAAACAAAATAGAGAAAACCCAGAAAATTATCATCATGCCACTACAGAAACACACTGTGCACTCACAGTTTGAAAACCATACACACTTCTGGTTTGTTCCCTTCACAAAAGATACAGTAGAGTGAGAACAAGCTTTAAGAGCACTGCACGGATGATTGAAACTAGAGAAGAGCTTCTATACCAGGAATAAACAGATGAGTAGCCTTAGATGTGGGTGAGAAAGGACATGATAAAGGTCTATAAAATCGTGAATGACAAGAAGAAGATAAGTAAGCATGAAACAATTGTTCGCTGCTTCTTCCAAGAACCTCATGGGCATTCAAGGAGACAGGAACCCAATAGGGTTCAAAACTGAGATTTTTCTTCATAGAAAGTAAAGATCAAGCTGCAGAACTCCCTGACACAGGACATGGTAAATACCAACAATTTAAATTACTTGAAAAATCAATTGTCCAAATCCACAGGAGGGCTATTAAACTAAAATATAAAACACTGCCTCTGAATTGAGGACTCCCTGAAATAAAACTTATGGATGGTGGGGAAAACATTGAAGAAAAGTCATCATTAACTGTGTTCTTTTAAAATTGTTTATTGCAAAAGCACCTGAAAAGCCAAAGAGCCTTTAAAGACCCCTAATACACAATTTTGGTCTCAAAACCAAAATTCAGTTTAAAAAAACAAAATGAACAAAGAGTAAGGGAAAAAGGTTGTTTCAAACAATGTAAAATTAATTATGTTTTTTTATTTTATATAAATCCTCCTCTACATAAATATCTAGATGACTGTGACAGATGGAGAAAATCAGCAAAGATCAAAAGGAAACACGTTATCTCTCCAGCATCTGAAGAAAGTCTAGTTGCACAGATTCAACCAGACCCTGACATGTGAAAAGGTAAATCACTTAATTTGAATTCATTCTTGCATGAATAAACATTTTAGGCAAATGGATACATACTGGACTCACTATATTAAAATAGCAAAAATCCAAATGTCAGAGATAGCAAATATACAAGCACTTGTTTGGTTTTTGTTTTGTTTTTTACATCACTGGAAACAACACGAGGGAAGTGTCAAATAATAAATTAAAAGCAACTTTTCTGGTAGAATTATATCACCATCTCAAATGCTGTAGCAAAGATATCCAGTCAAGAATAAACATGCACACACACTGAAAATACCCATAAAACAGCAACTACCTATTCCCAGCACAGGTTTAAAGAGGGGCAATGGTAAAATCAACAGAAAATCTTTTTGCAAAAATGCAAGAACCCCTCTGGCAGCTTTACATTAAATAAAATCCGGGGATGGATGAGAAGACAACCAAGAGCTTATGGGTCAGGATTAAAGGGAAGGCAGGGACAGGTGAAATTATAGTGGGGACCTGCCACAGGCCACCCAACCAGGAAGACAGAGAGGGTGAGGCCCTCTACAGTTAGGAGTAGCCTCATACTCACAAGCCCTAGTCATCATGGGGGACTTCAACCACCCTGATATCTGCTGGAGGGACAAAACAGCAGGGCATAAGCAATCCAGGAGGTTCCTGGAGTGCGTCAATCATAACTTCCCTCTCCAACTGATTGGGGAGCCAATGAGGAGAGGTGCTAGGAGTGGTGGACCTTGTTCTCACCGATGAAGAGTGGCTGGTGGGGAATATCAAGCTCAAGGGCAGCGACCATGAGACGGTGGAGTGCAGCCTACTGCACAAGAGAGCACACTCCTTCACACAGCAATCTCTCCTTAACCGCTCCTTAATCGCTACTTTTTGTCATGCAGCATTGTTTGATGTTGGCACTAAGTTTGCCAAACACATCTTTCTGATTTGTATAGCATGCCCACCCTATGTCCTCCTCTGTTTACTGCAAAGCAACTTCTGCACCTCCTTTTTTTGCCTGCCTACATGAAGGAAGTTCATGTCACACTGGCAGGGACTTTTCTTTGATATCTACTACCTGTTCTGTCCTTCCTCCCACTGTCATGCAGCTTTCTGACCACTGAATTTATGAGAAAGCACTTCTTTCAGGAAAAAAAAGCAATAATTTTATGCACAGTTTCTCTCTCACAGCCCACATAGCAAGTAGGCAAGAGAAGTGAAGCTTCTTCCATATTTCCTTTCTTGTTGCAATAGGATATTTTGTTTTATAAAGATTGAGAATAGCAGATTTGCATCTACTTGTTTCTTTTTCTGTCAGGAAGACTTGCATAATTCAGTGCCAAAAAACAACATTTCACCTTTACATATAGCATAGGAACCAGTCAAAGATATCATGTCCTCCCAGCCCTTGCACTCAAACCGATCCAAGAACACAAGATTCACCGGCTTTCTTCCTACATCTACAGCATTGTTGCTGACCCTGCATGGCTCTGCCGTACAACACATGTAATTCAGCAGGTGGATGAGCACTGTTGTATTCAATACGATAACCTCATACATGAAAAGACTGCACATTCATGTGTTATTAAGGCTGGAATGCTTGAATACATGTATTTTTTTATACCATGTATACTTTCTTAATGACAATATCCAAAAAGCATTCAGAAGTATCTTTTCGGCTGTTCTTTTGCCTCAAAGATCAAATCAGGTACAGGCAAACATAAAATAACTAAATTTAGGAGTAATTCCAGGTGTTAATTTCCTTCAAAGTATATTAATTCTCAGAGATTCCAGCACAGCAAGAGACCCCAAACCCACAAAATATCACAGGTCTAATTAAGGAAACTTCTTGTTTGAGTAGTTTTAAATGACTCACTTTAAGTACTTACACAATAAAATCCCACCCCGCTTTAGAGATTCCTTTGCTCTTATTTTCAATCTTTAGAATATTAGTAATTCTTTTGATTTTGTTTTACACACTCTTGCATTGAAAGGCAGTTTCCTATTTGCTATTGCTACACCTTTTTTTTTGTAAATTGAAATTGTGCTTTTATTACTAGTGATTTCCTTTCTTTTCACTGCTTTCAGCTGTCAGACTACTCTGAGATCAGAATTTATTCGCACACACACTAAAATATCCCTTCAAACAGCAAGTGACACTATATTACAAGATAGCTCAGAAAATATACCAAGTAACCTTATGCAAATAAAACAAGACCTTCTTAGTAAAGAAAGTCATGATTACCCTATTGAAATGTAGCCAACACAGTCCCCGTAGTCTGTGCAAAAAGTAACAGTAAAAAATTCCCTATTTCCTTCTGCTTATTTCAAAGTCATAGATATGTTTTCATAAATGAATTGTGGCAATAAAGGAGTGTTTTGTTTGACAACACATAAAAACCTATTACGCTTGTCTTTCTTCCTCCTCCTTAATTATAGGGACGGGTAAATAAATGTTTCAACTTTAGTCACATTGTTTGGTATTCCCATGGGCTGAGAAGGTTCTGAACCTCCAGCATACCACACAGCCATATATGGAAAAAGAGAATAATGCTTCTGACAGGAACTCATTTTCATCATGATTTTTAGAACAAGTGCTCATTCTTTATTAATGGGGCCATGTAGGTTAGAAGCAGAAGGGTTCAATATTTTTCCTCAGCCTACATAGAACACAAGAAAATTAGCTATCTAAAAAAAAAGGAAATTATTGTTATTTGGCTATACACTTATAGGTCTAATCCAAAACTGCATGATCTCAATAAAAAGCTCACAGAGACTTCAGTTCACTTTGCATCACACCTGATAATGAATGTTATCATTTATTCAGGTTGTTAATTGGTGGCTAAACTGACGTAATTCCTACCAATCACATTTATGACAACCTTTGTGTAGAAAGGTTTCACTGTACTCTGTAGGTGTAAGGGAAAGGAATTATTTAAATTTTGTATAAAAGAACATTTTTTTCTACATTTATTTTGTGTGTACTCATATTTTACATGAGCCACCTGTGACTATTCCATAAAAAAAAAAAAACCCATGCTGGGAAAAAAAGGCAGATTCTTCACTTCAGCACAAAGCAATGGTAAATTTAACTACCAGAGCACATTCTCTAGCAAAGAACTTTATAGTAATTCATTCTACATTAATAATGTTCATAACAAACTTAAGTTTTTTGCACAAACCGTTTAACATTACAGTTTATAGTAGTAGACAATTAAAAGTTACATTAGATAAGAGCTCCATGCATTACATCTTAGATAAATGCTCTCCAATTTATTTCCACTCTGCTTATCAGTTTGAAGGTGCCCATTTGCCACCTAAACTCTTAAACAACCTTGGGAGACACTACAAGACTCAAATCTTCTGCCACAAAGCCCCAACCCTAGGGATCTTACAGTTCAGAAGTCTCCTGATGATGATCATCTACTGCTGCCCTTTCCTCAGTGCTCAGCCTCAAAGGTGCTACTCACTTCTACATTCCCAGTGTACACAAGCTTGGACACTGACATTTCTATCCCTGAATGTGTGTACAGGGAAGGTGGAGAAAACAGAAGTCACATTTTCCATTGATTTTAATCTGTTGTCTTTACTTCCTTATAGAACCAAAAAAAAATCCCAATAAATAAATCTGAGTTCTGCCACACCCTATAATGTCAGTGTTATCTCAAAGCATCACCATAGACTGAAGATTTCAACAACTATTTTACTCCCACGACAATTTTTTAAGTATTTCCTCACTGACCTGTATGGTCAGCTGAGCACAGCATTAAACAGTATGGAAAAGATACCGCTATCTTGTGATATACCCTAAAAGTCACTTAAACATGATGCTAATTAGCTCTTGGAAGCTCTTCCATGATTTTTAAGAAAAGTTACACATGGACAGTAAACGTTTGCTGTAACTTGTCTTAAGTTATTAAGAATCACTAGGTAGTCAGGAAAGCAAAAACAAGCTGATAGTGACTCAAAATATACAAAAGAATAGTCATAAACATACCTGAGAATGGCTGTAATAATTAACATGGTCTAGACTGGTTTTTCCACTGGAAACCATGTGACAAAAAAATCTTACACGATATTTTTATTACCAATTCGCACTCTGCTAATTACCATGCAAGCAGACAGTATTTCTACCATAGAAGATGGATTCCAATTCTGCAAATATTTACTTATGCATTTCCCTTCCCCATTCTGATTAGTCTTATTTGGTCACTCTGAGAGCCGTGGGAATATCCCCAAGCATCCATAGGATCAGGGGCCAGAATAGGCAAAACAACTGAAAGACAGAAATGGAAACCCTAGAGGCTTGCCCTCAGATCCCAAACATTCAGGCAGTGGAAGATTCACAGAAAACTCTCCTAAATGCCTGCCTTTTGGCCTATCCTGATTATTCAGAGTATACTGGATAAATGCATCTGGTTCTAAGGAACAGTTCTGCCTTACTGTAAGTAATTGTGAAGATTTTACTTAACCATCTAACCTGTATCAGAATCCATTTAACTCCAGAAAGGTGCTGACTGACAGGCAGAGTTGAAGCAGCAGCATAACTCTTCTTACCTAATGCTGATTCTCAAAATGCCACAAAACATTAATCATTTTGTTCACACAGATGTGCACAGAGAGAGAAAACCACTGTGCCCTGTTAGGGTTCAGGAACTCTGCTAAGACACTGTCTTCTGATCAGAGTAACTTGGCGCCTAGCCTACTTTCATTAAATACAGTCCACTTAATGAACATAGGTTAGACTCTGTTTTTAAAACTAGCCCCTTGGTACTGTAGATTACATTGTGACTTCTTAAAACAAAATGAATAAGATTTGTTTTCATCGTGAAGATTCCCTTGGTGTTCATTTTTCATAGAATATCTTTAGGAGTATTTTTGTTCCTGGAAAATTATGAGTAACAAGCTAAAAGTTAAATAAAGTTTACATTTTCTCTTTGTGTGCAAATGCAGTGATAAGCTGTACAGTGCAAGAGGATGATGTGACAGTATATCCAAGTTTCCATTTGCCCTGGAAGCCCGTATTTCAGTAGCTGTGGCTGCTGGGACTCAAAGGGCTCAAACTTCGTGATCAGAGGAAAGGGCTAAGAGGTATTTGACAAAGGAGTCCTGACAACTAATATGGGAATGAGTATCTTCTAAACTACTGTGTTCAGTTACGTCCCCCAAGCTCTCAAAAGCAGTGAAACAAACGGGTCACTGTTCCACCAATGGAAAAGAGCCTTATGAAGTTCACCTCTGAGTGGTTTTCCACTTGTCTTCTAACATATTATAAGTTACAGAGAGCTTGAAGCAAAGAGGAAGCATTACTGTATCAGACATGGGGTCTGTGTTCCACCCTATTACTGCTGATCTTATTTTTATACTCAGTCTCTAGGAATGGAAGGGAGCTGGCTGTTCTTTGATTAAATGCTTCTTGTACATACAAAATATACTCATTACTAGACTGCTAGCACAGAACTAGGTTCCCTCCCTGCTACACTATCCTATTAAATTCCAACCCCACTGCAGGGAAAAGCAACTAGCAACCCACTATCCCTGAACAGATGTGATCCTCTTTCTTGGCAATACCTTCATTTCTCAAATAATATACCATTCTTCATAGCTGGACTTCTATGTGGGGGCAGAAAAAAAAACAGACTGTGTATCAGAACTACAAACCATCTGCAAATGCTTTGGCTGGAAAGACTGAAAGCACTAGTTATTAATGGGAAGCCAGGAGGCTGTTCAGCCTGGAAAAACAAAAGCTCCAGGGAGACCTTATTGTGGCCTTTCAGTACTTAAAGGGGGCCTACAGGAAAGATGGGGACAAACTTTTTAGCAGGGTCTGTTGCGATATGACAAGGGGTAACGGTTTTAAACTAAAAGAGGATAAATTTAGACTAGATATAAGGAAGACTTTTTTTACAATGAGGGTGGTGAACACTGTAACAGGTTGCCCAGAGAGGTAGTAGAAGCCCTGTCCCTGGAAACATTCAAAGTCAGGTTGGACAGGGCTCTGAGCAACGTGATCTAGTTGAAGGTGTCCCTGTCCATGGCAGAGGAGGCTGTACTAGATGACCTTTAAAGGTTCCTTACAAACCAAACTATTCTATAATAAACCTTCACCAAGAAAAGTTCTGTTCAATGCATCCTTCTGTCTCACATAAAAGATTATCAAAGGATAAATATGCTGTAGTTTAAAACTGGACAGTGGTCTGATAGAGGTTAAGAAACAACCCTTTCCCTCTACACCTTCAGGCACAATCACAATTGAACTATCTACATCAACTGTAAGAGGTATTTCTTTAATCTTCACTTTTTAAACTTGTGTGTAGAGAAACATTATCGTCATCATCACACCCCAAAATAAAGTCAGGCAGTGACCTACCAAACAAGACCTTCCATTCCATGTAGCTCTTACATGGCAGAAAAGATCAGAAAAATAACTGAACAGCAGTGAAAAATGTACAGTTTGTTTCACCTAACACTGGAAGGTACACTCATACTTACATTGATAAGCACAGCCACAAATTCTCTCAAAAAATAACAGATTAGTACTTCAAAAGAAGGGGAGGGAGAAGAACTAAAAGAGTAAGTTAAAAGTAGGACCACAGCCTGAAAAACCCCAAAGCAAACATTTCTGGCCAAACAAAGCACAAAACTCAGAATCACGGAATTGTCAGAGTTGGAAGGGACCTCTAGAGATCATCTAGTCCAACTCCCCTGCTAAAGCAGGAATGCCTAGAGCACATTTCTCAGGACTGCATCCAGGTGGGTCTTGAAGATCTCCAGAGAAGGGGACTCCATGACCTCCCTGGGCAACCCGTTCTAATGCTCCGCCACCCTCACCATAAAGAAGTTTTTCCTCATATTTGAGTGGAACTTCCTATGTTCCAGCTTGAGCCCATTTCCCCTTGTCCTATCGCTGGAAACCACTGAAAAGAGTCCAGCTCCAACACCCTTTAACCCACCCTTTAGATACTTATAAACATTGATAAGGTCTCCCCTCAGCCTTCGCTTGTCCAGGCTAAAGAGTCCCAGCTCCTTGAGCTTTTCCTTGTAAGGGAGGTGCTCCAATCCCTTAATCATCTTCATTGCCCTACGCTGGACTCTCTCCAGTAGTTCCCTGTCCTTCTTGAACTGGGGAGCCCAGAACTGGATGCAGTATTCCAGTTGTGGCCTCACCAGTGCAGAGCAGAGGGGGAGAATGACCTCCCTTAACCTACTGGCCACACTCTTTCCTGTGCAGCCCAGGATTCCATTTGCCCTCTTGGCAAGAAGGGCACATTGCTGGTGCATGGAAAGTGTGCTATCTCTTAGAAATATCTCTTAAACATACAGCAATTTAATGAATCTCCTCTCTTGCTAGCAGTCTAACAGATGCTTAAGATGAACTGGATTGCTGCTCCAATACGACTGCATTAATGCAATTTGCTGCATGATTTCTGCATAACCAAATTGTTTCATCTGCTACATAGCATTCACTGCTTTTCAGTACTATGATCTCAGTCCAGTTACTGGCACATAAGCTTTCCTGAAAGACAATCAGGACCAATTTAAAGCAATATTTTTCAGATAGGTCAAATACAGAAAGGAGGAACTTGGTGATCAAAACCAGTCCCTGAAGACCTGAAAGTGCCCCTCAGGTGAAGCAGAGTAGAAGAAGCAAAAGTTGAAAATATCACTCCATAGGAAATTCCTGTATTTTCAAATCTGTAAAATAAGTGCCTTTCATAAATGCTACATTCACTCCACGATTACGGCCTTCAGAACTTGTATTCATGAAACTGGATCTCTGCTTTGGAAAGTTCACATCATGGTAAGTAAGCAGTGACCTCTGTTCCTACTTTAAAACACTTTATTTGCATATGAATTTTGAGAAGACTTAGATTCTGTAAATGATCACAGCTCCACTGACATCCATGGAGCTCCAAGCGACACCAAGCTCCTGGCCTGCTCACTGCACTGTATCCTGTCAGTAAGTGTATCATTTTCCCCCCAAGTGGGCCAATTCTAGGCAAGAAGATTTGCACTGAGCAACAGTACTTACTGCAGTTCTCTGCCTTTTTATTTCGATGAATCACAGTCTTTTGACTGGGTGTGCTGAAGAGGCTGGTCCAGTTAACAGTGTGGTAGTAGCACAAATTGCTGTTGTCTGTTATGTAGATGTTGCCAGCACTGATTTGCTTCAAGGACTGAAACTGCAGGGAGGTAATACCTTGTTGCTTTAGGATGAGTAAGGAAAGGCCACTGTGATGAAAACAAAAGTAAGAGAGAACAGCAATTAGCTCCAAAAGGTGGAACTTACTATAGCTGGTTGGGAATTTCCCACTAGAATTAGTTCTTAATGTCAAGATGAACTTTTTGGCAAAACTGGAATTTAGTCAAAAAAATTTATTTTTGGGCAACACAAATATTTTAAGAGTCAACATCCAGTTCTATCGCCCAGAAAAAATTACGAGCCCTTGTGAGCCTTGTGATAACACAAGAGCTCAGAGCACTCAGAGCACTAGGCCAACTGGGCCAGCAAAACACGTCCATCAGTTACATTTCATCATTAACTTGTTTTTTTGAGATAAAGTGCCGTTGAGAAAACTGAAGAAAATTGAGATATTTTTTTCTAACATGACAGAATTCATACTATGATAGTTTATTTGCTAAGGAGAAACTGACAAAGTCATGCAAAATGTATTAGCATCTTCTGTCAGGCAACAAATTAATGTAATTTATAGTAATACAGGAAGAAATTGTTATTTTCAAGGAAATTTTTCCAGTTCACTTTCTACATTTCATTTTTCTTTTGTTGTAATGTGTGCTTATCTCCTTTCTTCATCAAAGGAATGGTAAATGATTGTCTGTGCAATACAGAAATGACTGCACATATTTTATGACTGAAGATTAGTGAAGACAATATCCAGTTTCTGGGTATCCTTTAAGTTATTGTATTTTAATTATTATAATTGTTTTCCAGCTGTTCCAAATAAAAATTGCTGCTTCCAAACAGAATGCTGGGCTGTAATTCAATCTCAGGGCTTCACTGCTGTTCATAATCTGCTTGGATTGCTGTTTAAGATGCCAGCAGAATCCCATGACTGATTTACTATATTTACACAATGGGGAGACATAGGTTGCTGTATACATCATTCAGATGCCTTCTTGTTCTTCCCTCATTATTTTTCACCACGCTTTCTTCTCTTCAAATCAATTCCTCCGTATTGAGTTCTCATACGAAAACATCTCTGGTAAAAATGGTACCACAGAGCTAATGTATACCCCACCTGCAAGGCACCTCAGTGATTTCAGTGTTCTTACGTCTGTTTATCTTTTACCACTTCTTAAGATGACATTGCTCTTTGGGCACATGAGCCTGCACTTCCAGTTCCAACCACAAAACTTCCTGATAATTGGGCTAAATTCTACTAATGGGCCTAAATTCTACTATTAATGTATATTCAGGTTATGCTTCACATTCACAAGCTATTTTAAAACCTAAAATGTACTTTCCAGGCAATGGGTTAATAGCTACAGCAATGAACCAAGATCACCTTTTTTAAAAGAAAACCCAAACTCACTATGTTCAAAAGATATTACCTATTATAAAAAACTGATTAGAAAAGATACTGTTAATGAATACCTTGGTAACAGAGAGAAAACATATTCATTTATGATGCCCTTCCTGAAAGATGTTGCTCTCTGTGCTACTGAAAAAAGAATCATTGAATACTAATGAAAAATTATTCCATCAACAGAGGAAGCACCTTACCTATACAGAGCTCTTCCACCAATAGTAACCAAGTTAGAAAACACCCTGAAATCTGTCATATTCTCAGGCCACGACTGTATGTTCAAATACCCTAAAGGAGAAAAAGGCAAGTATATGAATGTCAATGATTTTGGCCATAAGGACTGCTTTATCACACACCTGAATTAGGACAGGCTTAACCTATCAATGAAAGACAGTGCTGGCTTGACAAAAAGAAATAAATAGGTCGTAGAAATAAATAGGACATAGAAAAATGTCTTTGAATTCATTAGGCTGCCCACCACTGTCTTCTCCAAGAAGGCAAAGGAGGACTCTTAAGAGTCACAGCAGCTCTACAACTGCTTTCAACAGCCACAGTGAGGGTGAACCTAAACACAGGCTGGAATCTTGGAAGGCCCCCCAGACTTTTCAAAACAGCAGCAGCAGAAAAAAATGAAAGTTTGCCCAAATTAAAAACATTCAGTTTTAAAATTAAGTTGAAAGATCCGTAACGATGCATTAAAAGTTGACAATATTTTCCTAAAACAAAGAACTTGCATTTGTTTCCGAGTGTGTTTGAGAACTGTTGATCACCAAAGAGCATTCTCTGCATAAGTAGGTGGAACTACTTCTTTTTTGTGCCACACAGACCCCTTCAGAGTGCAGTTCCTTATGATTTGGATTCAGTACTAGACTGAAATGCAGCACATCTCTAAGCATAGCGATAATTCCACTTAATTTGTAGAGTTGAGACTGTTAAATAGACTGTTCTTAGGAATAGCAAATTACAGACACCCAGATGCCAGTTTATCTTTGACATTAACTAAATAGAGATTTAGTTTACTTTCATTTTTTAACCCCACCGGCTTGCTGAAACACAACTTCTGAGAGGTGAAGCACATGGGAGAGAACTTATTTCAATGCCAAACACTTGTTGAGCTCCACCCAGGTACAATCATGCTGTAGTGTTCAAATATTTTTTGTGTGTTTGAAATAGTTTTTTTTTTTCCATTTCCCTATTTATACATAACTAGCAATCAACCAAGAACTCAAAGCTGTAGTATCTTCCTCCCTGCCTCCAAATGGTAAAACAAGAAGAAGCAAAATGAAGAAAACAAAGTACCATGTTCTAGCTACATGACCCCACTGAAAAGTCACAAAAGATGGGACTATCTTCCCACACATATATTTTTCTTTAAAGTACAGAGGTTAATTTGCAGCAGCATCTGCTATTAGACCAAGAGAAGTAGCTACAAAATCAGACTGGCTTGTCTGATTTTTTTTCCAAGGCATATTTCAAATGCTTTCAAGTGAGGACCACGACCCTTCACTCACTCAACAGTAGGGTCTTGGTCTTCTGATGCTTACATACCCCCAATGTAATGGGCATTCTGTATTCATAAGAAAAGGACAAAACACTTTTAAATACCAACTGATACTGAAGTTGTTTTGTATTAAACTTTTATGCATTTGAATTGCGAGTTCAAAGAAAAAAGCACACCTCGTGTTCTTCAGAAAACCAAACAAATGACAACCACAAGTGCAAAGTAAGAAGTTCAGATTCTAGGAAATCAGAAGTACATTACCTGTTATCTCTCTCACTGTTTGGAAGATATTTAATTTCTCTGGATTGATTGCGGCAATTGTGTGATACGGGTCTCTGAAAGATTAAAAAGACAAAACGCGATACTCTGAATAAAAAAAGGATCCAGGTTCTCAAAGCAGTATTCAGATTTCTTCAGACTGCTGCTCCTGCAGAACCTTCTCCCAAGTCATCTTGAAGGAAAATAATGGTCCTTAGCATCTTTACGGTTCCATTCATAAATGTTTTAGCAAATATTTATGCTCATGGAAAATTAAGGGATTCTAAACAACCACGCGCGACCTCCCTAAAGGAAAGATAAATTTCCAACATTTTTTCCAGGAATACTAGCTCAAATGCTACAGTTGCGATACTGTACTACCAGGACTAACAAAACTGCTACTGAAATGAGTGACAAGCTATAAGAAAAACAAAACTAAGAGCTTGCCAGTGGTTCCTGACACATGGCATTGAGAGTGTATGCTTTTCAGAAGGTGTTGAACAGGGAACAGCAAAAAGCACCGATCCTTGCTAACCAAGTTTGTCACCTGAGAAATGAAATACAACATTAAAATCTTAGATAGATATGCTACAGTGTAAAAAGATTAACCTGACAATGATTTTGAGACTGCTGTCATTTAGTAATTTTTTTTTCCATAATTTTAAAGGACTAAAGGCTTTCCAACCCTTTAAGAAGCCAACTAGAAGCCTAACCCAAACAAAAATCCTTTAAAAGTCCAGGAAAAGGTTCTTCTGTGTAACACAGTGTTATGGTATTTTTGTGGGGTTTCTGATGGTAGGAATCATCCTCAGTAAACATGGAGCATGCATTTCTACCTCTCCTCTTTCTGCTTTCCAAGAGACATCATTCTTGGAATCAGAACATGCAGGTAGGTCATCAACCAGGCTGTCTTTGGGGAGAGGCCTCACAAGTCTATGACAGACTGATGGGGTCACTTCCAGCCATCCTGGAAGTTACGCCGGGTTAGCAGCAATGAAATGACTTCTTGAAACTTAACATACAGCCCTCTGGACCACAAAAACATCATACACACTTAATCTTAACAATTTGGAGTGCTCAGAAAATTAGATAACAAGTTTTGACTACTTAAAAGGAACACAAGACTTTGCTTTTAAAATGCATTACTATTAAAACAGGAAAACCCTCATCTCTCATAAGGCTGCTGAATTTCACCTTCAAACCCTAAGATAAAACAGTTTTTAAAAATACAAATATACATTTAAACTTCTTAAGCAGCCAAATGTCTGTTTAGATGTTTCATCAAACAAAATTTTAGAATAATGCAGTCACCTTCTACCATTCTTATTAGCAAAGCTGAGATTTTTCAATAGGACAGGCACAGCTGAGTTTTACAGCTCCACAAATGAGAGTTTTGGGTCATTGCAAAACTGGAGATGGACAACTAAAGGGAAGATAAAAAGCTGGTGAGCACTGAGTGCTTGTTGCTCCTACTGCAAGCCAGGGGAAGAAGGAGGCAGCATGTGCTGCTGGCTGGGGCTGTCCATCCTTAAACTACAGCTCTTCTTGGTATATCCAACCTCTTCACAGGCACCAACACAAGCAGAAGGCAACACGGCTTTCAGCATCCCAGCCAGAAGGAAACAGTAGAGAGAAGGCTGCACCTGACCTACACAAGTCCTACCCATTTACCAGCCAATGTGTTGTCTGTCTCTTTCAGGCAGCACACATGTATCCTGATGATCACATTAACCATAACTTCATCAGAGCAATACCTTAAAGAATGAGTACTACCGACTGACTATCAAAATTTAGGTCTACCTTCATCCTGTTTAACTTCTGGACAATAATTAAAGCAAAGTCATAATTCTCTAATTTAAATAAAAACTATTGTAAATAATTGTGCATCAAAAAATTCATCATTATATATACAGTTTGTATAGAAATTATTACAAATTCACAAAGTTCAAGTACTCAGGACAGGGAAAGACAGGCTACAGAATCATAGGAGTAAAAATATAGCAGGCTCAATTGTAATAGTGCAGTTCCCAGTGAAAACAAACAAAAAAATCCATTCAGCATCTGTCACTGATGTTCTTGTCTGCCACTATAAAAAGTTTTTCCATTTCCCATAGAGAACTCACCTTTAAGCCCCTACAATCTGAAACACTGAAAATGCATACTTTCAAAAGCTGCAGTTCACTCTGAGTAAACAAATTCATAACAGAAGTTAACTAAAAGTTTGAGTAGAACTATGTATTATTGTTGTTGCTCCATGCTATCCATTTATATTATAAACTGCCTGTGGAGCAAGTGCAATTTTAAAAATTTCCTTTCTGTATTAGTGATTTGCAAAATTTGATAGAATTTTTTAAAAGAGCTGTTCCAGAAATATAAAGTTATTTTAATTCATTCTCTAAATCTTCTCCTCTTATTTTAATATATACAACTGCAATTCATTCTGTGCAAAGCTTTAAGGTTGCTGAACTCAGTGTACTCATACTTCAGACTTGTTGGAGTGAGTTCTCTATGTAAAGAATGAGAGACAGAGTGGTACACAATTTTAACATTACATATATTCTTTTATTAAAATAAAACCAAAATATTTTAACCCTCTGTTTTATCATCCTTAGTTTAGATATTTTTCAGATGAATACTGTTTTCCTCAAGGGTGGCTTCAGTTGCTTTGATTCTGACAGATTTTTTAATAAGGCTCATCTCATAAATTTGCAGCTTATGTAACTTTTGCAGCAAAAGAAGTTCTAACAGTCAAAATTACATTTCACGTAATGCACTGGAATAATCCACACAAAATTGCTCATGTTCCCTAGCTGCTCGTCTGGTACGTACTAGAGTACTTCCTGTCCTAGGAGATTTAACAGATTTACATCCAACCTCTCAGTCGGTCGTATGGCCAGATCAGGAAGCGCGAGGGCCTAAGTGCTGACTCCTGTGTGACCTTCTCCAAGGCTTCAAAAAGCTCAAAGCCGCATTTCCTTAAACCACTGGAACCAAAGTCCTTCTTCCTCCCTATGATACATTGACCTTTCACACTGCACTCTCTGCTGGAGAGATGAGGAGAACAACTACAGAGTAAAAGCCTACATTTGCTGGCCTTCTGAGAATCATTGAACTGTAGGGCCTCACTCAACTGTCTTTCTCATGGCTGGAGTCAAGTTGCAGGTGAAGCTTTATAACCAATCACCGTGTCAAATCAAGGAAATAAGTCTTTCTTTCCACCTCACCTAGGAGGCAAATCTGAGCTGGGTAGCCTAGTGTCAACCACTTTCTTACAACCTAAACATATCTGAATCTATAAAAAGACTAAAGAAAAATCTGCTGGCACTACTCATGCCAGAATTCCATTTGAGACCAATCTGTAGACATTCAGTTAATCACATTTTCGCTACGTCATAAAGATGCTAACATAGAGTTTGGGAACTGTAATGTTAAAAGCTCTGAGGAACCTGAAACACAAATTAAAATCTGAAACCTACACAGTAATAGAAGCAATTGACTACTTTACACTGTTACTGTTAATGTACCACAAAATATCTGCCTACTTATCACAGCAAAGAGGCAAAAGGGTTTAATATTATTTGTGCATTTTGAGGTCTTTGCTCATTTTACTAGGTCCTGAAATACCTCAAAGTGTCACATGTAACTTACCATGGCTGATTACAACACAAAGACTTGAATTAGTAAGAAAACACAGTAATATTTGTGTTTTCTCACTGATAGAAAGAATACAATACAAGAAAACAACAAGTTGCACTGGACCTCAGCTGATCATCAAAACACAGTATGTCTGTCTTCCCTGGACGCATCCCACCCTTGCAGTGTCCGCATCCTGCATGCAAACGCACAGTGCACCGCACTGTACACAAGGCACTAGTTACCTGGCTCACGTATCTTTCTTCAGAAAGAACTGGTGAGAATTTTAAATACTGTTTTTATACCTCCACATCTTCAACTGTTACTAAGACTTATTGAATATACCCACCTATTTAACCCAAAATACTGGATTTAAATAGCAGTGAGATTTGTGCATCTCTGCAACTGAAACTTCAAAACTGACTGACAAGAGCACAGCTTTTTTGGATGTACATGTAGTGACAAACACCCAGGCTATGACAATTTATGCTAGGTCAGGCACTCTCTGCATATTCTGCATGTTAGACTGCTGGTCATACGAAATTTAAAACAAACAAATGAAAAGCAATTTCCCTTTCTTCCTTCTACTCTCTAATCAGCCAGTAAGCCAGTACTGAGGATCTCATAAAGTAACCAAAGATCACAGTTGTCTTTTTTTTTTTTTCTAGCGCAAACAGCATATTTAATCCTTTTTTTTTTTTTCCTAGAGGTTGAATCGTAAAAAATCACAGTAACAGTTTCCTTCATAACAGAAAGCAGAAAACTAATTTATCCTGGGCCTGCTATTCCACAAAAGAAGCCTGCAGCCATCATTAAGAGGTGGACACAATTTGTTTCAGCTGGCACCATGACATAACATCTTAACATTTTGTCACTTACCCATGAATCCCAGTAACAAGGAAGATAAGGTTGCCATTGATCTTGGTACAGTTTATGAACTTGTCAATGTTGCTGGAATCCACTGTCTGAGCTGACACTAAACTCCCTGTTCCAATGCCATCACATGCTGCCAAAAAAAGGAGTTTGTGTTAAGAAGTAGGAAAAAACAATTACTGAATCAGACTATCTTGGCCTTCTAGACACGAGTCTTCATTTCTTTCAGAGATAAAGCAGCAGAGAGGTGTTAAAATGGCACCTTTACCCATATTCCCAAAGAGGCACAGGCCATTTTAAAACAAGCAATCAGCTAAAGTACCTGCCACAGAAGGACATCCTGGCACACAGGTATTTTACAGGGGATCTAAAGGCAAGTATGAAGCACACAAAATCCCACTCAAGCCAGCTGCAAACAGAGAGTTAATAACTTAGCTCAGACTATCCCGGTGGCCCTTCCATTTATTTGCGCACTACTCACTGGAGAAACTGAGATGTCCTAACACAACTAGCTCAAGAGGTTCCCTTTGCTCTGGTGGATTTGTGAACTTAACCATTCACATGCAATAAGGTCCTTTAGAGAAGGCGTACAAATAATTCTTTACTCATAATCCCAACAACTAAATTACTGGGGCCTGGAGAAACTTTGGTACCCAATGAGGAAAATTCTCTGTGTAGCCTTTCTATGTAATTTAGTTGCATTTTCTGGGCCACGTGACGCATCCAGGAAGAAATGCTTCATGACTTCCATCACGTAATGTATCCTATCTCCCTAACTAGGCTCCTCTATTCACAACTACCAGCAGTACACCTCAACCTTTTACAAGTGTGGTAACTTTCCCCCTCACAGAGTAAGGCTAAGAGCTTGACAAGAGCACTACACATGTATTTTCATGCATAAAACAATCTATCCAGAAAAAAAAGCTTATTTACTGCAATTATTAGGTTAAAGGGCTGAGCTGGACACTGCCTTCACTTAGAATCCAGCATGTCACTGTGCTGCCTTGGCAGAGATCTCTGTGTTGGACTGTTTCAGCCATGTGGAGTGACTATTGCTTTACAGAGTTTTTCAGCAGCTGCATTGTGAATTCCCTTCCAGATGTGGCTTCCACTAGGACTGAAAGGCACAGACTCACATGGGAAAACTGATCCTGTTTTGCTCCCGAGACCTTCAAGCAGGGAGCAGAAAGTCTCCCTAGTGGAGCTTGGGACAGCAAAGTAACCTATAGTTTTCAGTCTTCTCAACAGCACCTTCACTGAAAAACTTCTAGTCTATATTTTAGACTTAGAAAGAAGGCAGAAGATTCTAGGAAAACAGAGACATTTTTGAAAAACAGGAAGAAAATTCTCTGAATTTCCTCTGAAAAACAGAGGAAATAAATGGCAACCTAACATTTTATGAGGCATACCATACATTGAAGCCAGGGCTTTAATATGGCCTCGTATGCAATGATGAAAGGACAGCTCTAAAACACCTTCAGGAAGTACCTATGATTAAAATAACGTAATAAAGAATTCTTTCAGATTTCTCTAAAACCAACAGAGAAATCCCTTTCATTTTTATCTAATCAAAAGTAATTGGTTTGGCTATATTACCATTACAACTTAATACATTTTCATTTTACTGTATATACTTTACACACAGCCTACATAGCTCAAAGTTCTGTGGGTATCCTAAGGCTATCGATATTCCACAACACACTCATGAAGGGTATTTCATGCCAAAATAACACCCTGCTCTGCTCTGCTGCAGCACAGACTGCATTCAAGAAAATTGATGCTAAACTCCTGCCTACCTTTAGGACAAATGTCAGTGCAGGGCTTGCACATCTTAATACCGTTTTCTTCAACCTCCATCTTGGAGCTTGGACACGCACGGACACAAGAGCTGGAATCTACCACAAAGTTGTCTGAAGGAAAAAAGAAGATATTGGCAGAAACCAAACCACTGAAGTTAAGTAATACTGAAACACATGGGTTTGGATGCTATGTCAATACATGCTATTAATTACCACATTAATTACCACAATTAATTATTAATTCCACATTGATGTTAACATTTAATGTTCAGTGTTTTCAGAAGTGTATACACAAATTAGGCAGGCTTTTGGGCACTTATGAAGATCCATGAATTGTCAGGCCTGATCCCCCTCCTCTCCCAATTTGGTTTTATTATTAATTGTAGTAAAAAAAGCTACAGTAATTGGAGAGAGATAAAACAAGATGCTCTGCCCATCTCTTTCATGCACATACAAATATATACATCTGGTATAAAACATTGCACAAGACAATGACAAGTTATTTCAATTTTGCCTTGTAAAACAACTGCCAAAGGGGATATAGACTGATCCTACTTAATTGAAGACTTAATAAAAGGAAAAAACATTCAAGGAAGTATTTGGACAAAGAATCATATGCCTTAAGTAATGCATGTTATACCAGTTCTGTGTAAAAAAAAAAATAAATAAAATCTTGCTTCAAAAAACCCACCATTCTATTACAGACAGAACTAAACCTTGACAGTCATAGCCTCAGCCTACTGTCAATCTGAAGTTCTCCACAGAGATTCAAAATCTGGATTTTGGTTTGGGCTGAATTGTATTTCCATTTGTCATAGATTACCCAACCTTCTTATATGTAATAATTAATGCACAAGTGTAAGCCTTGGTGGGAATGAAAGGGAGAGCAAGAATACTGTCTCACTTATTTTTCTAACTAAAACAGCAGTATCAAAGACTATATAAGTGATGACCCTCTAATTTCTTCTGTTACTTGTCATGCTTCTGAGATACCAGAAAGATGATGTGTTTTTTCACATGCATGAGATTACTCTTTAAAATAACTTCCTCTTCCCCTCTAATTTTACTCTGGAATGTTAAGACTCTGTTGTTGTCAGTATTGCATGGGTTTTCCTCATTGGCCAGAACTGCTCAGAAAACAGTTCCGGTAACTTTCTGTCAAACCATCATTACTCCAAGTTAAGAAAAGGGCATCAATATTACGAAAACATTCAGCGCCAGGTAGCACTGGTGGTGGACTGTTATTTTTCTGAACAGAAATTTATACTCATTTACAATCCCACAAACTATTTTAACAGTTCATTTTGAAATTTACTAATGCTGATCTAAAAGGTGAATGCAACCTGTGATGGTCATGAAAACAACAACCTAGTGAATTGCCTTCCTTTAAAAAAATTGCTACAGGATAGGATACTTGGGAAGTGCCACTGCCTTTAGTTAACACATGACTGAGTTATTACAGGCTGCAAGGACACATGGAGTGACTTGAGATAGCGCACTATGCACTTAGCTCTCATTCTCTCATTGTTTTGTAAGGCTCCCGAAATGCAACTCAAACTTTCCATCGCTGCAGGAAAAGGCAGCTAACACTTCACTTACGTGGGCACTTTTTGACACAAAAAGCCCCATAGGTGTACTTGGCATTGTGATTATGCTCCAGCTGGAAGGTGGTAGGATTGTATACAAAAGTCTGGGGGCACTGCGTGACACAGGCACCACTATCGTTGAAATTCATACAGGCCTGCAAAACAAGGGAGAAAAAAAATATTAAGTTATTCAGCTGCTTTGGGGTGTTTTGTTTTTTTTCAGTTTAAAACAGTCTTAGCTGTTCCGATGTTGCAACAGTGAGGAATGTGATACATAGTTTTCTAACCTTCACTTTGGCTACTTAGATTTCTTGCTAGAATCTTAGCAAATATATGACATAAAAGGGAGCTCAAAGAACTCGCTTAATTTGAAACACAGTTGACTGTTACAGCACTTCCTACAAAAACATAACAACACTGTAATTTGTTTCATAACTATTGTTACTACTAGCAATCAACTAATTCACAACTCGATAGGACATTCTTAAACTGCCAAGAGTGAACCAGCTATTTATCATAGTCAGTCTAAACAAACGCTAATGACTTTTTCAGAGGTTCAATCTTTAGATTTCTTTCAGCATGAGTCTATCGTCCAGCTGAAAACTGAAATTCCCAATTAGAAAGCAAGAAGGATAAGAGCTTCTTTTGAGCTAGCACAGGAGGGGGTCATTTCCCTAAGTGGCAAGTTTAACAAGGTCAGTTGCTTCACACACTGAGAAAAGAAAATGAGACTTTGTATCACTTAGCATTCAAGCTCAGCCACCCACAGCTGACAGAGGACAGGGCCCTGACAAATGAAGAGGCAAGTGTGTGGATAAAGAGAGTAATAGTTTGCAGGAAAATAATTGGCCATACAAGGTTGATAATTAGTAACAAAAAAACACCACAAATTTTGACAATCCTTATGACCACATACCATGTCTACAGTTTTAACCGCTGCTTATAAAAAACTGTTGGGAGTACTATTCACAAAGTGTACCATAAATGTTACAATTTCATATGAATATGAAAGCTGTAGCCTGGCTTGATTCCTCCAGCAGTTTAAGGAACCACTGCTACCAGATTCTGCTTCCCCACTAACCTGCTTCCAGAAGCCAGGCTGCTTTATAAGTTTTAGTCTAGAGATAAATCCTTCTGTTTTTTTTCCCGATTGTAAGAAATACAGATGGCTTTGAATCTTTAAACAGTCACCAACGTGTGTGCCATGTTCCCTCCCCTCTGGGGCCAGAATTGAGAGAAAAGTGAAAAAGATTCCTTTGTCCTGTTGCTTTTACTAACAGTTCTTATCTCCATTCAGATCAGGACCAGCAGGATTGAGGGAGGTTACTTGTCGGTCAGAAGATTTCAGAGGGGAGAGGCTAATAATATAACCAAGGAAGAAGGGGTAAAATCTGCTGCAGAAACAGACAAACAGGGTGTTACATGATGAAGGCACTGTCCTATTGACCTATAGGGAGTGTGAGCTTCCATAATTCTCAGGTGCTTGCAGGTAAGCCAAGTCGATCCTGTAATTCCTGGTTCTTCAAAATGCATATTACAATACCCGTCAGTTTCTCATAGAATCAGAATTTGTTTTCTTTGTATGTTTTTTGAAAAAAAAAAGAAAAAAAAATAGATAAATACAGTCGGTTACTTCCTTACTAAGAACTGGATGGGAAGCCCACCTGATGAACAGGGTTGTGTCACTTTTCCAACAAGCATTCAACCAGGCCCTACTATGCATTTCAAGTTTCAGATCCAGTTTGGTTTGGAATGCAAGATAAGAACATCTTTAAAACTTTGTTTTAGCATCTTTGCTTGCAGTTATGTCAGATGATGATTATTGCCTTGCTTTTAGAACTGAATATGCAAATGAGCGTATGGCAGCATATGGAGTAGGGTGGATGAATTTTATCTAGAAATATTAAAACCATATTTACAACAGGATGCTGTTGCAAGCTGCTATAATACAATGAAGGATCTGTAATGCTTCATAAACTGTACTTTTGCTTATTAATAAATACTAATTTAACTTATTTCCTCAATGCATTTTTTTACATCCACTGTTGACTTAAAAGGTACTCGATCATGTACATGACAATCCTCTGACAATGGTTTGGCAAATTCGCAAGGTAAAGCACTATGTTACTCCTCAAAGAGATGCCAGTTTTCAGGAAAAACTCACCTAGAAGATTTGGGAACTTCTAGTGTATGACTACAATGTTCTGTATCACTTGTAATTGCTTCAATAACAATGCAAACTTCTAGCATTTGGTGCTAAATGCCACTAATTTGTGAATGAAAGCACAGGAATACACACAGGGAAAAAACAAAGTTGTATCTCAGCTGAAAACTGAGCTCGGTTTTCCATAGCCTAAAGGATTACACTTTTCACCCAGTGTGTACTAAGCAAGTAATGACTTGCCCTGAAAACTGCCAGATCCCTGCTGAATTTCTTTTACACTGCTCTCAAGCCAGGACTGAATGAGAATAAAGCCCTGGGTGCTTCTCTGCTGGATCAAAACAAAAACGCTAGTTGATTTTTTAGCATACACATTTCCATAACTGCAAGAGTTCAGAAACTCATCTTCTTTCAGGCTGCAGTATTACAGAACTTATGCTGCAAATAACTCCTCCTTAACCTTTGAAAATGGACTCACAAGATGTGGGTTCAACGCATGAGTTCTGAGGATGTTCCTCGACAGTCATATCGGAAGATCAACTGCATTCCTCCTTTTTCCTTTAACCATTTAGTTTGCTCATGACACAGGAATGAATGTTATTTTCCCATCTCTCTAGTCCAAAGCCACCACAGAACATAGTGAGCATTGGATCGGGTGTACCACGTGTGGTGAGCAGCTACTTGTACAAAGCCCCAGACACAAAGAACAGTTTTAGTAAAACCTTTCAGTGGTTAAATCAGGCCATCGCTGCATTTCATCAGCAGTGTAGCATTTAGAATGTGGTTTTGAAGCACAACACCTACCACTATCAAATGATACCTGAACAATGAGAAAGTTTCAGATTCAGCCAGGGAAAGATTCATTTTTGCTGGTTCATTATAATCCACTTGCCTACAATATGAAAACATCTACAATCATCCATACCATAAGATATCGCCTCCTAGCCCCATGTGGTAGATTTTAAAAGGAGCCTATCCAAATTTGTAGATATCTGTCTCTTCAATCACTTGGGTACCTTTGAAAACCCACCTCTCTGTGCATGTTCTAATTCTAGGTTTCTTTAGGTCTAGGTTTGCTTCCCCAGAAAACACTAGCAAAACTTGTCTCTGCAAACTGGTGTGATGAGCTACACATTTCTTGAAATCAGCATTGGGTTCTGAAGCTGCTTACACTATGATTATAGATAACAGACTATAAACAACTCTAGACAAATTTGTCTAAAGGCCTGTACATTCAGATTGGTTTTGTTTGTTTTGGTTTGGTTTGGTTTTTTTTAAGGAAAAAGCCTTTTCCTCTTTCCATTTTAAGCACACAGTAGCATCCATTCAAGGTAGCGTATTTTGGAAATCACTTTCCTTCCATCTCCACCAAGAAGCACGGCCAGTAAAAAAGCTGAGTTTAAATCAAGCCTGGCTGTAAAAGGGAACACCTTTCACAGAGAAGCTAAATTTCATTCTTGACTTTCAAATAATAAGCACACAGAGCAGTAATAAAAGCCATGCTCAAATGCAATGATAAATACTTCTAAAAATTCCCTATCACCTCTAAAAGCTAATTTTAGAAAAGCAAAAGATAAAAATCACAGAGATTAGCATATTAATGGTTCCCAATCTGTATTTACAAATCTCATAAATCTGTTAATGGATGATATTAAGTAGATAAGTGATGTTAATATAATCTGAGAAATATTAGATGTTAAAATTTGCAGTCTAAGTCTGGGAGTGTTCATGCAATACATTAAAAGGGACAAAATTGTGAATTTCATGGATTAAAATTTGCAGTGTGGCTGCTAGAAACTCGGAAAATGAGAAATCTCACACATACAAAGCAATCGGTGTCTTTAGGTCCAGAACAGCCTCCAGCGCATTCCCGGTGGCAGCAGTCACTGACGTAGGGCCCATAGCACCGTCCATCACACTGCTCTGCACACACTGTCTTCGTTACTAGGAGAAGGCAGGGAAAATCATCATGTCAGAACCACAACTAAAGAGAGAGCTCTTCAACTGCACACTGAGGAAAACAATAAACCAAAGAGCATACTGAAAAAGCCCTCAAGTTTTAAGGCAATTGCTTCAATGATACTGGTCACTTACATCCTCGGCAGGATACCTTCGTAATAGTCTCTTTAAGAACACATATGTTGCTCAGGGACTGAGGAGGGAAAATTTTTGAAGTGTTTTCTCTCACCCTTGGAACTTCAAGTGGAATATTATTTTCAAATTACTAGTTTAAACAGTCAACAGAAAGATATGAAAAAAAACCCATAAGATAACATAAGAGCCCACCAGTTCTGTGTGTTTTCCCCCATGAAGTACACCAACACTGAGTAAACAAATGAAATTCAGTTTGGCCAGCAATTGCAGAACCAAACAATCTTCCTGATGGCAAACAATTTGACAAACAGGCAGTGAGATAACAGAACAGAATACAACCTGCAGATTGGAACACATTTGGAAACACCACTTCCCTTTTCTAAATAAAAAATCCAGCCTTCATTCACAAGGCAACAACTATATTTTCCTAACTGGAAAGCACAGTGATTTAAGTGGTACCTCACTACTGTATCTCAGGGCTTAGTCTTGTTCAAAGATTGGTCAACAAGTGGAGCCTCACTCCTCCCCTCACTCGGCTATAGCTTCTATCTTTATTTTATGGAAAAAAGAAAATTAATATTATCCACAGGACTATACCAACCACTGCCTACAGAATGCCAGGAAGTGGTGCTGTCAGCTGTCTTTTGATAAAAGCAGTGATGTTACGTTTCTGTAATTAACCTTTAGCATTTATTTTGTTAAAAGCATTTAATTGCTTCTCCACTTCTCAAGAAGCCAGAGAACACAAAATTCCACCTAACTTTCTGCTTGATTCTACTATTTACTATGTATTAGACACCTCCTTTGTAAGCACTTTGCAATCCAAATTCCCTCCGCTACTCTGGAAATATTTAAGGTAATGCCAAAGCTTTCTGATATACACAATATTTATTTAGGATATAAAAATGTAAGTAACCAAAGAGAAGTCACCACTTATAATCAACAGAATCAAGCAATGCACTATTACGAGTAATTCCATCTTGCTGATACCAGAGGCAAACCCCCAGACAGAAAACGTTCTTGTGCCTTATGCAATCTGATTTCAAGAAATAAGGGAAATTTCTGTAAATGCATTTGCTGTCAACACTGCTAGGGAAACAGATTACAAGGATTTGTTTATTTAAGTATCAGTATTGATAAACATTAGGCCAGGGATAGGAAACAATGGCATATACTAAGCAAAATACACCTGTCACAGTATGCCACCACCACACCATTAGCTGATAGAGACAGAATCTCATCTCATGAAAATGAACAAAGACCTCGTTTAGTCAGTGAAAGCATACTGGTTTTGTGCCATTTCAGAAACAGGTCCATAGTGCCTTTATTTGCACTGGAACAGGCACTTTCTGCTTCAACCTCAAAGGGAGGTGAAGTCCAGACTTATTCTGACTTGATGGAGGACATTATTTGCCAGAAGCTCCCCCTCTGCTGTCAGTGGAGAGACACAGAAGCAGAAGATGTTCATTCCATTCCCTCCCATAACCCAAATCCTCTGTGTTCACCTGTGTTACTCCTCAGAGAAGGAGCTGGCCCCCAAGCCAAGGGGGCACCACCCAAACACTCTTCCCTCCCTTTTGCACAGTGACTGCTTGTGACCTTGCTTAGCTTACTTTTTAAAATGTCCTCTCCTTTGCCACCACCTTCTGCCCCTCTGTCTGCTGTTACAGCTGCTAGCAACAGGGTAAGCTCCGAGGCCGTACACCACACCACTCCTCAACGCACCATCCTCGAGGCACTAAAATGGCTGCCATCCTTCCAGCCCCACCCCACCCTCCTAACATGCTCAGTGCCCTCTTCCAGAAGGTTCTGCAGGCAGAGGGCACAGCATCCAGGTTCCCCTCACCAGTGCCACCCCAGCTGCCACAGCCTCAAAAATTAGTGCACCACCAGCACTGCATTTGCCCCTTTCCTTTTCCCTTTCCTTTCCCTTTCCTTTCCCTTTCCTTTCCCTTTCCTTTCCCTTTCCCTTTCCTTTCCCTTTCCCTTTCCCTTTCCCTTTCCCTTTCCCTTTCCCTTTCCCTTTCCCTTTCCCTTTCCCTTTCCCT
>JAOQGH010000077.1:41687349-41709463 GCA_025769975.1 Gallinago jamesoni | reverse complement strand
TTCCCTTCCCTTCCCTTCCCTTCCCTTCCCTTCCCTTCCCTTCCCTTCCCTTCCCTTCTCTTCCCTTCCCTTCCCTTTTCTCAATTGCACTAGAGCCAAACTTCAGGAGAATATGATCGGTGCTGTTACCACAGGAAACAAGGACAGGATAGCACTCAATGGCAGGATGCTGTTAAAAGCATTCCTTGCTCTTGCTCAACAGCAATTTAACCTTTGTGCCTAAATCTGGGAAGCTTTGCTGAAAGCACCTCTGCGTAGACAATTAGTAAAACCCACCTAATTAACTCAATCAGAATTTATTTACCTCAGTGCTGGCTGCTGTCGGGAAGCGGGTCAAGATGTCCCACCATCACTAGATAACCATTGCTTCCCCATGGAGGAGGTTTCCTGGCAGACTTTTAAAGAGGCAAAGTCACAGAATCATGTGGGTTTGATAGGGACCTCTGGACATCATCTAGTCCAACCCCCCTGCCAAAGCAGGTCCACCCCGAGCAGGTCCCACAGGAACGTGTCCACGAGGGTTTGAATGTCTCCAGAGAAGGGGACTCCACCACCTCCCTGGGCAGCCTCTTCCAGTGCTCTGCAACCCTCAGAGAAGTTCCTCCTCATGTTTAGGTGGACCTTCTTCTACTCGAGTTTGTGCCCATTTCCTCTTGTCCTATCCCTGGGCACCACTGAGCCCCATCCTCTTGACACCCCTCCTTTAAGTATTTATAAGCATTGATCGGATCCCCACTCAGCCTTCTCTAGACTAAAAAGACCCGAGTGCCTCAGCCTCTCCTCATAAGGAAGATGGCTCCAGGCCCCTCATCATCTTTGAAACCCTCTGCTGTACCCTCTCCAGCAGTTCCCTGTCCTGGAACTGGGGAGCCCAGAACTGGACCCAGTGCTCCAGATGGGGCCTCCCCAGGGCAGAGCAGAGAGGCAGGATGACCTCTCTTGACCTGCTGGTCACACTCTTCTTGATGCACCCCAGGATGCCATTGGCCTTCTTGGCCACAAGGACACACTGCAAAGTTCCAGCAGCTTGTCCCACACCATCACCTGCAAGAGGTCTTGGGGATCCTCCACCGCTGCCTCCCCAACAAGCCCCAAAGAGGTGAATCTCCAGCCTGGAGGGGAGGAGGAACCTGCCTCTCCTGTCCCCTGGTGTCCCTGACCCCAAACTACACCAACCACCCCTGGGCACATTTATAAAAGGCACGGTCATCTTGTCAACTCACAAGCTACTACTTTTAGCAAGCCGAGATCTGTATTTGAAGGATTACACGCTTCTTTCAAGCTAAGCTGCAGATAATGGCGTTTCCCTGGGCTACGTAGTTTAAACAGCAGTGGGGAAGGAGCTCCAACAACAGCAATGGATTTAAGCAATTTACTGACATCTTTTGAGCAGTTTTTACGCTATTAGGCTAGGACAAAATAATCTAAATCGTTCATCCTCCTCTAGAGCCCCATAGTAAGGTTTGTGCAATGTATAAAGTTACAGATATTGTTGTCTTTTTTTTTTTTAAATAAATCTCTAACTTTTCAAGAGAGTACAATGCAAAAAACAACAAGAGCACTCCCCACTTCAGAGATGACCTGGAGGAATATGGCTCCCTTTTCAGCACAATATTCAAATGGAATGGCTTCAAAAAGCATACTCTGCTTACAATTAGGCACCAGCTTAATGAGGGCCTCTACCATGCTGTTCAGGGTAGGGAACATTTCGAGTTTTCCTGAAGATTAGTAAGTTACAAAGTGGTGTGCAGAATTTACCATTACAGCAAAGGTTTGTCACTGTTCTTCCCTAATTGTGTATTTTGCTGGGAAAGCAAACTGCCAACAGAATTACCAACATTTAATTCTAGGCAAAGGCCACAACATACCATATTTATGTTTTGATTCATTGAATGCTGTATTTGCATTAGAACTGCTACTAAGGGTTCAGGTCTGAGGAGGACTGGTCAGATATCTTCAGTGGCACCACACATCAAGACAGAAAAGAGCTTAGTGAGTTCTTTTTAAGACCTAGTATTCAAGACACTTCAAAATGAAGGGGTGTTCCCCAAAGCAAAAGAAACCCAAGGCAATACTATGTATTGTTTGAGGTCCCCAAACCATCTGATTGTTCAGATTCCAGTAAACATAACTCAAAGGTTCAGCTCCCTGAAATCATTACTGTGGGGTAACCCTACAGAAAACGTGCATAGCTGCACTGCTTTAAAAAGATAGCAAGCTTCTTCCCCAAAATGCAATCAGTTGATTCTATAGTTGTGACTTGAGACCTAAGAAAGACTCTTTTCTTAAGAAAGAGTGAAATGTAAAGGTAAATGCTACCCAACATATCAAACTGTATGTTCAGGTGGATGAATGTTGGTAGGTGGCTCCTTGAGGGGACACATGGCTCAAGATGGTGCTGGGAGTGGGGATAGGTGATAGGGAACTGGGCAGCAGCTACAAACAGGCAGTGACAACCCAAAGCAACTCTGCTGCAAGCTGAGGGAGAAGAGTGGAGGAATACCCATCTCGTCCTCCTGCCACCTTGTGTGGAGACTGTTCACAGGGGAGCCCCCTTTGCTAACCATGGTTGAGGCCCCAAGTTTCAAACCAGACTTTTGAGGGTCAGCACAACTACCCACCCTGACACCTGATCTGAGGGTTCAGCTGCACAGACCAGTTACATTTGGGGCTGAGACAGCTAAAGATAGTGGCAAACACCAAGGTTCTTGGAAAAAAAAAACATGCAATGTGTTAGGATGGGTTTCTGGGGGAGTGTAAAACACTTTCTGTCAATCTCTACAGTATTTCACTGAGATACAGCACTAAGTAGTGTTGGGGATGGGTTGGAATGGGCACTTCATTCATATATGTGTGCAGTTAATCAGTTTCTCTTATTGTTTCCCTTAATCTTTAATTATGTCAGGGCACTATAAAACTATGAATGAAAAAATGAGAAGCAACTGAAATCAGTGAAAAAAGTCCTATGAACATGCAAAGTTATTAGAGAAATACAAGGATTTTAATTAAAGATGCTGGCTCCAAGCAAAAATGCTGGGTTACCCTGATTGATCTAAGCTGCTGGTTCAGCTCTTTCTGTCTCCCCCTACCAGGGTCCTGCTTGCCTTTTGCTGCTCTAATTGGGTACTTACTGCATCGGCACCTTCTTTTCCTCAGCAACATCAGCTGCACAAAGACTGTATAAATACAATTATGCTTAGGCCAAACTGCTATACACATATACAGTCACGGAGCATTTTACATTTTCTGAATGTTGACATTTCGGGTTTGATTTAAAGGCTATTTGCCTTTTTTGCATTCCCTCAGTTGGGCCTGTATTTTAATTTAGACTTTTCCCTTTTGTTTCAATTACATTCCTCTAGGACAAAGTGCATAATCTGTCATTTTAATAAAATAATGTATTTGATTTATAAAAGTTTCAATTTGTATTCATACAAAAAGTAAAAAAAAACCGCACCCTAAACTCTTAACAGACATTAACAGAAAAAATAGTAACAACTTAACCATAGATTTTCAAATTTGATTAGCAGCTTCCAAAAGCATTTGTTCTTGTTTATTGAAAATTGGTTTACATTCTCTCTAGAGAGTACCCAATGCTCTTTGAAAACTTGAACATAGGATGTTCCATCTAAACATGAGGAAGAACTTCTTTACTTTGAGGGTAGCAGAGCCCTGGAACAAGCTGCCCGGGGAGATGGTGGAGTCTCCTTCTCTGGAGACATTCAAACCCCACCTGGACATGTTCCTGTGCAACCTGCTCTAGCTGGACCTGCTCTGGCAGGGGGTTGGACTAGATGTCCCTTCCAACCCCTATCATTCTGTGATTCTGTGAAAAATAGGTTCTTTTTTAAAGTATTGCCACATTAGCCTCTCCTGATACTGAAAAAAAAAATACAGTCTAGCTTTTAAATGTTTGATGTTAATATTTACTAATAATTTAATTGTAAAAGAAAAATCGGATTGTTACGTGTGTAGAACAGTACCCTGAAATTACATCTTCTCTACCTCCCAATAGAACGGCTTATTTTAAATTTCCTATTAATTGTTTTCTGAAATATGTACATTTTCTCGTCACATTTAGAGCGACATTAGGACAGTTAGATGCAGGTGGTGTTTCAAATAGAGTTAAAAGTATAGAGAGACATTGCTGGAAGGCAACATAAGAAGCAGCTAGGTAGATGATATTCATGCAAAAAACAAAAGGATTTTGATTTTTTTTTCCCGAACGTAATTTGAAATGAAAGACACGGATTAAGATCTTTCATTTTTAATCCTTTTCCAGGAAAATAATTTAAATCTTATTTTGGGGGGGGAGGGGAGAAGCTCATTAGAATTTTTTGCTTCAGTGACTCAAAAAAAAATAATTATTAAAATGCAGATGTACCTCTGAGTTGTTTCTAGGAACAAAACTGTTTGAGAGTAGGATGTAGTACTGCTGAAGTGCTTTCCCACACACGTTTGAAAGATGTGCATTCCCAGGGTGAGTAGGTTAAGGTATACGCTATGTATGTGATACCATTCATCCTACCCTCTAGCTTGTATCTAAGAATAACATTTATGAGCTTGAAAGCCAGGCATGTTTTTTAAAGTCAGAAATGAAGGCAGCAAAAACATATTACCACTTGCATTTTTATATTTCGAGTTCCTACTTATATTGTTATTCTTTGCTTTAAACAGTTTTCAGAAAAAACACATTTTGAGAAAGTGCAACGAAGAAATGCCCACTGCCAGAAGAAATGTCCACTTTTTCCTTAAAACCTGCTGTTTACACAAGGTGCTGCAAGGTCAGGGAAGCAAAGAGGAAGTATATGAAACTACTGTCCTCAACAATCAGAGGCTGCAGAGTATGCTTGAAGGTAAAAGGCCATAGAGCAGCTATTTCAAATTAGAAATGTATGATCTGTGTATCTCCTTGGAACTTAGATGGCATATGTCTTTCTATAGTTTATTATTTTAAATCCATAGTTGTGCCTTTACCTGTCCCCACTGTTTGGATTTGAGAGGGCAGTCACTGTGAAGCGAGAGATAGCTGTCACTCCTGGAGCAAACCTACCGTGCAGTTCTGCTAAGCTTCTGACTTCACAACACTGCAGATAAGTTTTTTTCTCTCTAGTATTATTACATTAATCCCCCAAATCAGTTCACTTATCTGAAAGCATTGCTTTGTAGGGGTTGAGACCATGGGAGCTGATCCTGCCACGTGGACTTCTGCAGCCACACAGAGTCCAGCTGGACTTTCCCACTCTACGTAAGGCTGGAGCCTCTGACTGCTGATGCAAAGGGATCCCTGTGGCAGGATCACACCATCCTTATATAGCGTAAATGCCAAGGTTTTACACTATTCTTGGATAAGCTAACTACCAGGATAAGTCTACTCAAGTTTGGATGAATTACTCAGATTCTTAGAGTTACTAGTTTTAATAGACCAAACAGGCCTCTTGTTAGGGACAGAGAAAGAACCAGCATTAATTAATTCAAACCTAACCATGGTATAAAACAGTTTGGTCAGTTTGGGCTTA
The DNA here is from genome assembly GCA_025769975.1 of Gallinago jamesoni. Lineage (NCBI taxonomy): Eukaryota > Metazoa > Chordata > Aves > Charadriiformes > Scolopacidae > Gallinago > Gallinago jamesoni. The sequence continues at coordinate 41,703,944 of JAOQGH010000077.1, read as the reverse complement.
AGTTCCTTTCCATTTTCTACTTCAGCACATAACCTTGATGTAAGGAGTCCTTCCAAGCACTGACTTCTTTGGGGCTTTCATAAAGACTGCCAGCAAAGGAAGGAGACGTACTAGCTTAATTCAGATAAAAAAGGATCTGCTTAGCATCACTATCCCTGGTTCATTATGCAGTTACTCCTACAACCTGTCCTAAAGTGTTTTTAATTACACCTGCAGATAAAGCTCAGTATGAAACAGCAATATAAGAACATAGCAGTACTGTAGCAGAGCTGTAACTGTCACCAGCTTTGCCAGCAACGTCAGCTGATGCTCCTGAACAAAAAGCAGCGCCTGGGAGGGTGGCAGAGCCTCTGCAGGCACGCAGCTCTGCTGAATGTGCCCCTCACTTTGCTGTGGGCAGAAGGTCAGCTTGGATTTCCTGCTTGTGCTCGTCACAAAGCGTTCGTGTCAAGCTGTCTGCTATTTCTAATTTCCTCTTACCTCTCGCTCCAAGTAGTCAAAAAAAAAAGTCACAGTTGCACTGTTCCTAATATTTCCAACAAAAAAAGGCAGTTGAGACTGGGCTATCATCAGTTCAGAGAGTTAGTTGGTGTACTTGCTTGATAGCAGTTAATGTGTCACAATCCCTTCCTCCTATCTACAAGTCAGCCAAGGAAACAAGCTCAAGCCAGAGGAGCACTCTCTTGGGGACATATCAGCAACCATTTCATTTCCTAGGGAGAGTGACTCCAGTAAATGCAACCACTTTCCACACTCCTAAATTTCAAAGAAAGGATATGTAAAGGATAGCTCTATTCCCATAAGGGGGGAAAAAGAAAAAACTTTTAGCAAAAGACAGCTCTCAATTTTCTCCTCTTTTATATTTGCTAATATTGTGACTGCACTTCTAGCTCTTCAGTGCCTATCTGAAGGAGCTGAAAGCACACAAGGAAGAAATTATCTCAACATAGTCCTTTTTTATTCATTTCAGTGTTCTCTAAATTCAAGAGGACAGACAGACAGACATTGTGAACAACGCTTCACTTATTACTTCTTCACAAAAACTCTATTATTCCCTCTTTCAGTACAACTCAAACACATTCTGAAGTTATATAAAGAGAACAATTCTGCAAGATAACTAATATTCCCAGGCTCCCACTGAAATTAACAGAGTATTTTGGCATTAGGAACTTTGCAGCATCAGGCCATCATTAAAGATCTCCAAATCTGCCTTGTAGTTTTCTTCTATTCCTGAAGCATTCATTTCAGTGTCCTCCAAAATAACCATCACTATTCTCAGGAGTCATGGTCCATGTTGCCGCCAAGAAGGGCAAAGAAAATTCAAGTTAGCTTAAGCATTTTTAGAAAGCACAAGGGAAGAAAGAAAAACATAAATTCATATGGGTGGAAAAAAAGCAGGTCATCTGTTGGTAAAAACATCTGGAAAAAAATTTGAAATATTTTAGAATTATACTAACTAAACCCAGAATTTATCTTATCCCTTCACAATCAAAAAAACTGTATCCCTGTTACATCATTTTTCAGTCCTTTGTTTCTCAGAGTTTTGTATACTTACAGGTCTGGCAGTGATTCTCTGTGGGTCCCCAGCATCGGCCTGTGCAGGACTTGTGGCATCGACCACCTGCAGGACAGACAGAAAGAGAAAGATTAGAAATGGGGCTTATTTCTTTAACATCCAACAACTGCTGAAGAGGAGGGTCCATCTTGTCTTTGGCAGTTTTTTATGCTTTACCAAGGTTGAAACAGTGCCTGTAAAAAAGGCCCAGAATTGGTGTCAAACATATATGGCTACTTCTTTTAAAATTGCTTTATACGCTAAATACCTCTCTGCTACATATAGTGACTGGGACATTTTAAAAAAAACCAACCAAACAAAAAAGATTAACAAGTCTGAAAGAATGAGGAACAATTTTATCACCCAGTGCTATTATTATTGCTCTCTGCGTCCTGTGTAAGACCCACTTATTCCTCCACAGGAATAGCTGTACTAAAGACGATATCTATCTATCTATCTATCTATCATCTACGTACCTATGTATCTATCTATCTATCTCATGTTCAGTTTTATCTGAACAATGGAGTGATACACTCAATGCCTTTGATTAAAAGCCACCCCTGTCCCCCAAAAGCCTGCATAGTCTTCATGTCCACTATTATGGTAACGTAACCTGTGCAAGCACTTAACCCCAGCAACAACTAAGCTCACAGGAGCTTTCCTTTTCTGACTGCTGGTTCTCTAGTTGCCTGCTGTTCTGCTTCTGAAGGAATCTCATGTTCCTTCAGAACCTAGAGGTGATGCTCTACATGGTCCTTTCACATGCTGAAAAGTTTACTCCCTAGAGAAAAGGAACTGTAGGTGTTTTCATTGTAAAATACACATGGAGGAGGAAGAGTTAGCAATGGTAGCTTTTATATAAACTGTGTAGTAATTAATGACTGAAGAGGAACTTGAGTTCACCCTGACCACTACACGAGGAAATGGAAAGAAGGCAGTACTGGCACATTCTCCTCTGGCTACATCTGATGTTATTTGAGAAAACACTCAGACAGTCCCACACTAGCCCTAACTGCATGTGAATGGAGATCACATTCCACAGCTCCCATCCAGATGTGGCCAGAGCTCAGTCACACGTCTGCTCATAGTGCTTCCCCCTCCTGAACACCAAACACTCCCAGAAAACGCGTGGAGAGCCTGCCTTACTGCACCCTGAGCCCCAGCTGCTAAACCCCAGGTGTGTCAGTGGCTGAGGTGTAGGCAGCCAAGCCCTTTTATATCCAGCCAGAGCTAAAGGGACAGGCTGAGAAACTGAATGTAAGCATTGTTAAAGACTACGCATAGTCCTTATCACTGCTTTTTTGACTACAGGAGCCTAACCACGTTTCTGATTAAACTTTTATTCATCACTGAATACTGCTGAGATTCTATTAAGCAAATTTCCCCTTTGAACCTGATCCAGAAGCTTACCTTTCAATCCTCTATTAACAACAGCTGCTGATAATGCTGCTCTATTACACAAAATCAAATACTTCCTACATGCCCCAATGGAAGACAACATTGGAGAAAATGCAACATGTCTCTCAAAGGTTGGATCACCCCAAAAGAAGACCCTGCTCCTCTGCTACCAGTGTGCTCATGCCTCAGAGATGTTCTAGAGTTGAGCAAACCCAGGGTGATAGTTGGGTAAAGTCCGACTTTCCGTCATTACTTTTGCAACGCTCACATTCTTCCCTCGCCGCTCTCACAGCATTCACGGCACTGTTGATGATGTTGTGTGGTAATTACCACACTGCATGCCAACTACCTTGTTAAAACTTCCAGCTCCTTGCTGCATTCATGTTCATTTAAAGCAATTATACTTGGGAAGCGTTGTTGCTGACATCACCAGCACATAATTTGCTGTCACATTCTGCCATCTGTTTATTTAGATCACAAATGTACTATAACTACATAATGCAAACTCATTCTGGCTGACAGGGAGGGGACTCCATCTGGCATGAATAATGCAACTTTAATCAGTAATAACGATTATTATGATTATTAAGAGACTACTGGAACCCTGAGCAGAAAGCAAATATGTCCGTATTGATTTATAAGAATGGAAGTTTAAAAAGAAGGCGAGGCAAATGGCAAATTAAAGGAAGAATTTTAACAGAGCTGACTCAGTAGGATACAGTTTGTTTGTTGGCTTTGGTGCTTCACCCAAGTGAATAAAAATGGTCCCCAGGAAGTGGGTTTTATAAATGGGCTATCCCTGACCAACAGAGGAAGTGGGAAGGAAAAAGGGTAGGGCCCCAAATGCACGCTCAAATTATCTTTTCACCTCTTGCTTTGCTCGGTCCTCTGCTGAGGGCAGCTAGTGAAGAACCACAACCCATGCACAGCAGAGCCTCCTCTTGCAAGACTCTATTTTATTCCCGATCCTTCCTTGTGGTCAAATCTCATGCCTGTTTAGTTTATGGGGCCTGGACTTTAGGGAGAAAGCCAGAAGCCCTGCAGCTGCAGAGATCACTTGTAATCACATATACCTGATGCAGAATATGGCAACAGCTTGGCTGTTTCTTCCTCTTTCTGTCACTGGATTCTATCTCCTTCCAAAACATACTGTATGCTCTGGGCTTTCCACTGCAGTGCTTGCAGTGAGGTAACACAGAAGAAACTTCAAGCATCCCTCTAACTGGTCTCTAACTGAAGAGGGTGGCTGCACTTCTGCAAAAGCTATACTTAAAATAAAAATCTTCATATTTGAAACTTCTAGGTGCTGAGCTGACTCTCAGTACACAACCAAAAATGTTATTCAGCCAACTCTACTCCTCCTGGAAATAAAAATGATCCAGCATCTTCAAAAAACATTTAAAAAACGTCTTTAACTTGCATGCCTGCTCCCTGGTACATGACTTTGTTTGGCAGTGTCAGATGATCATTTGCATTTAAATAGAGATATTTAACAATATAGCAAGAAAAGGCTGCCAGGTTTTTTTTTTGTCATTGGGAACTCCAAGTATCTGCTTCATTGTTTTCACTTTTCTCGGCAGCACAGACACAACAAGGAGCTGAGCTTGTAGGCAGCACACCTCTGAATTGCATTGTTACATGTCTGTTTGAAGGTCAAATATACTGAGAATTAAAAACAAAAAAACCCAAACTCTCTCCAAATAGTGTGTCTATTTTGGTTTGTTTGTTTAAAAAGAAAAATAACTTTCTTTGCTCTCAGTATGAAATGGTCCAAATTCTGCCATCACGTAGTTCAGTATTTCACCTGGTTTTCCCCAGATTGCTGTCCATTAAAGATCAGCTCTGTAAATCTAACACAAAAATAGTCCCATGGAAGTAAACATAAGTAGCCAGGAGCATAAGGAGCACTCATGGGAGGACCAGGTGTCAACAAATAGATATGTATATCAGGCTTAAACACTGATAAATCTATTGACCGTAAGACTGATGAAGTCCTTGAAATAATTATACTACTTCTCACAATTTTTTCTGTATATATTTCTTAGAATTTTTAAATTGTAGTGAGCCAATAGATTTGAGAAAAAGTCATCAAACAATTCTTAGCATAAAATAAACTATTCCCATTATTCCTTGTGTCTCTGAAATCTTCTAAAGCCCTCCAATATACAGCAGCAATGGCTAAAAGAAACAACTAATGATGAAATGGCAAACCATGAAACTGCAGAAGGGCTCTTCCTTTTGTTTTGATGCAGCAAAAAGCAGAGAGGTAGGATTCCTTCCTATGATTTCCTCTACTGGTTATTGACATCAAAAGATGCTGAGTGGCCTGAGGTCCTGGTGGCAACTCGGGGGCTCTAGGAACACTCAGCCTCAGTGAAATGGGCCATTGGTAACAGCTTATCAGATATGTTCTTATTACAATCAGTGATTCAAGAATTAGCTGGAATTGGGAAAAAAATAATTCCATAGGGCTCTACCTTGTAAGCACTACCTTGCCCATTCACTTAATTCTTGCACATCAGCGAAGGCACATAAGAAAAATGTGGGGTTTTTTTCTTTCCTAAATGAGATATGGAAAGGAAGAACCTGGAAACGTCTCCTGCTTCATTACAGGTGTGACACTAGAGTACATTTCTGCTCCTGAATAGTAGCATTGTTTCGCATACATTATGATATTTTATTCATTAGATTGCAGAGAAGGAGTTAAAAGGAGGCTTACTTAATTTTTACAGGGTTTGTTATGAAATCTACTTTTAGAAAGGGCAGATTCCCACTGGAACATAAGAATTACTTTTGCTTTGGCAAATTCCACATAGAATACCAATGACTTGTCTCCTGGGCTCATCTTCCCTTCACCAATACTACTGCAACAGATCCTCATTATGGACTCTGGCGCAGAGTATCATTGCTGCAACTTCCAGGATATAGTTTTATCGAGGGAGATGCTTCTGCTCTCCCAGCCAGAAAAAGTCACCGGCAGAAAATGTTTGCTCACTAGCTTGGGAAAGACCAAGGTTACTTCATCCTTGTGCTTTCCTGAGAATTGAGAAGGGCTTTCCTTTGGCTCCAGGCTGACTTTATTATTTCAGGAACAGTAAAACCACAAAGGATTAAGTTACTGACAAGACAAGAAAAATGAAGTCCTCCTCTTAGCTCTAAGCTCAGCATAGCACAGAGAAGACACACTGCTTCTTCCCCATCAGCTATGCCAGCTGCCTCAAGCAGACCTCTCTCAGTAGGAGAAGGAAAGCAGAAATAAGAGAAGAAATAGTCTCACTTTGCGCAAGGCTTGCATTTACAGATGGTTTCTACCAGGTTAATAAATCATTAAAAAGGTTAGCATATCTGCAACACACTGATACTGAAGTGTGAATAAGCACAGCCAAAAGTGGCTTTGATGGTTACAAGCGATGGTTATAAGCAGCCTCTTCACTTATCTAACAGTCTGAAATAATTGATTAACTATCAAAACATCTATAAATCATTTATTAGCTTCTGTAAGCTACTTACAAACTCATCCTTCACATAAAAAATTCCCTTGTGCAAAATTGCTAGAGATGCCATATAGATGTCTCCACATATAACTAGCCCTAAGGTCGACGAAGTTCCAGGTACACTCTGCAGCAAGAGTCCCAGTCTCTTTTTTCCATTGCTTCGAATGGACAGAAGATTTAAACACGCTTGCATGTTGTTTTTCTAGGCAGCTGAAACTCCTTAGGATTTATATATGAAGCGATAAAAAAACCAAAATATAATTCAAACACTGCAGCACAGCATTAACAAGAATTAAAGATACTATTGTTGTGATGGATTGTTCTGCCTTTATCAGGCCATAATGCTTTCCGTGTCCTTGTCTGACTATTCCTATTGTCACCCATTCATTCATTCACATTTCTTTGTTAAGTAAAAATCATTCTGCATTTGCTACCAGCCCTGTGCTAGCCTTCAGATCCTTCTATTGATTCGAAAGTTAATTACCTAACAGAGACTCACACTTTTCACGATTTCCTTTCTTCGTGGCAGGAGAGACACATGTTGCAAGAGAAAGTAAAACTTTCTGTAAAAGAAGAAAGTCATAGAAATATCTAGGGCTCATCTTCTCTTCCTCCCTGTAGAAGCATTATGGGATACAATAATCCAAGGGTCAATTCCTTTACTGCTACCAAACTATGTTGCTTTCACTGATGTCAGATGAGTTCACTTCAGAATGCATCACCAAGTAGTTTTCCGACGTGGGATTAGTCCCATAAAACTCAGGCTTTTCTTTAACAATCTGTAACTGCACTGGTATTGTTGCTTTTATTGTGGTAAATGGCAGCACTTCAACCAACCTTTCCATCTTGTATCTGTATCTTCTACCCCAAATTCACCCAGTACAGGTACCCTGCACAAATATTAACGGGATCCCTTTACAGTGAGGACTTGCATAGTGTCCATCAATGATGAATACTTACACTGTGAAAAATCACAGCGCTATTTGTGGATGCTACCATCATCCATAATCAAAGTTTTCTAGCCCCCAGCCCCTAACTGCCAGATGTGCGTGTATCCAGTGTACGGAGTCCTCTGGGGTTCAGTAATGGTGAAAACTCCCACCCTCTAAAGATCACTTCCAATAGGGACTTCCAACTCTGCCATTCAACACCTCTATCTTCCCCTCATCTTCCTCAGTAGATAAGAAGAGACATGCACACAAATGGAGAGGGACTCAGGAACAGGCAGCTGAAAAGAAACTGGCATGGGAAATACGTCTGGGAAATTAAAACAATTCAAGAGATATGCCCTGAAAGGCAGGCACAGGGAGAGATATGGGGAGAGTGCACAGGAGAGAGAAAATGGAGATAAAATTGAAGCAGCACTGAAGAAAACAAAAACTGAATACCAAAGGGGGATGCATTTTCTTGAGTAATGTGTGATGGAGACAACCTTCATGCATACTCAGGGACCGGGGATCTGTTGAGAACTGCAAAACTACAGAGTTTTGCTAGATATGCTGGTGGCACACAGTTTTGATTTTAAGAGAGATTGGCCACCAGAGGTAAAGGAATAAATGGAAAGTCAAGAAGAGCATGTCAGCAGCACCAACCGGGCTCAGGCTGGTGGATTCATATCTATTGCTGACAGCTCTGAGCTGATAGGAAGGCTCACTGTAACATTACTTCAGCTGCTGCAGAAAAATGTTTTCAGGCCACAGTAATGACTACAGAAAGGGACCTGAGTGGGGTAATGAAGACACCAGTTATTTGTCTCCGCCTAGAACAGACAGCACTGGTGAGGCTGTATGACTCTATGCATTAATTGGAGGTTTAGTCATCCACACAAAATAAAAACCTTCACATATGACATAGTCTAAAACTTTACACTGATTAAGCAATTAGGAGTTATTAATTATCACTGTGTATAGCTGTTAGCACAGAGCAATGTAAGTGAATTCCCCCCACTGTGGTGGCGAATTAGTTCCAATCAGCATCAAATGCCTTTCTGAACACGCACACAGGGATGCTGAGCAAATGGGGAGACACAGCTGGAAGGCCAAAAGGATAGGTCAAGTCATACCTGCTGCTTGGCAGGCTCATCAAGAACAACAAGCCCTCAGGAATCTTCTCTTGTAGTCATTATTGTTAAAAAAATATATTCACCTCCAGTAAGCCATAGATAACTGCTCATCCTTGCACACTTGCAGCAGGACTTCTGTTCCTGAACAGCAGAGCAGCCTGGTCTCTGTCTAACAGGGGTTTACACTGGGGTAGAAATGAAACATCCTCCCTCATATGGGATCATCCTCAAAGCACACAGACCAAAAACCCCAAACTCCATCAAAATGCAGGGGTTGCTCTTGTTTTGCCTCTATTTTTTGTGAAAGGAGAAGGCAATGTTCTACCATCTGCAGATGTTAACACTCCCCTAGGATGTGGGGTTACGCATACCACTTTCTCCTTCGCTTCCTGTGATGAGGACTCTCACCTCCCAGGACAGAAACCCAAGAAACAGTCTACATGCTGTTTTCTGGAAGGGGAGAGCACAGAGCTGGCAGCCATCCCTCCTCATGACGGCTCTCCCAACAACATGGGGAGCTCACTGGCCCTGAAGGGAGAGAGCTGGACACATCACGCAACCATTCTTGGCTTCTTGCCTCACAGCTCAGTGGTTATGATCACTGGAGAAGGGATACATCTAAGTATCAGTCCTTGCCCCTATTTCTGTATCTTACCTGGTGATTACTTAATACTCAGAATTTAAACAGAAAAAGTAGAAGAGACCCCAACTCAGACCAACCTGGGGCAGTTTCTGCTGGGAGGTAAGAGATAGAAGGTACAGATTTGGATGTCTTCAGGCACGTTAGGAAACTGAATTCTGCTCCCCACATCCTGGGCAACTCCTAAGCTGCTAATACATTTCCTAAAAGGGGAGATAAGTCATTTTTATTGAGGAAATTTGAGTGCGAGCAGGAGATAGGTCTGTGAGGGGAAGGCAGTAGGTATGTAGGCATTGCAGATTCTCAGCAGATGAAAAACCCAACATCTTCTATGCCTTTTTCAGCATTTTCCCCTGGTTTGCTCCTGGCAGGTACTATTTTAATGGGCTCCCTCCTCTGCATGGGGGTGTCCTGAAGTAGATGAATTTCATATCTAAGATGCAGCCATTGCGATGCCTAATGCTATGACATCCACACCCTTCCTTGCCCTGGGATACTGCCCCTTAGCTCTCAGGGAGAAATCTCAGCACTGTGATTCTCAAAGGAGTTGCACAGCAAACTCAAAGGCACACTGAAAACTGTCAAAGCTGGGGATGTTCTTGTGCTTGTTTAATACCACCTCCTCCATGCCTCAAACAGATCAAGTCAGTCAATACAACATAAGTCAAAATAATGTCCTGTAATAATGTTCCTGTAATGCTGCCAAAGCAGTAATAAAGTTTGAACAGAGGGGCATGCAGTTTTCATTTTTTAAACAAAGTAATAACCTCAAAGAAAGGCAATGAGAAGTCAAAATTGAAGTGGCTTTTAAACTTCATTTTACTTTTTCTTGATGCCATGTAATATTCCAAGAGTCTGGCTGGGTGCAGTTAAGTGTGCTGATGTTTTAACCATCCCATGAAATTTGGAGTCCCTTTTTAGACAAACTTTGGATAAGGATCATAATATGCTTATTCAAATGCAATTGCTTATTCAAAATGTATCCCTGACTAAACAAAACTGATTATTACAAAACAATACTTGGACACCAGAAGCCCTTTCTCTGTTGGAAAGCAATGCTTGGGCATATACTCTGATATTTAGATTCAGTGTTTGCTATAAACAAATATTAAATGAAAATAATCATACAAACAAATTTAAGACTGCAATCTTCAGCTATCAGAGATCTGCACAGAGGTGATGCTGTTGACATTCTGTGACTTATCACATAGGTGTAATGTGATGAATTTGGTATGAAGTTGTTTTCATATGTACCAATTTGTATAAAACCACTGGAAAACCCTGGATTGAGTATCTTACTCTGAAAATATTCCCAACATTTCCCTGCAGCAGAACACTTCCCTTATGATGGCTTTAATGAGGTTTTGTAAGTAGATTACAAGTTTCTACAACAGGACCAGAAAGAAGATTTTGAGATGTGAAAGCTCCTTTGAATCCTAGCCCAAGGAGATATGAATGTGGAGATCCTACACGCAGGGACAGAAAGTATAAGGGACTTCAGGGACATAAAATACACTCTTCTTTTTTGCTTTGCTACTTCCTACACCTTGTCCATTGCTTGGCAGACAGAAACTTCCCTTCCAGTCACTCAGCTTCATTTGAAGCCACAGCATTGTTACCCTCTTCCTTGCAGGAGGTATGAAGGGATCAAAGAGAAGATCCTGAAACAGCCCTGGGTTTGAGCAGACCAGCAGACACAGCTCTTTAGCCAGGCTGTCCACAAAAGCAGGACAGGTACTTTAGTGACAGTTCTGATAATTTCTGCCATCTATAACAAAATCCTTTAAAAAATGCAGATACGATAGCAATAAAGACATGGGGTGGTTTTATGCAAGCAACAGAACAGTCTGTTTGAAGAAGCCCGTCATGACGCCAGCTGGCTCGTCCCAACATTTCACCCACCCACTGCCACCGAGCGATACACTTACCCTCGTGCCTTCCGCAGCAGCACCAACCAAGCCCACTCTGAGCTGGTGGCTGGGTTGTACATCTTGCAGCTCTAACAACAGGCAACTTCAAAAGGGTAGGAGGCACATAGCAGCTTCAAGAACCAGTACATGCAATTAAGCAACAGATTTTATAGTCTTTCTTTTCTTCCTCTTTCCCTAAGCTGCTCTTCAAAGGCAGCTTGCTAGAGCAGCTGGAACTTGCTATGAAAGACCAATTCCACCCACCCACCCACTCACTACAAATCTGCCAATTACCATTCAATTAGACTATTTTAAATATTCAGAGTATTTGGAGTTTGTTTTCCACTTTCAAGAAACACCGGTGTTTGTGATAAAGCATACTGCTTATAATGGAAAGGGATGCTTTCATTTAAACTGAAAGTTTCTCCCTTGTGCAATATACTGCTTAAACGCCAATCTGCTTATAAACAGATGTTATACAGTAATACATTATACACACACAGGTTGCCATTAAAAGATAAGCATTTAGCAACAATTGCCACATGCAACTATGTGGAGCGCTACTTAAATTCTGTAGCTACAGAACTTGTGCCACTTGATAATATTTCACTAACCTGTGCCACTTGGTGGGTGACTTTCACCCTGTAACTGGTAACTGCTACATAAAAGGAGGGAGATGCTTAGGAAAAAAAGGTCAGCACTCTGGCAGAGACAGGGTTGGGTTTGAGTATTTTTTATTTATCTTCTTGAGAAAGATACTTTTCACCACAAAGAGATGCCCATGTCAGAGGTTCTCCAGAAACTGTTAATGCTGGCTCTCTCGGTGCTCTCCTTTCTGTGTCCGTGACTCCTAAAAATCCCCAGCTTTGTAGCAGTTCCCTTGCTAGATCCCTGGATTACGCTCTGGCAGCCTAAGGAGTTCTGTCCTTCACGGCCTTATTTATTCGTACTACCTAGGTATACTTCTGTTTGTTACTTACTTTTTATTCAGTGAACTCAACTATTAGAGGCATCGTATTTCCATCAAATGCCATGTCAACCTACCTTTCAAATCTGTTTCAAGGGCATTTGCCATCTGACAAATCCTTTCGGAAAATGCTGAAGATATTTATTAGGAAACTAAACTGATACTCTTTCTTCAAAACACACTGTTCTGGGTTGAGGAAAAACATTAGTGGCAACTTCAAGCAGTTCAGCTTGCCATAGTAATGCAAAACAAGTTCATCGTATCACTGGACTTCAGGTATTCCTCCATCTTCAGTTGCATATGCTTCAGAGAAACTCTTTCTTAAAATTAGTGTCTTCTGTGACTATTTATGTCTTTCAATTCCAGGTAAATAAGTAAATTCCGTCTGTTGGAATGACTGGGATTCCTTAATAGTACGAAAAGCAACCTCCACATGTGCTGAACAAAGGACAGTTGTGGGACTTTCTTGCTGTCTCTATTCAGCTCTGAAACACATTTTCTTTCCAACTGTGATATCCTTGAAACTGCTGCTAAAATGTAGTGCTGCAAGCCCTTGAGGTGTGTTCTCCACAGAAGGAGATTTCATGAAACTATTTAGTTATTTGTGGCTTTTTATCAAAAAGAACAGCGTCTCCTCCTGGCTTTGCCACAGTGACAGCAGTGGCAGGGAACATATTCTGTACGGAGACCACCTGTCTGCAGAGGCCATGTTTGCTGGTCTCCAAATATACATTTAAAATGTTAATTGAACTTCAAGTAATAACCTCAATGAAAGGTTATAATTTAACAAACTCTGCAATAACAAATGTCTTCAGCGCACACCTTCTGGAATGCCATTTTCTCTGTAGGTAGTTTCCAATTTAGATGTACACCAGAAATGATACACTATTCTGAAAGTTGGCTTCAAGCATGAATTAGTCACTTCCCTCTTTTCCTTTTGCCAGCATATATAAATACACTGCTGGTTCTCGGGCCTTCTCTAGAGCAAAATCCTTGTGCTTTGAAAAAGCATAAAATATCTTGGAGAAGTAACTGGACAAAATGCAGTTAGCTCACCTATGCCTTGGTGCTGAGGATTTGATTTACACATATTCACTATTTACACATAATTGTCTCCTGTTACAGGAGCATCCACAGGTCTTCAGAAACCTTTCCATGTACTTGTATCTACACTGTGTCCACCTCTCCTGATTCTTTACTATCTGATGGCATTTTTACTGTGGGAAAGGGCTCTGTCCTCCCTCCCACTCTGACGCAAAGCTCCCCACTTCACCAATGTGGCTTCCCAAGGGTAGCAGGATTGGTCCTGCACAAGAGTCTGTTTTGGATGGTCCAGTTGGAAACACTGGTATGCACATGTGTAGCATTTTATGGCGTTTAGCCACAGTGTAACTGAGAACTGGTGAAAGGTTGGGACTTGTGAGAGAGATTGCAAGGATCTGAGGAACCCCTATTCTTCAAAACTATCACGTAATTACTTCAAAATTAAACACCCAATCGTTTGACCCGAGTATAAATTTTCAGACAAGTCACTATGTGTAAAAATGATCCTTTTCTAATATTGTGACTACTGGTACAAAAAATGAGTTACTGCTCTGTGAAGAATTACAAGGCCACTACCAAACATTAAATCAATGGGCTGGCTACCTGTCAAACCTCATTTTGTAGCTGCAATAAATGGCTGTACACAAATTCACCTACATCACTTGCCAACAACTCCAAACATGGATCGTTAACACCCAAAGGAGAACAATGTTTATCACTTACGCAAAATCCCATGCAAATATCAACTTATGCTTTTTGGGAAACACACTACAAGAATATACTATGTATGCTGAAAGGAATGTACATGTATCCACACGGGTGACATTCTCCTATACCAATTTAAAAATTGAAAGGCGCTTTTGGCCTTAAACTAGTCTGATATATATGTTTCTACTAAACTAAGTTTCTACCAAATTGTTCCCATTTCTGCAATATTTTAAAGAATTGTGTTTTTCGAAACTGAATTGCTCCTTTTGCTAGCATGTGGAAAACTTGCAGTAGAATATGGCCCAGCAAACTCTTGGTTGTCAGGGCCGATGGGGTAGCAGGTTAACCTAAATAAAGCAACTCACAAAGACAGTGTAACACAGAAAATAAAGAAAGGGGGGAAAAATAAAATTAAAAAAAAAAAAAAAGAAGAAGAAGCCAGCACTGTCTCACATCAACCAGATATATACTATACAGAGATAAGTATGTCAAACTGAGCTCTAATGCTTTCAAACACACCTGCACTCAGGTAAGGTCAATCACTGCCTGGATTGTCTGCAGCAGGAGAACACAGAGCTGACTTCATAAGCGATTGCGCAGCTGGCTAGTCCATTTTCTGTTCCTTTAATTAAAATGCAAAGCACTGTCTAAATGGTAAACATTTAATTAGATTTGTCTCTATGTTTCAATATTAATAAAACACATGAAAAATGCATTAAGAGCCAGCTAATTGGGGGCTCTCCAAAAGTAGCTGTAAATGAGCAATTATAATACAATTGGGGTGTGGTTCCCCAGAGATTGTCACAGGACTGATGCTTTTTAATATTCCAGCCAAAGGTTTAGAAATTATTAAAAAATCCCAGGCAATAAACCATAGAGATGATAGGAAGACTGAAATCCCAGCAAATTATGGTGAAGAGCAGCCAGTATTAGAGTGAGCAGGCTGGCAGCTAAGATGGAGTCACTCACACCAAATGTTTTTTATGCAGCCAAACATAAGATTGCACACTTTGGAATAAAGCACTCAAGCTACATTTGCTGGAATGCAGGGGGTCTCTAAAACACACAGATGTCAGAACTGTCTGAATACCAGGTTCCTCATTTCAAGCTGAAACACAAAGGACACAATTTTTACTTCTACAGGATGTTGTTTAAATCAGTAATAAAAAGCTATATACACTTTGGTTTCCGCCTTCTAAAAGCACATTGAAAAATACAGATATTTTACATAGACGAGCAACTAAAATTACTCTGGGTTTGGAAAGAAATTCCTCACTGTGAGAGACGTGAGACCATCTATCTGTTTAGCTTATGAAAAAAAGATCAGGAGGTGAGCTGATTACACGGTACGTGCTGTTTCTGCAAGGAGAAAACGCTGGCTGCGAGAGAGCTCTTTGAGCTAGCTGGACAAGGTGCAAGATGCAACAACATCTGCAATTTAAAACAGTGTTCAAATTAGAAATAAAGGCAGCTAGTATTATTTTTTTAATACTAGGGAAGTAAGCAGTTTCTTGAGGGACGGCTGCACTTCTGCAAAGCTTCAGACCAGTGCCAGGAGAGTGTACAGAGAACCGAAGCCCTGTGGTTGCCCATCCAGTGTCCACGGGAGCTCCAGCCATGCCAGGGCCTGGGGCTGCTTCTGAAACTCAAAGCTGGTTTGGAAGATCTGCTGTGGTTAGGGAAGTTACTGAGCTCAACACCAGGCAAGAAGATGATACGTCAGGACCTCTGCATACAGGAAATCAGAGCTAATGATGTTTCAAGGCTCCTCTGCCCTTGGAAAATCTATGAATCAATAGGTAAAAAAGAGGGAAGATATTTTAAAGCAGCGTTTCATGGGATTTACTGAATCACAAGTATATAGCTGAAGACCAAGCCTTTTCTTCCTATACATCACGTAACAATGTAGACATACTTCTGCTCATCTCAGAACTTGGGGTGATTTTATATTACCATGTGCAATTAGATACAAAGCAATGACAGAGGAGTACAAGGTTATGAATACCAAGTAACTGAAGTTGTTCTGCTTGAAAAAATACCCTGCCAAAAATTTCAGCTTTTTTCACAGCTTACGGGAGCTCAGCTGAAAAAAAGGGAAATTTTTTCCACAGATCTTACTGCACTTCAGCTACTCCAGTTCCTGCTGACAACAAAACCAAGGAGAAGATCGACGGCTCAGATCAAAGCAGATGGGCTTTCGCTGGACTTTCCCTAAAGCTGGTCAGAGAAGAGCTGCCTACCAACCTAGAGGCACTTCAGGCAAGAAGTCTAATCCTTATTTCCTCCTTTATTTCTTGCACCATCACTGGGAACTGCATCTCAGGTTTCTAGCTTCAAAGGGCAGAGCTCTAGCTCTTCAGTTAATGGACTAAATCCAACAATGGGTAACAGGGGAATACGCTCTTGCAAAGAGTGGCTTTAGCATGCTTGGCTAATGCTTGAATTTATGGCTTATTTTTGGAAGAAAAAATATTTTCAGCACAGCAGAAACAAATTCAGTAACATACACCTAAAGAGAAAATTTTGTTCCTTAGACAGTTAAGCACTTTTGATGTTCCCACTGCAAGTTACGTAGCTTAAAAACTCCAGGCTGACAACGTTGATTTCAGGTAAATGAAAAAGAAGGCTGCTTTCAAATTACTATTAATTTTAAAATCTCCGGCTACAAGCTACCAGTATGGGAAGGCTCTGCAAACAGTAAATACTAGTGTCATTTCATCGTGCGAGTCAACTCTCTATCCCACTCTCTCCTGGATACGGGAGGTAACATAGTGACAAAGGATGAGGAGAAGGCTGAGGTACTGAATGCCTTCTTTG
>JAOQGH010000077.1:41647822-41687249 GCA_025769975.1 Gallinago jamesoni | reverse complement strand
CTGGAGGTATTCAAGAGATGAGTTGACATGGTGCTTGGGGATATGCATTAGTGTTGGGTGGTGTTTTGTGTGGTGTGAGTGGTGGTGGGTTTGGGGGGTTTTTTGTTTGTTTTGGGGTTTTTTTTGGTGGATTTTTGTTTTTGTTTTTTTTTTATTGGTTGGACTAGATGATCTTAAAGGTCCCTTCCAACCTAGGTGATTCTGTGATTCAAAATGCCAGGCACGAGGTATCTGTCCTGGGAGAGCTGAAGTATGCGTGGTCCCTGGTACGACATTTGTTTATTACATTTGAGCTGTACACGCTGAGCTCTGCGCCAGCAGCCACTGCCTGTATTCATCTCAACAGTAAGACTGTGTAATTCAAATGCCTCTAACAGGAACTTTTCTGCATGCATTTGATCAGAACAGGAAGCAATGAGTAGAATGCATTTCAGGTTAAAGAAAAAGAAAAAAAGGAGGAGCAGCGCTTAGGATTCATCTGTCTACAATATTTCTATCATAGTGGTTAAGATGCCATGGCTTTTTCAACTGGCTTCTTAACACTGAGTTAACAATGAAAGCCTGCAAAGAAGGGAATCAGAAAAGCTTTATTCCCAGAGTTCACTCCCCATATTCTCTTCTGTCTAGCGCTGATGTAAATGAAGGGGATTGCCAGAGTTGGCAGATCCAAGGTATGAAACAAGCACAGAGGCAGGGGACTGATTTTATTTCAAAGCGTCTTCATTTCACTCCGCCCTTTTGTCTTCCTCCTCTGCTGATTGCCTTGGAGCAGCAGGGAAGGTTGCAAGTGAAATTATCCCTGAAGTGGGACCATTATCAGCTCTTCTCTCTGGCTGGGGAAAAGAGCAGAACCAGGAGCTTGCAGCGTCGGTTCCCTCATGGGGGAAGATGAACAAGAAGCATGGCTGAGCCCTGAGCACACACTCACACTGATGCACAGGTGCTCCCGGTACGACAGGGCATTTCTATCAACCTGATGGAGTCCACTCTGGCATTGGAGAAAACCCAGGAAGTGTTGGGCTCCTCTCTGAAGGTGGGCCCTTGTTCTTTTGGACATGTAGACACTTTGGGGGAGATTTTATGACAGCTGGAAACAATGCTAGCGATGCCAAAACACCAAACTGTAGTTTAGGCTTTAGGACCTGCTAGAATGATGAAATACCTGATTCTGACACTCATGGCAGTTTGCAATCTTTTGAACCCGAAATATTCTCTGCCAGGGAGCACTACTGAGGAAACTCAGAGAAACGGCTTAAAACAATTCCTGGGGCATAAGCTACCCTCCAGTCATGGCTAAACATGGAACACAGGCCGATGCATCTACCCAGGTCTTACACGATCACATATTTACACAGACTTTCCCAAATCACTACTAGTATGGGATTTGTTAAGCTTGACACAGAAGATTTGGTTGGTTTACATTCCCAGACTGATGCAGCCTCTCTAACAGACCTTCTCCCTCTCCTGAAAAGGTTTTTAGATGAGCAGTAAAACCCACTCATTCTTTTCAAGATATTCTGACACGGAAAATCCCAGAGGGCTTTCCTTGACATCTCTTGCACTTAGGATATTCTCAGTAACGCCAAGCAACATGTACTTAGTTCCAATGGACTTCACTAAGATTTACATTTGATAGGAGGCACCTGAGACTTCAGGCAATTTAATAGAGTCATGTAAAATAAACAATAAATACATATACATGCTGGATCTAAAAAAGCGTGAGTCACAGTCTATGCAGAAAAGTACCAAAGACTTTGTAATGAGCTGACTGTCATTTGCAGCAGTGGAAAAATAGCAAAGCTGGGCCCAGCAAGCACCCACAGCGCCTACCAGATTATGGAAAGTGACACATTAGCCAAATTTGAGAAGTATTTACCTTATTTAATGATACTCTATACTGATTTCCATTCTAGGGTTGTAATTCAATGTTCATTTCTCCAAGTCCTTTCTGCAGCAGCACAAAAAACTTGTCTTAATTCTTTCATAGACTACCACTGTAGCACATTCCCCTTCTCCTACCTCTTGACAGGTAGTAATAAGGTTCACATTTGAGTGATCCCATTTAAAGGCTTTATACATATATAGATATATACACACATACACACTCACCCCTATGTGTGTGTGTAATACATGCATGCACACAGAGACAGCTATTTAATTTCAGTTCATTTTAAATGGTGAATTCTGTACCCGAATTGTTTCCCAAAGCCTTAACACCTTTGTTAAACCATTTTATCCATTTATTGGCTTACTGTATAAGGGCATTTAGATTTTCACCTATATAAATTGTGAAGACAGAAATGGTTTGGATTAGCTAATTTAATCAAATTTCACACGACTTTTGAATAGTACTGAGATGGAATCCAGTTTCTTGAAGAGGGAAGCTTATGTTTGTTAAATTAAATACAGTCCAACTGTGCTCAGCTCCATCCCAAGTAAGGCAAAATAATGCAATATTTGGGTGGCTATCTTAATGAAGCTGCCTTGGTACATAACTCTAAATCATCATTGAAATAATTCTGCTTATCAGCTTTATCAAGCATAAATGGCAAAGCACAAGTTGTTCATTCCCTATGTTTCAAAACAACTCAAAAGGAATGAAAAAATATTTTAAGAAAACTGGATTCAGGTACATACATTCTTTCATCTTGCTATGGGAGCTAATATTTGCCTTTATTACTTTCAGGGTATGATTCAAAAAGTACTCAGCACTGATCTTGTTCCGATTCCTCTGGAGTCACCACTCAAACTTTTGTCAGCTCAAAAACATAGTATTGATGTTTTTTAAAGGAGCTTATTACCTTGGTGTTGCAGAAGCATTTGTCTTGAAGAACTGGCAAAGGTTAAAAGAAAACCCAATAACAGAACAGAACAGAGTAACAACCAACTCTTTTTCTTGTTGAAGCAATGACTCATAAAAGCGTACAGGCATTCCCTAACTTTCAAAGGTTTTATCAGTTCTGCTCAGAACTGATCATCACCAGCGATGAGGTTTTTTAATATGCAAATAAGATAGCTGGGTGCATTACAACTGTGTCAGGTTTCCAGCCAGAAGGCAGAAGAGGCGAGCCTCATCTCTAGGGTTGGAAGACGGAGGAGCAGTGGAGTTTGGCAAGCTCCCGGAGGAAGCTGTTTCTCAAGCAGCTTTTGAGGGTAAAAGTTCTCTGCTTTTGAGGGTAGCAGGTGAGACATACAAAAGCAAGTCGACCTTATATAAAATCCATTATTCCACAAAGCACTTTGTTAAAAGCAAGTTGCTGCTTAGAAATTATGGGGACTCAACAAATGGTCCCCGCATCTGACTTTTATTTTTTTTCCTGAATTCCTAACATACGACTAAAGAACTGAAGTTGTTTTGTGACGTAGTAGAAGCTAAAGAGACAATCAGTCATTTATACATCCTTGAGGGACACCTTAGGATATGGTAAGCAATGACGAATGTCCCTATATCTAGAATGCTCAGAAAAATATGTCTGCTGCAGTGTCACTTCTGACATCAGATATAAACTTTCCAGCCTATACTTAAA
Organism: Gallinago jamesoni; assembly: GCA_025769975.1. Lineage (NCBI taxonomy): Eukaryota > Metazoa > Chordata > Aves > Charadriiformes > Scolopacidae > Gallinago > Gallinago jamesoni. The sequence continues at coordinate 41,683,722 of JAOQGH010000077.1, read as the reverse complement.
TTTCAATGTTGATACATCCTGAGGGTACAGTTTAATAGCAGGGTATTAATTTTGAATGCACTTTGCTGTATTGTAGAATATTTTACCTAAACACTTTGTACCACTGTCACCACCATTCACTCGAGTTCATTATTGCTGTAAGAACCTACTACTGAAAGTGAATAACTCTAGGGAAAGGAAATAGAGAAATGGATCAAACAAATTAATCAATGTACACAGATACTCCAAGTTTGAAATCGAGATCATTAAAACAGAGAGAACATATTAAAACCAGTGGAATATTGATTATATTGTGAAGAACATCCCATCCTCTGCAAATTCTCTTTCTTGACAGATACACACAAGACAACAGGATAACTGTTTCTTTTAAGTTCACTTCTCATCTAAAGTTAGAATATCCATGAGCTTGTACTATAATTACACCAGCAGCTAATTATGATGCCACAGACAGACCATAATAGTGACTCAAGGACCAGCCTGGAACAGCAGCAGGAACAAATGCAAAGCAAACAATAACGTCTGTGCCTCCATGGCAGCACAGTGTCTTTAGCGATAAATAGAAAAAAGAATACACAGAAGAGAGAAAACAGATGAGAGACATTTCAGAAAATGTATGATTTTCTCAAATACTCTCTACAGACAAAGTGTTTTTAAGATTAGACTCAGTGTTACTACAAGCAGTCTACAAACTTTGAAGAATGCAATGAAGAATGCAGTAAAAATTTACAAATACAATTCTCCATAACAGAGAATCAGGGAAAACTTGTGGCCATATTTATACTGTTTTATGCTGAGAGGATGACAAGACTAAGAATAAAACCAGTACTTACATCCTGAGCTGCCATTCGTTGGAACCAAAGTGAAGTTGGAGGCCCAAGGGTTACGCACGATGTCCTGCCAATGAATGGTGTCTGCGAAGCAAAGAAATTTGTTCTGGCCAACGTACACACCTCCATTCAGTATTTCTGCGTAAAAGAACATGAGAACATACTTGTAAGACTTTAGACATACAGCTGATTATTGCTGCTTTGTGTGCTGAAGAGAGGGGGCATGAAATTTAAATGCAAAAATTTCTCACTGTAATCTCTCTTAAAATTCTGAAAAATGGAGGGCAAGTGGCTTACAGTATTTGTCAACAGGAACCATATATTTATATGCATAAGAAACCTGATGAAGACAGCCACACAGTTGCTAAATGGTTATGAGGTTTACCTGTTGTTCAAATGTAATCAGGTATGGAATAGTACTGTTATTTATGGGTAGAAAAACCTTCAAGACTTAACTGACTCTAGAAACACAAGCAATCAAGCACACTATGCTGTATTTCATTAATACATATGAAAACCTAAAACATACAATAAACTAACATGCTCTGCTGGGGTAGGAATTTTCTGAGCTCACAGGACATGAGAAAAGTCCAGTCATCACAATGTCTAAAAAAGCACGTTTTCTGATCACACAGTACATCTGCCATACCACAATCCAAAATACTCAAATAATATATATGATCCAAATCTCATCTATTATGACTCAAAACTACCGCTGACATGCCTTGATGGAAGCTTTGTGTCAAAAGGAGATGGTTTCTGAGCAGATCAAAGTTGGTAGTTTTTATTTTCATGTTTATATCAGTTTGTTTAAAAAAAATGGCTTGTTGCCCTGTCTCTGAGACTTGATTTGTCAAATCTCAACATGAAAATGATCTTACAGCTGTTGGTTGTACCACCAAGCTTTCCTCTGGAGCAATAACTTGACTTTTTTACCCTCTAAACTCTTCTTCAAATTCACAATTTCTCTCTACTTAACCTGGCTCTCATGTATCCAAAGCAGAGGACAATCCACGTGACTTTCATTACATTTAACAGGACTTACGCAGTTAAAACCTCTGCGCTGCTTAGTGTCACAGATTCAAGCCTCAGCAAAGAAATGTTGAAGGTTAGTTACTAATGGCACCTTAGAATGACATTAAGTGGTGCTATACAGCCAGGAGTGTCACACTTCTCACAGAGACATTAAATCTTGACTATGGTAGCAATGATTAAGGTCGGCTGATAGTCCTCATCTCCCCAGAAAACCTTTAAAAGCTTTAGTGGGAATATTAATGTTGACAAACAACAAGGAAGTAATTACTGCGATTTTTATTTAAACTTCAGGGTTTACAGACCACAGTTTATAGAGGAGGTAGCCCTCAAGAACAGAACATATTAAATAAAGGATCATCTGTAAGTACAGCCTTCCACCATATCAATAAGTTCAGAGTATTACTATTTCTTAGAAACCTTGGGTTTAAAAGCTTGGCTTTTCATTGAAAAAGAGCTTAAAAATGAAAACAATAATAATAATCTTATACAGAAGAGAGCCCAGATTAGAGATATAGCAATGATCTGTCTGTATGATATTCTTATGATCCCTGAAAAAAAAACATACAGCATCTGTGAGCAATTCTGTTCTGGGGAAAAATGGGACTTAGAAGAACACTTGAAAAAATGACTAGTGATGATTTCTCTGTGTTGTCCCAGCTATACAGGATTACCTAATCCATTATGGCCCAGGATTTTGATTAAAAATAACATCTATTAAGCCATCAAAACCTGTAAAATCTACATTCATAGCTTCTTACACACACACACACACGATTCCAAATAGTGTCACTCTCAGAGGGTACATCTGAACACCTGCCACTAGCATAATTTCTGGTTTTTAGACCATTCACTCATGACAACACCTATCAAATTTTCTTTTCTGCTAGGAACTTTGATGCATTCTTGTATAGCAGGCAGCATCTCACTCTAACGGTAATTCTAATAGTTTCAATTTATGGAGAAAGACTTTTTTCAGCATAAAAATAACCAGAAAGTGTCCCCTCTGTACTACAAGGAAAGCTGATAGCTTTCCCTGTAATTTACTAAAAGCAAACATGGAAAATGCTCTGACTTCCCTCATCACTGAATAACAAGCGTTGTACCTGCTGCCCTTTCCCAAAAATGTGATGCAGTATCCTTATTTGCCCTGCACTGTGCCATTTTTCACAGGTGACAGGATTAAAGTTTACAGGTCTATTCATGAGGTGAGACATTAATAAATCTGAGTTTAGGTTTATTACCATATCAAACCATATCAAAGACGGGCTCTTACAGATATTAATTAACTCTGAGTTCAAAGTTTAGTACAATCTTTAAAGTACCTGTGCTTGGCTCTTCCTGCTCTGTGGGATCCAGATTCATTCCCTTTCTACTGCCTGTTCCAAGCTGCTATGTTGCTTTTCTTTATGCTGAGTCCTCGCCATGTGCAAATCAGCACAGATGCCTTGGCTTCACTGACTTAAAGCCAAATGCATTTTTCAATTCCCTGCCCTCTCTTAGCAAGAACAATGCCTGGAACGACCAAATAAACCCTGTTACATGTTAAGCAAATGAAGCACAAATGTAATCAATATACAATAGAGTTACTGTATAATGAACTCATCATCATAAAGTCATCATCTCGTTTTAATTTACAGCACTGAAAGTGAGAGATAAAGTTAAACAATAAACAGGAGGAGAAAGGCAGGCAACTCTGCCTGTGCAGACCAGCTAGCAAAGGAAACCAGGCAAAAAGAGATTTCTTCTCCAATGTGCAACACCTGAGGTGCCTCTTTGCTGAACTCTTTCTGAGGCTGGAACAGGAAAGAGAATGACAAGTCCCCTAGTGAATTTTGTGAATTCTGCTGCAAAGAAAGAAGCTAGTTCCTGCGAAGAAGCACGAAAAAGGACTGGTCACAGTGGAACGTATTTTAAATACCATTTTGAGGAGAGTATTTTTGTCTTCTAAAACGATTTTTTTTGTGACACTGGAAAATTGTTAGCCTAAGTACAACACTGCTGCCTGGGCCAGGAGGCAGAGCACTCAGCTCTACTAACTGCTGCCTGAAATACCTACCGTGCCACACTGGCAGCAAACGTCCCCCTTGGACTTCTACACTGCTCAGGGACACAGAGTTACAAAAGCGGATTTTGAAGCACACGTCCCATTAGCTGTCACTGGGAAAAGAGTTCCAAAAGGTGTCAAGACAATTTTGGACACCTTTCTATAAGGTACTGATGGCCAGACTTAAGACTACGACAATCTCCCATTTTAGCACAAGGGTTGCAGCTCCTCTGAGCAAAGATGTAGCTCCAAGATCTTTTGGCACTTGATTCTGAAGTGAATGCAAAATCTTATAATCTTCCTTATTAGAGCTATTTTACTGGCTTAAAAGCAGTACGGGTCTGTAACCAAAGTTATATGAAAAGAAATCAGCAAGTGAGCTCGCCACTGACTTCTGTCATTATTTTGCTTATTGCTGCCAAATGATTGTGGGGAACGTATATCTGCATATTCTTAAAATTCTATTAAATGGTTATTTATTCAGGAAGCTAAATCAGAAATGTATTATCCATTATATCTGCTATTTCCTCACTTCCATTAGCCCAGTGATGAAGCAGAACCATTACCACATAACTTGGTACACATTACCTCATTACTTTGGTAACCTACCATATACTACTTACAATACTAACAGGAGAAATAGAAACATACAGGTCTCTGGCAACAATGAAACACAAGTATCTTACACTTTCTGTAAAATGCCATGGAACACAGACGGATATACCACGCACAATTTATACTTAGTATGCTAAGTTCAAAAAAGGGCTAAATTCTTAACATCTATTCTAACAGAACGGGCTTGACTGGAGTCAGTGAAAATGCATCACCAACCACCAGAAGCTTAAGATCACTGTAAATAAGGCAAAGGGACACTAATTCTGCAAGCGTGTTGTCTCTGTTTAGATCAGAGACAGAAAGAACTCTTCTTCATCCATCTCTTAAAAGGGCATTTTCTTCAGCTGACTTTTTCATGTGTACAGTGTAATCCCTCATGGTCTGTTATCTAATTTCTAGTGTGGATTAAAATGGCAAAAGATGTTTACAATCACAACATAACCTGAAGTGCACGTAACTCGTGTGTGTTGACATGCCGTGGGGGCTGTAGGCACCTATTTAGCAGTAGAATCTGGTTCTAAAACGGGAATAAAATTGCCATTCCTATTCAAGGTTGCAAATTCAAAGTTCTTCTCTGGTGCTATGGAGCCAGCTGGCACGATGGGAGGCAGCATAATGAGAGGGAAAAGAAGCTCTGAAGTGGGCAGAGAAAGGAGGAAGAGTTAATTAGCAAAAACTGTTGGTCATGGCCACTGTAAACACTTCAAAAGCAAAACAGAAGATATCTTATACCTTCCAAGACGATTGTCTGCTAAGGAAACAGCTGTATTTTACACTACACCATATACAGCTATACTCCGCACATACATATTACACAATGCATGTTGATGATACCTTCATTTTCAAGGTCAGCCTCCATTAGAGCTGAAGCATCTTTGTATGCTGACAGTGACGCGTCTTTGCCATCATCACCCAGGTGATGGGGATCTGTTCTCAGATACTGTATCACTCTCAAAACACTGTCATATTTCACCCAATATGTTGAATGCATTATCTGAAAATGGCTTTGGCCTGGAAATTTCATGCCAAACCAAGTCTTTTGATCTCTTAGCACAGTTGATTGGTGATGACCCACTGGGAAGCACTTCAGGTCCATCACTAATAAGCTATGTCTTAAAGGGTAATGAGAACTGGGTGCTTTAGGAGACAATAGCTCATCCATCATCAATCAAGATCTGAAGTTTTTATACAGATGATTTAAGAAGAGTTGGACTGTGTAAAATTGAAATGTCACATTTGTATTGGGAGATGGGGGGAGCTTGGTAATGAAAATGAGAGTTTTAACCTTCTCCATTTCAGCTCAATGACCATACTCAAAAGCTCATGGATGTGGAATCCGTGTACCAGCTAGAAGCCCCAGACAGCCTTCGATCTCAATTATACAACTTCAAGTAAAGATTATTTGGGTCATTAGCTGGAAGTCAGTTTCAAGGCTTGATGGTAACAGCAAGACATTCTTTATTTCTATCAAAAGCAATCAGTGTTATGTGCAGCCTGTGGGTCTGCACTTCCAACTGCTCAATATCTAAGAACACTGAATTGTAGTACCTGACCATAAATCTTCCAAATCCAGCTACCTGTTTTGCTGCTTAAATAAAAACGGAGTCATTTGATTACTTTCCACTGAGCTTGATGGGGTACCCTTTTCAACACTGCACCACAAATGTGTGTGTAGGTGGGCTCACAGGGTCCTTGTGAGTCATTTAACTACTTCATTAAAGGACAAAAGGCTCTGGTCAAGTCTTTCTTTAGCGATCTCCCCAAAGGGAATATGTGTTTCATGAAAGGGTTTGGTCATAGTAAACTAACTGAAAGAAGACATTTCTATCTGCTCGTATTGTTCCTCTGTCTGTGCATGCCCTGAATTCTTCCTTCTCACAGCAATATTAAAATTAAGACATCAAATCATTTAGCTGGTTACTTAGTAAAGGGAAAAAAACAAAAGTGTTTAGGCCCAGGTTTACATTTAAATCATCTCCTTCCCCTCCATTCTGGAGGAGGCTTCCTGCTCCTGTAATCATTATTCTGCTTTGAGAAAGGAGAATAAAAAGGTGTACTGATTCCAACCAATACTACTTTCATTAACCATATACCTGCCATCAGTATCACATATCCTTGATGTTAATTAACAAGAGGGTAGACATAAAGGTGTATGACCAGCCTTAGCTCCGGCATTTCCTTTGCAGATGTTAGCTGGAGAAGCAGCAGTAGCCATTTGCAATGTTACCCACCTCATTTGTTTGCTTCTTTTCCCATCACTGGCGTCTGAAAGCTATTTGACCCTGTTGACTTTGCAGGTGAGGAGCTTTCATATATTACATGACTCTGTTACAGGGATATTAATTTTCAGAAGGAGATGCTAATTGCCTCACTTCTTTGTCCAGTCAAATTCTGATCCTGATGCCAGCAGCCAAGTGCTTAATGTACTCTTTTCTTAATATAATTTTGTGGGGTGACAGGTAGATTAACAGACATAAAACAACATTTTAACAATCCATGTGGCTTCCTGTGAGTTTCTCCAAATCAGGGAGAGAGGCAGAAAAGTGCCTGGTGGTCCTTGTACGTGGCAAAATGGACATGAGTCAGCAGTGCACCCATGCAGTGATGAAGGGTGATCACAGTGGGCTACAGGAGCAGAGCCAGCAGGTGAGGGGGCTGATGACGACCGTCTGCTGGGCACTCCTGAAGGTGCACCTGAACCACTGCGTCAATTTTGGGCACCCCAATACAATCCAGTTGTTGCCAACCTAAAAGAGAGTCCAGGGAAGGACCACTATGGTGTTTAGAGGCTGGAGGACTTGTCACATGAGGAGAGGTAAGAGGATCTGGGTTTGTCTAACCTGAAAACGAGATGACTAAGGAAGGGGGACACCTAACTGCAGACTGCCTCTACCTAAAGGACAGCTATAGGGGAACACAGAGCCAGATTCTTCCCAGAAGTGCACAGATTAAGGACAAGAGGCAACAGGTACAAGCTGCAAGACGGGAAACACTGATGAAACAGCAAGAGTGGTTAAGCACAGGAGCAGACTGACCAGAGAGGTGGCGCTGTCTCCATCTGTAGAGATTTTCATAAACAATGAACAACCTGATCCTTGTCTGAGCAGAAAATTGCACCAGATGACCTCCAGATATCCCTTCTAACCTAAATTATTTTGTCCTTCTATGATTATTAATCATCTACTACCACAGTACTTACAACACTCCATAAGTAATCCATTCTCTCCCTTTTTAAAAAAGCATACTTCATTTTAAACTTTTATGTACTGATAAACATTTGGTGATGCAAAACACCCATCTGGAAGATAACATATACTTAAAAGCATGTCACGTGTGTGTATACAAAAGCGCTACGGTATTTGAAATACAGAACCTCTGCCACCGTCACTGCCGCCCATTTCATGCAAAGGGGACATCTGGACTACGAACCATTAAAGCTTTAAGTATGAAAGAACTGTAGCCCTTCGATCTTTTGATTTTTGTTAGCAAAATGAAAATCGTATTCATTTAAGTCACTGTAATGAATCACTGATGAGTTTCAAATTACTGTCTACGGAGAGCATGACACATCACTAGCTTGCCCCGGAAGGCACACTCTGGAGCTCAGTCAGAGCAGCAATACGCCAACAGTCAGAAATGAGCAGTCATTTCATTCACAGGAGCCATGACTTAATATTCAGGTAGCACAGCACTACCTGATGGGGATATGTGCATCCCAGTTAGAAGCAACTGCGCGTTCTGGAAGAGGTGAGCCATTTCTGCAGTGGTATGCACACTGGCATCTGCTCTTCAGTGAGTCCTCTGAAATCACACCATTATTTGGTAGAGCTAACATTTCAGTTCTTCCAAAACCCATACCTCTGAGTATGAATTTCAGCAAGAAATCACAGTTGTGGGCATCTGATTATTCAAGAGTCACTAAAACCTGCTGAACCCTAAATAATTCATCTCTCTTCTGCCCTGCTCTTACTCTTTCGCAGAAGCCCAGCAGAAGGTGCAGAAAGGGAGATGATGTGCAGCAGACTGGGTGTTCCAACAGGGCAAACAAAGTCTCTCTGTTGTCCCAGTGGGCTCCGGAAAGCCTGGAGGCTCTGACAGATACCCCAGTACTGGAATTCATTTCTGCAGTCTGGTCACCTTTAATGGTGAGCATTCTGTGGGACATAATACGGTGTAATAACCCAAAGCAGCTGTATCAGCACTTGCCTTGCAGTCTTTCATGACACAGTCCCTGCTTTCTGTGTTAGGCATCCTCCAAATTTGTTCAGTGAAGACCAGAGTCCTGGTGTATGACTAGGAACTACTGGACATGCTGGGACCTAAACCTTACTGTCCCAGTACTCCAACAGGGCCTCATCCCACCTCCTTCCTTCCCTGATCTCAAGAGCAGGCAGCCAACAATGAAGGGAGTCTGAAGAAACACCGGGCAGCAGTGGAGAGAGCATCCTATTCCATACCAGAAAAAATGTAAGCTGGTGCTTGGAGCCACCTCATAGGTATGAGGTTCACTAAGCCAAAACGAACACTTAAGGACACCAGCTAGGCATCGAAGACTACCTATCATATCATATCATATCATATCATATCATATCATATCAGTGGGCCAAATTTGAGAAATGTCACCGAGAGCACTGATTTTTGTTTTTTCCCCCTAAACTTTTTACAAAGTTCTCTCCTCATAGGATGTCCATATCATTTCTCCACCCAGGATGAGGCTAAATACTTTGACTGTTTCACTTGTGTGTTGCCAAGACAGACACAGCGTTTTAAACTTCTCTCCTTGTCATGACATTTGCTATAGAATATTTTGATCAAACCTGTAATGTTTCATGTCTGCTGGTGGCAGTTTTCAATTTATCTTTTCCATCTGCTGAGATACGTAACTGTGAGACTACCGTGTCCCTGTTCTCCTGGCATCAGCTCTTTGTAAGAGGCATCTTGCTAGTAAATTCTGCATGGTAGTTTGTCTGCCATTACTGCTGCACTGCTTCCAAGCAGGCTTTTCACGTGGAAGTCAAGCAGCAGGGCCAGAGGCATCTGAATGCAGCAGGGTTTCCCTGCAGCATCCCCAGGAGCTTCAACTCTGGCATTATCTGGTGGTGTATTTTTCAATTTTTTTCATAAAACCACTGACAAATTCAAGAAGCCTGCTTTCTATCCCAAGCACATCTGGCACTCAGGCCGCGCACTTGGCAAACAGACTGATGGCCTTCTGTCTTGGAGCGTTAAGTGCCTCAAGTACATCCTGATTGGCATCAACATGCAGAAATTCCTTCTCCTTTTGAAAAAAATAGTTAAGATCTGGATGTAGTGGTAATTTCCTCCATTTTCTGAAAGGCTGTGAAAAATTACTGGCTCCATAGAGCCCTTCTCTTTCAAAACTGTCATAATGTGGCTTGGAATAAACCTGGAAGGGTGCCCAGACCCACGTCCAGCTGCATCCTGTGTTTCAGTACGAGCATTTGCATACGGGCTGGTAATTGGCATGCAGCTGGTTTTATGCCAGCTCCAGCAATTGCATAACCTAACTAATCTTTTTTTCTGGGCTCGAAAGAGGAGTCTGTGTCCACTGAGCTTAAAATTTCTATATGGGATCTGTTCAAGTACACTCTCACATTTCTATGCCACATTGTTAACCTCTCCTGAGATACGGTGTCAACTCTTCGAAGAGGAATTTTAATTGAAATTTTTCTGAGGTGGGAAGTGCCTGCACCTTTCCTTGCCTTTACTGTACTGAAACTGTGCGAATGACATGCTGAAAATCCTCCTCCCGCGCAGAGGGCTGTGAAGTGACTCTTTGGCTCCTACAAGGACCTTGGGTTGCATTTGCCCTCCTGGTGCTGTGGCTGGGGACGGCCAGATAGACAAAAGAAGGCCTTAAAACTGAAGAACATGTATGTTAATCACTGCAATCAGTAAAGCTTTTTTTTGTAAGTTAATGAGTTTGATATAGTCTGAGCCTCAACTATCCCAACTCATATTTTTCCCCTTTAACTGCTGTATTTGCTAAGAGGTCGCTATCAGTCCTGCTTCTTTCTTTTGCATGCACACTTAATTCAGGTTTCAAATCTGACTAGATATAAGGGAACCTGTCCGTGCTGCTGAGCCGTCAACCCTGTGGAAACACAGCCAATGTGTTCCTGTTAATCGTTCTCCCTCCCCAGAACTCACGTGCCTTCTGTGATCACCATGTTTGACCACATCCTTTTTGACTTTAATTATTCCCATTTTCTGTGCATCTATTATAAGGTATTAGTGAAAAAGCGGCAACATCTAAAATGTGGCTGTTACTTTAAAAAAAAACAAAACAGAATTCAGGCCAATTTTCCTTAAACTATTAACCTCAAACCAGATGCTTAGTTCAGCAAATAAGCCAAAATAACCACTTTGGATAGCGGGAGCTAAAGGAATGGGTGACAAGGTACCAAGCAAAAGAGACAGTTCAGAGTTAGTTCATTCACTTTTTTAAGACTACCATCTCTTCTCAAGTGTTTCCCAGTTCTGCCTGCTCTTAAATACAAGCCCTTCTCATCTCCCACCAATCCTAATTTTAAAAACGCCTCATCCTACACATGTAGCCACAACAAAAACATCCTCTTTTTTCTTTCCATCAATATTTTGATTGTAACCAACATGGTTGCAAACGTTCTCCCAACACATCTCTTTCTTTTCCCAGCAGATGAATTGCATTGAACCCGAGCTGCTCTCAGTTACAATGCAGTAGATCAAGAGTGACATTGTGGCCTGGAGTGACATAGAAGTAGAATTGCAGTGAGATCTATGTCTCCATCAACAGAGGACATACTCTTCTCTCAGTAGAGGCTTGTCACATGGTGGACAGTCCCTTTTCTAACTCATTTCTGCTCTGTACCCATGCAACCTTGGAAGGAGGGAGAGTGGCTTTCCTTCTAATACTTAATAGTAGAATACACTTTCTTCCTGAAAAAAAGGATTGTTTTGCTTCCAGCATTTTACTGTTCTGCAGTTAAACTAGTCCAAACAGCTTCTGTCTGCAGGCAGTGAAACCACACAGTTTGTCCTTGTCTATACTCTAGCTAAACTGCAGCTGGCACTGATTGATGATATTTATTTCAGTGAGATCATTTTTAATAATGTAAACAACAGGCGAGAAGAGTAAGTGCCCAGACCCACCAATTCTGTTGCACTAACTGCTATGCTTAGTATTAAGAACGAGTCTTAGTAATTTTTTTGCCAAAGATCTTCCCAAAAAAATCCTACACAAAAGAGGGAGGGCACATGAACACACCAGGGGCTGTGAACAGAGTCACTGAGGGTGAAACGAAGCAGCTGTTCTCCTGACTTCAGGGCCTGGCTAAGCAGGGTTCAAGCCTGAAACTCATGGCTAGCTTTTCAGCTTCTCTTACCATTATCTTTTAAGGTCAATGTACCTTGAACACAATATATAAATAAATAAATAAATAATTATAAGAGAGATCCTGAATGATAATGTCTCTCCAGTCCATGAAGTATTGTGCTCCAGCAATAGATAAATATTGGGCAATAAATAAATAAGGGGCAGGAATATTAATCCAATCAAATATAGGGGAAAACCCATATCCTTCTGAGTTATTATAACTCCTTATTTGGCTTTAATATCCTGTCTTTCTCTTGAGCTTCAGAAGTTCCTGCTCAAATTGCACAGGCAGTCAGTGTAAGGCTGCAAAAGTTATATACCTGGCTATTCCTGGTCTTCAAAGGCTACGAAACATCTGTTGGTTGGCAAGAACAATTAATTAGCAGAACTGAAAAGATGCTTCCTTTTTACAAAGGATTGGATGAAACAGGGGAGAGGAGACAACTCCAGGAAAGTCAAGCCTTGTAAAGCCCTGTAAGCTGTGTAAGCCTCTGGGCAAATTCCCAAGGCTGAAATCTAAATGAATGTAATGGTTCTTAATTCCACAGGATTTCTAATTACAGCTAAGAGAAGGTAATGAGATGTGATGTAAATGTTTAAATGAAAATAAAGAAAATAAAAAGCCTGTCAAATTTCCTAGCCAGTCTCCCAGACACAGCTCCCTGCGTGTCTACTGCCCAGGCTGGTGCTCAGAGCAACTAACTGTTGCTCACAGACACAGTGACAGGAGACAAAACCAAAATGACATCTTTCCCACCCCTTGTTAAAGGCTGTCTCCTAACAAATATGAGCCACCAGTGTGCCTAGGTGGCCAAGAAGGCCAACAGCATCCTACTGTGTATTAGAAATAGTGTGGCCAGGAGTAGGGAATTGATGGTGTCCCTATACTTAGTACTGGTGTGGCCCCACCTTGAGTATTGTGTCCCGTTCTGGGCCTCTTCACCACAAGAAAAACACTGAGGTGCTGGAGAGTGTCCAGAGAAGGGTAATGAAGCTGGTGAGGGGTCTGGAGCATGTGTCTTATGAGGAGCAGCTGAGGGAACTGCGGTTATTTAGCCTGGAGAAAAGGAGGCTGAAGGGAGACATTGCTCTCTACAAATACCTGAAAGGAGGCTGTAGAGAGGTGGGGGTCGGTCTCTTCTCCCAAGTAACGAGTGATAGGACAAGAGGAAATGGCCTCAAATTGCACCAGAAGAGATTTAGGGTGGATATTAGGAAAAATTTCTTCACCAGTAATCAAGCATTGGAACAGGCTGCCCAGGAAAGTGGTTGACTCACCATCCCTGGAAGTATTGAGAAGACATGTGGAGGTAGTGCTGAGGGACACGGTTTAGTGTTGGTTTCGGCAGTGTTAGGTTCATGGTTGGATTCCATGATCTTAACGGTCTCTTCCAATCAAAATGATTCTTTGAAGAAAGCCTTCTCTTTTAGTCCACCTCTACAGGTCTGACAAACTTTGGTGGCTACAACAATCTGCGTCTTGGGGTCTCCCTATGTTCGTAGGACAATCATCCTCCCCGTCCATAATCTCCCTAGCTCCCTGCTCTTCTCCAGGGTCTTCTGTATCTGGGGCTTGCTCACAGCCTCCCTGTCTGTCCCACCCTGCCCTCCAAAAGCACAGAGGCAGAGCACTGGGCGCTCTCAGCCATGACCATGTTGGTCCCATAGCGCTGCAGGGAAGCAGCCTTCTTCCCCCTGTTCACCACCACCTTCCTCCCCCTGCCCCACTGCAGTCTCTGCCGCAGAGCACGTGGCACCCACATGGGAGTTGCTGCCAAAGCAACCGCTCCTGTGTCACCCTGCACATTTCTGCTTGTTCTCTGAGCCAGAGAAGACAGCAAAAGCCTCATGTTTTCACCTGCAGAGAAGAGAGGCAGTTTGTTAAATGTCATCACCAATGTCTCACCTACCTTATTAAAATCTGTCATTTTCCCATCGCAAACTTGAATGAAGATTTGGACTCCTGCAGTGCAAGGGGCCCTATGATAATTTGGGGAATCCTGAAGCTGCAGAGCACGTAAGACAAGAGCAAGGCAGGTGACTCCTGGAGTGCTTTAGAGGGAAGAGATGGGAAAGGGCAGTTCAGCTGAGTGCTGTGGTGCGAGCAAATCTCTTCCAGGGTCTTAATCCTGTTCACCCCGGCTTTCAGTTTTTAGCACATGAAAGGATCTCGCCTTTCCCTTCTTCCCTTGTTTTGCACCATTTTAGAATTAAATTCTTAGAAAACGGTCATGTGAATGACCCAAGCATCAGATGGCAACAAAATCTGTAAAGTGACAAGCAAACAAACCCCTGAGCACCCACCACCTCTGGAGACACAAGCACCTGTGGAGAAATCCCACCAAGAGCCATATCTGGGGTGCAACATACAGCATCGCTGGCCATCCCCAACGACAGGCCATGCAGTGTAGCCCCATTGCAGAGCAGCTTGTGGGACTGCTCCTCTGCCTCTGGGTTAGCCCAGGAGGGGAGGAAGGAGGTGAAAAAGGCCCCATGAAGCACAGCATAAAATTCAACATTGGTCTTCTGAGCAGTACCCTTAGCACAAATCACAGCCTGCGCATGAACAAACCCATCTCCTAGAACACAGAAAGAGGGCAAATTCCTAAAACATATAGCACACACAAACCTCTGATGATGTACCAGAGCAAGAGGTACCACACACAGAGGCAAGGTATGTCTGAGTGATCTCTGGAAATCACGCTGCTCATATATGTGCATTTTGGAAAGACTTAATTATAGGTTTGGGGTTTTTTTTTAAGGCACTTTTTTTTTTTTTTGCAAGCAAAGTTTTCCTAATAGGGACTGTGTCAGTCTCCTGTCTCAGCATCCTTTTAATTTAATACCAAATCAATGGTTCAACAAAACTCCCATTTAGGTATTGAATGGGGTGCACATGTGTTTCCAAACCTGGTCTGGAGTTCTTAGATGTTTGGTTGTTTTTCACTCAAAAGCTGCTAGGTGCTTTCCAGGGAAGTTTAGGCTTGCTAAGAATAGTAGAATGAATTTTTGCGAACGACAAGCAATACTCCTCCTCCCCTTTACCCAAGGGAACACTGTGGCTTGACGAAAGGAAGCACATACTTTGTGATGGGGCTTGGTGCTCAGGCCCAGCACAGCAGCACTGCTGAAGTCACAACCAAAGCAAACCCTAGCTGAGGACATGCAAGAGGGGAAGAGCATCATCTCCACTGCATCCATCTCTTATATGAATTTGCCTTATGTGAGACTGTCTTTGAGGGTGTAGGCTAGACAGTTGGGGAAGGAACTAGGCCAGAGCAAGAACTTGGATAAGCAAGTTCAGCTCGGGCTCATCTCCCTCCTCAAGCGCTGTAAAGCACTCCACCTGTGTGAAGAACATCTCAGCCTGAGCTAGCTCTAGCCTTGCCCCTTCCTGTAATGCGAACAGAGGAGAAAATGTCCTTGACTGCCTGCCAGCACTTGTCACAAGAGAGACAAAGTACTCATGGCTCCAGCAGGCTCTCTGAGATCTCTGGATTCACACTTTTACTGGTCTGGGATGCAAAATATAGCTGAGCAGCTCTAAGAGTATGCTGTCAGCATCATCAGGAGCTGATGGCCACTGCCACAGGTGCTGACGCCCCTCTTGCACTTCCTCTTCTTCACCTGCTTCTGAGTTATGGAAGAGGTGATTTAAGTCCAAACAAGCTTGAACCTGAAATTTCTGTTCACAGTTGCCTAAATCTGACACAGAGTTGATAGCTGGTTCAACACAGAAATGCAAACTGCTAAAATACCAGCTGCTTCTTACAATTACAGCGTGTGCCACACTGGACATGAACACAGCAGCAGGCTGAACTCTCCTGGACGCTGCTCGCTCTTCCAGCACCACACAGTATATTGGTAACTGTGTCTTACTCAGGAGCCAAATCCTCTATTTTGCCGCTCCAGCAAAACAAACAGAAATCAGAAATCCTGGCAGCTCTTACCGGCATCTAACAGTGTGACCTGTTGAGACTTGAACTTGCAGCCTTGAAAAGGGCAGTGCCAACTGGCCAGAGCAACACTCATACTGTAAATCACACCTACCATATGGCATATAGGTATTTGGAGGGGTCTTAGATAAATTTTAGCTCAGGAAAAAAAAAAACCATAAAGGTACTCATTTACACTCTGCGCTCATTTACAAGAAGGCAGAAAGAGAATATGGCCATACATCAAATACACAGGAGAACAAGCTTATGATGATGAAACGACAACCTATAATTACAAATTTAGGAACTTTTTTCTTTGGTGATTTTGATTCCCTTTCAGGAATAATTAACCTTTCCTAGTGTATGAAACGTTTCTTGCCAGACAAGAATAAACAGAAGACTAAATATGTCTTATATCTCTTAAGGCTGAAAAAAAATTTCAGACAGTCTGTTCAGTCATGGGGTTCCTCTACATTTTCCCTTTAAACCGGTAACTCAGTTCCATATTTACTTTGTTAATTAAAGCTGAGATTTATTAAATTTGTAACTTAAAAATCCAATAAAGAAGAAGCCACCATAGGCAAAAGCACTTCCCTTGGTATAGCTGTTATAGTAGACTACCAATCAGCTACAAACACGGGTACACAAATTGACTGTCCCTATCAGAAAATGATAAAACAACGTCCCACTGATGTAGGAAAGTTTTGCTTATCAGCAGCATGTGTCATTATTCCACAACATACAGAACTATGTTCCATACAGGCAAATTCAAGGATGAGGTCTTTTTTCTCTGAGGTACTCCCTACGCTATATTATTATTATTCCAGTAATACCTAGCTCCGAAATTAATTTAATGCAAGTATCATGGATGCAGAGAAGTTGGAGTAGATATCACTCTATACATAAGGGATACCAAAACCATGCTGTTCTTTACCTCGGATTTTTTTCCAATAATTTTGAACTGTTCATTAAATAACCAATACTCTTTCCCTGAGCAAGCAAGACACTGAAGTAAAAAGAAACCCTGAAGAGCAATAATGCAAACTTGCCCTGAGAGCTTCCTGTTTTTAAGGGGTACAACAAGCACTTCTTCAGGATGAATCACCAGGTTCTTCTGAAAAGCCTGTTGGGGTAGACAGGAAGTACGTCAGAAGCTAGACGGGACATTAAGATGCTTTTTTTCTGTCCTCTTCCCTCGCTGCTGGAAAAATACATAAGAGAGATGAGTCTTTAACTTTTAACCTTGCTATATATTTGCAGAAGGATGTAGTGACTTCAGAAGTTTCTGTTTGTTTGTCGATTCATTGTGAAATTAACCTTGTGCTTACAACTCAATGAATTGCTAAAAAAACCTGTGTTGCGTGTCAGAGCCTTTCTTAAATAAAATACTTTAAGGGTTCTTAAACGGTATTGTACGAGCGACAGTGAAAACCAAAGCCTGGCCTCATTATACAAATTATTACAGTAAATATTTAGGACTGAAAATGGCTTTTGTGCAGTACTAAACAGTTGTAATATGTAAGAGATGAAACTTGTAATGAACCATACCCATTCTCTTGCATGAAAAGTTAAGTTCTAGGCTTAGGGTTTCTTCACTCTCCATGCAAGTGATATTTCTCAAAAACACATTTTGCTGTAGCTCCCAAATTTTTTCACTTATTTGCTGTGATTTTTTGTGCAAGTAAATTCCTGCTCAAGAATAAACCAGAATGTCTCAGACAACCACATAAACCAGTTTGTGTATCCCTTTAGACCTGAAAAAAACATGTGGAAACTTTTCAGGTCAGTGAAAAGCCTCTCACTGCCTATTTCGGCATATGGGAGTTTCAATCACTCCACCAAGGACCAGAAATGAATGCCATGAGCAGCACAACCAGCCACCATGCCCTTCAGATATCAACTAGATTTAGCTCCACTTGAAATGGTTTTATCCACACCTCGTAGCACAACCTGATCAGCAAAAATATCTATTGTATTATTTTGATAGAAAAACAAAGTCTTGTTAAAAAAAAAAAAGAAAAAAGGAAAAAAGTCTTACAGTGATACACCAACAGGGCATCAACCCGGCCATAAAGTACTCCAAGCTGCAGTTACATCAGTCACAGGCCTTTCCATGTTCTCAGTCTCACGTCTATCTGCACAGCTGAGGAACTACTGTTTCAAATGTTCTTTATGGGATCTTGATTTGAAGCAAATATAAAATAATCCCGGGTCACTTGAAAACATTTCTAACACCACCTAAGTTTTTATTTGCTGAAATGTATCAGTGCTCATATGTATTATTCATATATTACTTATTAGTACAAAATGGACTTGAGGGCCAATAAATGGAGTGACCCATTAAAAGGTCAATAAAATGCACCAAGGCAAATAAAAATACAAGAAACTCATGTGAATTTTAAAATAATCAAGGCCTTTAGGAAAACAAATTAATACCCAAATAACTGTCATTCCTGAACTGTTTCTTAGCCAAGATAACGTAGTGACTTCGCTTCCAGCCTCGCAATTAGAAATTGGCAAAGTACTTGATTGATACAATAACAGTACTTAAATTAATGAAGCAGATAACGCCTATAATCAAGGAGAAAAACCTAGAAATGGTCTAGGTAGCATGTCATTATACCACAAAAGAGTTGATTTGTTTTGATTTCAGTTGTGCCTCAGTATGTTTACTAAATGTGGTTCATTTGATAGGGATTTCCATCTCTTTATGCACACAGCAGCTTCCATTAAAATGCCAATTTGGTTAATGATAAATCCCGGAGAGTTTGCAAGTTTATGGGATGTGAAAACTACAGAAAACTTCAGTTGCCTCTGCCTGAAAGCTGTTGCTGATTATTTAGTGGCAATCAGTTTGCAGACCAGAGTTCCAGAATTGCTCAGATCCGGTGCAGATAGAAAATAAAATGAATTGACAGATATATATGCCAAAAAGAGAAGTCTGGAAACTGTCCCCTTTTCTCAGTGACTTCAAATTCTGTTCTCAAACATTTCTGACCACTTAGCACATCCACAAATCCATGAAAGCATGCAGTATTTTCATTTACGACAGATTTTTACACCACATTTGGTGACCCAAGGCAAGGTGCTTCTTTTCAGGGATGGGAACTTTCAGCAGACTCCAGTGGAGCCACAGGCTCTCGTTGGGGAATATTTCAGGCTTATTGCAATTGGTCCTTTGCCAGCTTCCCACAGAGAAAGCCGGACTAACTGGAAGATATATCACCAGGCCCTGACACTTCATATTTCTCCATCACTGGCAGGACCATCATCCTTCAAAAGTCCATTTCCAACTCAGCTGTCTCAGAATAATGAAAAATCATTCTTCTAAAAAGTCTAAGCAAGTAAAAAAGAAAAATGGATTTGATCTAATTTAAAAGTTGTTGAAGATGTAAAATGACATGAGAAGACACAAGTACTAGTTTATTTAGGACAGCAGCCTAAGGCACAGACTTAAATGTCCATCTTTGGTAAACACAGGCAAGCAGTCTTTTCCAAAGCTTTACTTCTATAAAAGATTCCATATTACAGAGATAACCTTGGTACAGATATGATGTCCTTTGCTCTAGCACCTGTCACAGATCCACTTTCTTGTCTTGCCAAGCTCTCAAGGGGCATGTCTGCTCTCTGGAGTAACAAACAGAAGGCATCTGTCAGCATGCCAAAGGTTTTCATTAAGAGCAAATGGAGAAATAACAACAAAATTAAGGAACACCTAGTGCTTGGGAACCTCTGCCAAAACCTGTCCAGTTTAAGATATCACTACTGCTGTAACGAAAGGGCTAGATGAAATGCACATACATGTTATTGTTGCTACCTTCATAAACTGTTGGATCAATTTCAGGTTGTATTAATAACCTACGGCCTATGCATTTTATCAAATATGTAAATCAAATACGACACCTAAGCCTTAGAAATAAATTGTTACACTTTTCTTTAGTTTTATACACAACCATAAACAAGAAGATGCAAAAGAAAGAGGGAGAGGAAAGGGCAGTTGTGCAGGCACTCTGAAATACTCCACACATCTGTATTACATAGACGGGGGAAACCTAAAGGATTGAAATTCTAACACCTTCCCTTCCCCTAATTGGGGAATATTGCATGATAAACACATTGTAACAGGAAGGATCCTCTCAGATCACATCTGCAATAAATATACAGACATGCAATCACCTGAGCTGTTTGATCTAATTTGCTGCTTCTCTTGCCATCACTCCGCTGCCAGAGGTCAACTAATAGTCCTGGCACTCAACTAGCTTTGCCAAGTTGCTCAAGGTTGCTTTGAGCCATCTGGTCTTGTGGGAGGCGTCCCTGCCCACAGCAGAGGGGTTGGAACTCAATGATCTTTAAGGTCCTTTCCAACTCCAACCATTCTATGATTCTAAGTCCTCTCTCTGCTCCACACTTTCCAACAATGGGAGCAGAGACCTGGATGACTGAGGCACCCAGCTCTACCAGCTCGTGCAAAAACACTGCTGAGCGCAGGCTCTGCGTTTTGTGGAAGCTGCCCTTTTCTCAGTGGATTCAGAGTCTTAGCTTTAAAAGGCTAAGATAAAATCTGAAGTCCCTGAAACACATCCCAGATGATAGAGTCAATAATATGGTCAATAATGAAAGACCCAGTTTCTTCTTCCCCGATGGTAATACGGTGTGCTTTCAGCTCACCCGGCAAGCCGTGCTGCTTCTCTGATGCAGTTCCAGAATGAAGCTTCCATTGATTCCTACTTTCTACAGATTGCTGGATCAAATACTGTACCTACTTATTTATGACCAGAGGTTTTTAGGAAATGAAGTGAAGCAAAACAAAATGAAACTCAAAAATCATAAACCAACTTATTTTCTCCTTCTCTCTTACACACATTGATTTAGCAGAACTTCACCCCAGGGAGATCTGAAATCCATTCCTAGTTATCCCTGAAGACAACACATTTAAAACAGGAAAGCTACAACTACAATATTTGACACTGTAAGGCTTTTTGCTTAACACTGGTTTTGGCAGACCTGTGAGGTTTGTACTCTAGAAATCAAAACTAGCAGCAATCTGTCCATGATATTTCTTGTGTGAAGGCCACAAAGAACAAGCTTTTGGCGGTAAGAACCATTGCAAGGCAATTTTTACCCCCAGCAGCTCTTTCACCGGTCTTTTCATTTCAACGAGGAACAACGAAAGAAGTTAGAGCTGTAGGATCACAAGATCATGAGAAAACAGTCAAAATCTTCAGAGTAGTTCATGCACATGATTTCCCTTACTCAGAAGCAATTCAAATAGCCTCCTGAAATGCGCCAAGAATATGAGCATGCGCATGGTCACCCACTTCCTCATCACAACAACACCCCTCTTGGTAAGTTTTATCAAAGGTACATACAGCATTTCCCTAATGTTATAGCTGACTTAAGGAAATAAAGCTAATTGTTACTTGCAAGATTTAGTTTCTTGATTAATCACAGGCATAAGTAGTTATGACTTGCACACTGATTTTTCGTCTTTCTTTAGGACTACACATGAGAGTAGCTTACGTATACGTAACTTATTGCAGCTCAGAAAGAGGTGAAACAGCTGATGCATTCAAGGAACCAGATGCTCTTGTAAGTACTTGTAAAACTGAGTTGAAACCATCTGGTCTCAATGCTTTGCCACTTGGAAGATGTGACACTGCATTCTCAATTTCCTCTCTTGATATCGCTGATTCTAATTGAGGTTTCTATTCCTCTGAGGGTCATGGGTTGTTAACTTTCTTCCAGAAATTATGCCCTCCCAGAAATTATGAAAAGTGACACTTTTCAATGTAATATGAAGTTTAAATAAAAATGAACAAAGACTCCTGTCACCTTCTTGTTCCCTGTGTGCCTGAGAGCTGGCACCATCGGTGAAATTAGAAAGGGATCGCTAAACATCAATAACAGATCGACTCCTTCTCCAGACCTCCAAGTCTGCTTTTGCACTTCAGTTACACTTGACACTTTGTGGTCTTGACACCACGAGGCTGGGAAGCAATGAACTTTGGCTTGCAAAGCCCACAGAGCTATTTTAAGACCCTCTGCTCTGTGTCTAGGCCACCCTTAAACACTTCGGGCTGCCAGAGCTGTCCTAGTAGAGGTTATTATCTCATACCAGATTCCTCTTTCACAGGGATTCCTTGTGTGGTGTAACACTCCCAGGGCAGCCCTACCCTTCACCTTCCCATATGCCCACCGAGGGTTATCACCAGATAAAAGGGTTGTGGAGAAAACCGTTGTGGCTCACTAGGATTTGACTACTACCTGGTCCACTGGAGACCATCAACATGCAGCTTTAATCAGAGCATCTTTAAAACCAGATGGATGCTCGTGCCATTACTTTATCGGTGCTGGGGCCTTAGCATGGCTGAGGATCACATTTCAAGTCCATGGAGCCATCCTAATTTACAGCATTTGTGAATTCAGCCTTACAGCTTTTGCTTTGCCCTTTAGGCATATATTTTTGCCTTCCAACGTACTCGCCCTTCTCTGTGATAGCTCACAAGTCACCACTCAGGAAAAAGATGCTCAGTCAGGATAACTGCCAACTACCCTCTAGAGATACTTGCAATAAAGCAGCTTTCATGTTAGATGTCCCCTGAATTAGTTCTGGGAGTGGACTCTGACTCAGGACAGCATTACACCTCACCTGGTCACACTGGAGGCAGTGCTGAACACAGTTACATTTTTTCAGTATGTTATGCATGGAACAGTGCTTTTGATTCCTGATTTTTTTATATTTTTTTTACAATCAAATGGGCTACTCAAAATTAGTATCAACCTAATGGTTCATTAAAATACTTGTCTGGAGAACAAATATTAACCATGCACCACGATTGAACATGAAAAGTTCCTGCTTTGGATGTGCACAGGCTTTATACATAGGGTTGCACAGAGGAAAGTCCACTTAAGAGTTGGAGTTTACATCACACTGCCACCTGCAAAACAATCCTAACAGTCTGCTCCCAAAGGGCTTTCTCTGGGCTAACTCAATTGGGACAAAGAATTTTTGAAGCTTCTGAAGTCTGTCATAGCCTAAGCAGTCTTTATTATTGAAAAATTTTCCTACCAAAAGTTTCCTATGTCCAGTCTACTCTGTTACATCCAGTTACAGCTCATTCCCTGTGCCTGGGCTTTACCTTTCTGCACTAAAGCAAAGCAACAAGTTAAGCTTTCACTGCTGCAGCATTCACAGCCCTCCACAGTATTTCATGCAAAATTGAAGACCTTCCAAATCTGGATTCTTTTTGAGTTGGAAAAGTTCTACTAACATGAAGCATTTTCTAATATTCCCTGCTGCCACCCCATTTCTGTAATGGTAGGCTTGCTTCCTTTGCAGTTTCTTTTAACAAGCCAGAACAAAACCCACAGCACGTCAGGACTAGAAGTGTTGCCCATGTATTGAGAACACGCTGCTGTTCCCACATGAGTGCATATTGTTTCAGAAGAGCTTTGATGACATGGTGTCAGAAATAAACCAGCAGAGAGATTGCTCCTGTCAAGTAATCACAAATACCTAATTGTAGTGCTGCAGGATATTTCAGCTCTAACAAGCCCCTGGACCAACCAGAGCGAAAGCTGTACCATTGTAGTTTCTGTCCCTGCAGAGTTTAGGAAGAACAAGGTGAAATCTAAGGTGGACTGAAGTCACTAGCAGAAAGGCTCTGTGCAGAGTGTCAGAGTTTCAGCCTCTTGAGAGCCAAAAAAACTGGTGAGCATCCCTTGAGAATGCCACACATTGTGTGTATTGTTCCCCAATTGTTGGTTTATCTAGGAAAGCGGGTTGGAGAGGTTGCAGTAAAAGTCAAAGGCAATATGAATATCCTTTTCTTGGACGCCTGTGGAATTCAGCAGAATCCTGCAAAATATTAGGAGACATGAGCTTGGATCTGATGGTCCGTCCAAGGCCTCCCCAGGCTCCAGTGGTGCACCATGTGCTGCAGACCCCAACAGAAGGGGAGATTCTACCATTATTATGCATTTTGCATGCTCGCTTCTCATTGCAGAAGGGAGCACATTAGGGATGAACTCCTCATTAACTTTTTCAATGTTATATCACAGGAAATTCAAATCCAACAAATCACTCCAATGACAACCCACCTTGAGATGATTAATTCCTGAAATCAATTATAACACCAGGAATAAGGAAAAAAAAAAAAAAAGCATGTAGGAAACTTGAAATTCTCTTAGAAAATAATTTCCCTCCTAAACCAAGAAATGATGGTGACAAATGAAAAATGCTGACACAAAAAAGAGAAAAGCAAAAGAAGCTGATAAAAAGGCGTACTCCTACCTACATACATGTGGTTAAATGCTTAGCCAGGAGAACAAAGGTCTAGATCCTCAATCAGAAATACCAGACCAAAACAGTGAAAGATCTGATAGACAGAGAACAGGGTGTAACAAGTGAGATGAAAAAAACCACCAAAAGAGTGAAAGATGTACTGTTCTTTTTGGGCTTATCCACCTGTGGTAAATTGTAAAGTAAGTTTGCTCTTTTTTAGTGGACAGGCAAATTCTAAAATAAACACAACGGATAACTGATGTTTTATTTATTAGCTAGGTACTGACCAGGGATTGATCAGCAATCAACCAATACTCAGTAAGTAGTACATATCTGGGCACTACTGTAGTACAAATAAAGAAATTGATGTACTTTTCTGAGTGCTTTACTCAGTGAAAGAACAGAGACAGCACACCAACATTGACTGCTGGATCCTGCAACACGGCAACAGAAAGCAGGGACATTTACACAAACCTCTCAGAAGATTTGGGCAAACCAATAAATCAGTAAAGGAATTTTATGTGATGGCATTTCCAGAAACTCCCAGGCTGGCCATCCTAACAAGAAATATGGGTATTCTGTTAGTTTTACTGCTACTAACACTGTGTAATTACACAGGGCTCACCTGAATTAAAACATTAGGAGATACGGGCTTGGCTAAAGCCTCAACAAATTTAGTGGTGCACCTTGAGGACCAGAGCCCTAAAGGAATGCGAGGTTTTTATCATTAGTATGCATTTCAAGCTCTTTTTAAAAATCCTGCTGCATCCAGAGAGTGCCAAAATAGCTATGTGAATTCTATTTGCCCAATACTTTTTTCTGCACTAACTAGTTTGCCCAATGAAATATCTCCAACGCACAGGACTCAAATGCTGCAGGTTGGAGATAAATCTATGAGTGATATTTTGTTTTGGGATTAAATCATTAGTAATATCCAGCCTAGTTTCCTGAACCAGCAAGTGAAGACATATTGTTTTAAATCAGAAAATAATCCAGTTATGAAGGTGCTACAGAGAGAAAACATGGGAAATACTTTCATAATCATGTTACGTGAAGACTGAAAGATCTGTTTTCAGGGGATTTGAAATTCTGAAGTCTGACTTCATTGTCTCTTAAGCTGAAAGTCAAAAATTTAAATTCCTCTGGCAAAAAGATCTCTCTCAGATTACCTGAAGCATTTAATATCAGCAAATGTAAATATTTCCTTTTGATTTGCCCTTTGAAAAATGTAATATATATTACAAAGGAAAATATTCAAAGCAAAACATATTTTTAAAATGAAAAGCTGAAACAGTGCATCATCAAAAGTGTCTTGGGAGGGTCAGGAAATCCCAGAAGTAACTTCTGCTGAAACAGCCTCCTCTACAAAATCATTCCAGTTCTGATAGAGGTACATATTGTCACTGAACACGGCTCAGCTACAGCTTTACTAAGGTCCCACTAAGAGATGTCTCATGCACTAAAAAGTCCATAGGACAAGCTTGAAAAGTTGAGTCCTACATCAATTAGGCTGAAAATATTCTCTAGGGTATAATGAAGAACAGAAGAACATGTTCCCAGCTGAGACTGAAAAAAAGAGATAACTGCTAAAACGGGCTACTGTAAAGGGAGTATTAAGTATATTGCTTAATGAGAAGAATATTTTCTGCTCTTTGTTACTAGTTTTCAGTACTCAAAATGTCTTGCCAAAGAAAAGAGTGTATGAAATCTGAAATGAACAGGTTTTACATTTTTATCATGTTCAGAACTAATTCTAATTAAGATCTTGTCTCAAAATATGCAGAATCTAAAAAGAAAACGTGTAAAAAGAAAACTAGAAATATGCTTCCCCAGGCAATAGTAAGGCTATGCTGTCAGAAAACTCCCTCCTGCCTTGGAATCCTTACAAGAGAATACAATGATGAATGAGATATTAGTGGATGCACAAAACTAGCAAAGATGACTGAAATAAAATATATTATAAGAGAGTCAACTATGTTTTCACACTACCATTTTGATTAGAAATGTAAAAAAAAAAAAAAAAGAAATGTTTTCCACATTGTTTTCACAAGAAAGGTCATGAAAGGGCTTCCCATCATCTTTAAGATGAGGGATGACAGCACTTCATGATAAATTCTTATTTTCAAGGTGTTGTTCATGATATTTGCTCGAAAATTTCACATCTGTGGAAAGTTTGGCGTGTTCACTCTGGGTAAATTCCAAGCCACTCACTCATTACAGATAATACACAACAATTTTAAACAGCAAGGTTTCAAGTTTTCAAGGAGACATTGTTTTCAGAATATTACCACATCTTCATTATCCCTGAAGTAAGAAAAGAAGTCAAAAGAGCTGTCAGTGCAGGTACAAAAAGTTCCTAAAAAGATGCAAACTTTTTGGACCTAATAACTTACAGAGTAACTTGTTCTCACTACCACTAAATTCACCTCTGATTTTACTAAAAGAAGAAGAGCTGCAGCTGTTGTTTTCTGAGACAGCTGGAGTCACCTGAGAGACTAGTTAGCACCTCCTGCTCCCTTGCCTCAGTAACTGGAACATTCCTGCCAAAGCATGTTAATGGGTAACGTGCTTCCTGGATAAATTCTGGAATGAATAACTATTTATGCAGAAAATCAGAGAACTTTCAGAATTCATAAGCAGTTTTTGTCTCCTTCCCACTGTAAAACAAATAACCTCACAGACAAAACACAATGGAAAGTGGTGCATGTATTTGCAACATTAAACATGAACTGGGGACTCGTGGGAGGTTGCCAGTGTGTCTATTAAGTACCAGAAATGCCCTGCTGGGACAGACCAGTGGTCCAGCCAGCCCAGTCTGTCTCTCTGCATAGCAAAAGGGCTGATGCTTAGGGAGAGGAGATAGCCTGGCCTCTCCTCCAGCATCACCCACAACCCACAGCCACTGTTTTGGGGACATCAGGTCCCTGACTGCCCATTTATGGACCTGTTGTCCATGAGCTTGTCCAAATCCTGTTGAGGCTGCTGGCAGTGCCTGTCTCCCCGCCCTTGAAGCACAGTGAGCCCCAGGTGCTCACCACCTCCTGTGCAAAGAAATTCTTTTAACTCTTACAAATAGATTTCCTACTCATTTCACCAAGTGCCCCCTGCTCTAAGCATCACAGGATTTGGTGAACAGCAATTCTAAGTCCAACTTATCAATCACCTTCCAGATTCTGCAAACCATAACCATACACACACATACGCCTTCAACTCTCCAAAGTGAATTCTCAGACTTTTTACACTCTCCTTATAAAGCAGCTGCTTCATGTACCTAGTAATTTTAGTTGCCTTTCTATGTACCCACTGTAACTCTACAATAGCCTTCCTGAAATGGTAAGAACAGGACCTGCTATTCTGTTTGTTTTGCAAGTATTGCTTTACATTGTCCAGTTCAAACTAACTAGCCTTTGAAAAAGTATGGCACGATCCATATCATGGACCATCACTCCTAGGGCAAACAGACACACATTTCCTGTGTTCCTGGTCGCTATCTGCTAAAGCCAAATTCTCTCTGGTCTTTCTGATCAGAGAACCCTATCTCCTGAGTTGAAACCTCAGTTGTTTCCAGCAGGCATTTGGTTTACAGACTCCTAAGTGTATTCTGAATTAGTTGGTTTTTTTAAAATTTGTTTTTCTACATGTCTTGTGCAAAGACATGAAAGTTGAGCAACTTTCAACATCACACTAAAAGAGGGGAGGAGAGCAGAGCTATAATCCTGAGAACAGAATGTGTTGGTTACTATTGGAGCAAGGTCTGGGACCCAGAAGATCCAAGTGTCATCTTCTTGGTATGCTACAAGTTTTCTGTGCCCTTGGGCAAGCCATCCCTGTCCTGGTCCCCATCTGTCCAACGGAGACAGCAGCAAGTCTCTGACTCCTAAGGATGCTCTAAATCTACAGACATTAACAACTATGAGATCCCCTGTCACGCGAAACCAGTACATACTAAAAAATCACAGCTGCTTCATCAGAGAAGCAGAGACTACCCTCCTGCCTGAAAGGCTCCCATTTTAAACCCTTTGTCAAAGGTGTAAGACTGCTCCCTGGGGCTAGGAGAACAAAGAACATTATCTTAACCTCAAATCATAAAGTGCTCCTTTACATTCTGGCTGTGGAAAGGCTGTATCACAGGCTACTGAAGAGCTGGAAGAAGAAATATGCTTCACTATGGGTGAGGGGGGAAAAATTCATCTCCTGTTTTTTATGAAGCACTTCAATATCTATATAAGAGCCACCTACTAATTATTTATTGTTTCCATTCTGGAAGTGCACATCACAATGGCTCTGGGGAAGATCTTTCATCTTCTGTGCTGTATATTCCTCTGAGTGCAGGGGCTTTAGTACTGCAGTGTCTCGAGACCTTGCTGCTCCCACAAGTGCAACAAAGGTTTAGCACTGAAACAGAATTATTAAGTGGTCTTATTAACTTGCAAGTTTGCTCATTGGCTCAACAACTAATATGCACTTTGGCTCCTTGCCCCGTGACGTATCTTGCTTTCTTCACTTCCCTAAGAAATTGGTTTATTCATACCCACATTGTTCTGTGAAGGCAAATGTGATCGCTTTTAATATAGCATTAATGTTATGAAGTTTTGATTAAAGCTAACTACCATTCTAGGAAAGTCACTGTTTTGTTGTTTTTTTTTTACATAGGTTGATTACTTGTCTGTGTGCACAGCCTACAAAGAGAGTAGCAGCAAGATATTTTATGAACTAAATGCATATTTACTCTCAGTAAAGGGTTTATAAAATTTAAAAAATCAAAGGAGAAAAAGCAGTTATCACCTTTCAAATAAAAAGGTTGCCATAAAGCAGCATATGAGATAGCTCTTTCCCAACACCAAAAATGAGAAATAATGCACCTCTTGCACTTTCTGTTAACAAGCAATATCCCCTTTAACTTCCTCTGCCAAATAGGCACCCAGCACTTTGCAGTTTATCTAAAAAGCTGATTTCCACCTCAAAGCAGGCTACAATCCGATATATACGTAAGCATCAGTTTCTGAAGTTGTTTGTACAAGAAATGGAGAAATGGAGGATCATTTACTGGAGCAAAAGGTAATGAAACAAAAATGCAGAAGAAAATATTCTTTTTATAAAGTTGGATTTAAATTAGGACTATTGTGCTGATAGTAGTCCTTAATCATTTTTTAAAATTTACCAGGTTTTTACTTAGTTGAAGGTTTTGAGTTCTTTGTTTTGTTTTTTTAAAGAATGACAACTCTGATATCCCACTTCAATGATTCAGTCCAAAAAATACAGAAACTCCCCTTGGGAATTTCAAACCTTTTTCTTCTTTAATCGAAGACA
Source organism: Gallinago jamesoni (assembly GCA_025769975.1). NCBI lineage: Eukaryota > Metazoa > Chordata > Aves > Charadriiformes > Scolopacidae > Gallinago > Gallinago jamesoni. The sequence continues at coordinate 41,654,297 of JAOQGH010000077.1, read as the reverse complement.
ATAATCTGTAGCTACCCTAGGGGCTAGAGTTTGAAATGAATGCTTCTGTCTTTCTTTCCCCAGTTCTTACAGAAGAAATGAACCAGCACTCCTAACAGTGTAAATCTAAAATGTTTTTATTAGTATTATTGTCATGTCTATAAAAGAAAAGGAAAAAAAAAGGAAAGAAAAGTACTATATAGGTATAATCTTCAAATAAAAACTGTTAAGCTTGCAAACACAGGGCTAAAACAGAATTTGGAAATATAGAAATGACTTTCAGACAGGTACAATGTTTTCCGAGGAAACAAAAGTTGCTCATGTATGTGTGTTATTTATGATATCATTGACTTGCCAACCTGTAATTAAATTCTTCTAAGTGTTTTGTTTGTTTTGACTTTGCTGCTGTATACACAAAATCCTCTGCTGCTTTTTCAGAAAATCAAGAATAGTCATAAGCAGAAAAATAATAAAAAAAAAACAAACCCAAACTATGTAGAGAAAAACTATCCAAACAAGAGAAAAAAAAAAAGAAAGAAAAAAGTAATTTTCTATTTAAAACCCAAAAGTGAAACCACAGCAGCCTGTTTGCTGTAGCTCAGTGCAATACCTGCTGCATTAGTAAAAGCTTAGCATTTCAGGAATCTGTATGCTGCTCTAGCAGTATTCCCCATATTCACTAAAGCTTCTACACAGTAAGGAGGAATTATGAGATGTAAGGGGAAGCAAAGTCCTTTCCAACTGAAAAAACCCCACTGTTTCTCTTTTCTTGTGATTCTTTACCAGATCCTTACTAGCAGTGTATGTGAAACAGGCTGTACATGCCATAGTAGCATATCCACACGGAACACCTGTGGCTCCCGCTCCAGCACTGATAAGCAGGTCTAGGTGCTGAGTAGAGCTGGAGGATGCACAGGCAGAGCCTTTAACCACGTTAGCAAGACCCAGAGGATGCAGCTCAGAAGGAAAAAACCTCTGCACTTAAGGTTGGGCATCAGATAAACACATTTCAGTGCCACAGTCAGAACCGAGTAAGACAAGATGGCACATGCTGTAGGCTCCGGAAGCACTCTGTCAGTCCCTGAGACACACTTCTCCAGCACGGCTCTCCTGCACCACCCCACCCATCACAGCTCTGCAAGTTCAGCAGAAAAAGCTTCACCAGCACTTGGCTAGAAGCAATGGTCACTCTGCTTCCCAAACCAGGGATGTGACACCACGAGTCCTTGAAATTACTGGTCAAAAAAAATAATATAAGAGTAATTGTATTCTATGCAAACAAACCATTGCAAAGGGCATGTGGCAAGTGAAGAAACACTTCAGGCAGCAAACACTGGCTAATGGCAGATCTGCATCACTTGCTTTCATCTTTTTTCAGTGTTCAGAAGCTCCCAAAGCACTTTGTTTCTTTAACCTGCTGTTGACAAAAGACACTTTTCATACACAGGATGCAGTGTTGAGAAAAACCCACAGATCTTGGAATGGACCGGTATTTTCTTAAGCTACTCTGACTGTTCCAAATGAAAACTGCCCACCTCTCCCTGGCTGCTCAGCAGAACCTCCAGTGTTTAACCTTTGTCGATGCCGGGGCAGATTCTGCTCTGAATCTGACATACTGAGCCATGCAACTGAATTTATCTGTTCAGTGAAACTCAAGAGGGGTGCAGCTGGTGTAAAACAGGTACACAGATACTTACAGTCCCTCTCAGTAGTGGCGGAGCCTCATGTGGTCTAAAGCAGGGAAATACTTTTCCCCTCACCACCACCACCCACCCCAAGGAATTCAGTACTGATAACTACAATTCACCACTGAAGTAAACAAACTCTCTGCAAAAGTAGTATTTTTCATCTATAGGCATTTTCATCTAATAGTTGTACCCCGCTGGTAGAGCAGCATTGTACCATACATACCAAAATGGTCCACTTTTCTTACAAGGACTAAATGAAGTAATAGCCTGCCTTCCTCTGTTTATAAAGTTCACAGTACCATTTCTAGTGCGGAGTCAGCATCTTGATTTTCCACTATATACTATGGCCTTGTTAGGTTGGCTCATTTCCCACCTTGTGTTTCTTACCATGTTTTCAAAAGGTATTTATGACAAAAGCATTTACTGTGGAGAAGAAGCCACCATATCCCTTGATGGGGAAAAATTAGGTGGTTTATGATGCCCTGCCCACTGCAATCTGAATCCATGCTAGCAGTGGGAAGAGGTGCCTCGAGGCTTTCAACCCAAGCCCTTTGGAAAAGCCTGGTGTCAGCTCGACGTGCTCCTCCCCATGCAGACACCTGGTAACACCTGTAGCTTGCCTTTTCATATGGATCCAAGCATGTGCCCATCTTGAGTAGCATTAGGTCTCTCAAATCACACTTGCCACCTCAATTAGGATCACTGCTCTGCGGGAGATCAGAAGTGCCGATTCCAGACTGGTGCTCTACCAACACACTCCTTTCTTCAGCCTTGATTAAAGCATTGCTATTCACTGTAAGTACCTGCGGGAAGAGCTGCTGTGCCTGGAGCACTGTCTCCCGCCAGCCAGCCCGGCAGGAGAGAACAAAACATCACAGAGGTGTTCACCTCAGGAGCTACTGGCTCACTTCAGAAGGTCAAAACGTTAAAAAAAACATGAGCATCTTTTTAGAAAATACACATTCTTCTACTTGAGATGGAACATAAGGCTGTCCTGCCTAATATTCTCATAAGCAAACTAGAGAAAGACAGCTTGGGAAAACTTGGAGGTGAATGAAAGCTGGTTGAGTAGCTGTGTGCAGGGAATAGCTACCACTGGCTTGAGGTCAAAACGGAGCCCTACAGGGAGCGACGCTGAGGAGCCTGATTCTCTACAACTCCAGGCTGTGTGATGGACAAGAATGTACACTTATGTGTTTTCAGACAATGTCAAGCTGTAAGGGACCTCAAATAAACGGGGAAATAAAATTAAAATAATGGTACTTGGCAAATCAAAAAAAAATGGTCTGAAAAGAGCAAAATTCACAGAGACAAGTTCTGGGGGCTATCCTTAGACAGAAATAATCTACTGTACAAGTACTGAATGAGAAAAGAGAGAGAAATTTTTCAGGAAAACATTTTGATCTGCAGCCCTAAGATATTGTCATGAGCCAGCTGTGACACCTTGTCACAAAAAGAAGCGAACACCACACTGCAGTGTGCAGAGAAGCACAGAGAGTGCAATGTTTATGAGATAATCCTTTCACACTGCTCATCCCTGGAAAGACGGCAGTTCAAACACTAGCTGAGTTTGAGCACTGCACTTCAAAACAAGGTGGACTCACAGAGAAAATCCAGAGGAAAAAAAGGAGAAGTGAGCAAAGACCTACATGGGAAGGCAGAAAGAAAGGGGGTTGTTTGGTCTAAGGAAAAGAGGATTGAGGAGGATGGTGATAAAAGCCAGTGAAGTCATTCCTGTACAGAGGGAGGGAATAATCTCCTCCCCTGCTCATTGTAAACAGACACGGAGTAACGAGCTACAGCAGAGGGAAGAAAGGTACAGAAGAAGTGAAGCACGTGGACCAACTCCAACTTGCCTTGAGGAGTCATCTGGGATCTAAGAGCTGCTTTCATTCGTATCGCTGACATGGTCATTTCCTCTGTGCAACCCTTTTTAAGATCACTTAGCTTGCTGTAAGAGATGTCTCTTCAGCCCACCAGCCACTTCTGCTGTCCAGGAGACTCGAATACTCTTTGCTGAAGAGATGTAGTGCCTGGCTAACAGGTGTGCTCTGGAGCACTTAGCTTCCTATCCTCTTAAGCTTAAAATGAAGCAAAACTAAAGCAAAACAGTGCTTCCAATGAATCAAAAGATCAAAATTCATTGAATCGTGCCTTCTATAAATAAAAGAGCACAAATCTGACAGGCGAAGTCAGGTGACACGTTGCTATCTGGACTTGTCAGTACTTGCAAATAACAGAATGAACAACCAAAGGAAACCAATGGATGTACAGCCACGGCAGGTTTTCTTACATGCTGTTTCAAGGCCTCCAAACGACTTTTTGGCAACTATCAACTAAAATGCCATCCAATCCTGACAGTACCTCCCTCTGCACAGCTGGAAGATAAGCAGCAGGTTAGAGGAGGGTGTTAATTACAGTTTGTAATTCACATCCCTGACTATTATACGCACCAACTGCAACACCTTATTCAGCACAACCAACACTCGGAAAGGTTCAGCCTCCATAAAGGCAACTGTTCACAGTGCATTATAGAAAAGGACTTTTCAAAGCCACTAGCAATAGTGTCTAAAATTCTTCCCTGAACTTTATTCAGATTTAATTATTATTTGTTTGGTTAATATGTTTTCATTAAACTCTTCTTGAGGCAAAAAATTTCCCAATTGTTTGATACCCGTGGTTAGAGCCAAGGTTTCGAAGAAGTCTTGTTTAAGCCATCGGGCTGAAATTTTCAGGAGTGACAAATGATAAGAGAAGGGGGCAAGCTGACATATTGAGAAAGGTACCCATTTTTAGTGGGAAAATAACCAGCACTCTTGGAAAAACAAACCACTTTGAAGAATGGCAACGCAGACCTCCAAAAATGGAAATACCTTACGAAAACATAAGCCCAAAATAGGTCAGTGTGTTGAGCTATTTGAAAAGACTTATTTTCTGTTTCATAACAGCAGAGGTTTGCTGAATGTTTCTGAACAGAATAGCTGTTGTTTACACGCCTAAACAAGAAATGAAATCTTCTGCAAACCTGGCTCCAATCCTGAATGATGAATAGCTGATATTCCAGGTGTAACAATTTTGAAAATCATACTTGTGCAACCATTCCTTTAAATAAACAAGCTCAAGGTAAGTGGGGCCACAGACCCCAGTATACAGCAATACCACAATACAGCTCAGGCATAGTAATTGAAGCAAATGATACAGGACTTTCTACCCATGTAATTGCTTTTCAGCAGTTTGCAATGAACCTTTTTAGGGGATCAAGGCTAGCCCCTCCAAAAATATGGGTTCAGCTCCAAGACCTCCTCCTCCTGTAAACTGAGTTACATTTAGGACCAAAATATTCTACTTGAGCTCTTACGAGCACATTTTGTATTGAAACAAATTATCATAGAAGCAAAAGGAACCTGCCCATGAGTAAAATGTCTGATTAATCGTATCTATGGAAGCGACAAAGGCTTTAAAAGAGAAAATAGTTCCCTATAAAACAGTGTCTGGAACTCTTAAAATATTCGGATTCATGGACATTTATTATTTCACAGTAATTAAATGTTCTTCCTTCTTTTCACCCTAACTGTATTATAATTCATGACATAAAAAGACATAAAAAGGATAAATACCACATTGCCTGCCATAGCTAAGGAGAAGGCAAATTGGAGAAAGGCTGTTTTGCAAAGTTGATTTTTTGAAGATTATAGACTACATTTGAGGGTAGGCATCAAATCTGCACAGAACTGATAGGCAGTGCTACCTTCTCTCTTCCCAGTGAGGCCATAGCTCCCTTCCCTTCTCCTACAGAGTTTCTCCTATGGCCTGCTTCATTTCCTCCCTTCCTGCTAAACAAGATAAGCCCAGGGAGCAACAGTATCCATTAACGGGGTTAGCAAGGCCAAGCTTAACTCTTCAGTGTAAAAAGGCCCCCAAAACTCCCATGAATGGTTCAAAAATTCAAAGGGTTTGGCTTTGTTCTTTTTTGTCTTTTCATTGAAGACAGATTCTGTTTCTTGTCTTGTTTTTGAGCCTTTGAGATATATGTTGCTTTGTTCTTTCTGCACCACAAAGCCTGTTCTTTCTTTTAATCCAAAAGCTAAGCATCATCACTTCAGCCCCACAACTGCCGCCTGGGCTTCTCTGCTAGGACCATACCCCTCCCAGCGCTATACTTGCATAAAACCATAGGGTCCAGGCAACAAGTAGGGGGATTGTTTTCAGAAAGCACTGTGAGACCCAACTTCACAGTTCTCTTACAGCAAACTTGGATGTGAATATATAGCATACTGGTTAAAAACTACATTATTTAGGCACCCTTTCCCATGCTGTTCCCCCTGACCTTCATGTTTCTATTTGAAATTAAGAAAATACATTCACTGACTTCTTTGACTCCAAATTATACACTGGGTTTACTTGTTTGTTGAACACAGATGTCTAATTATACTTAGAAAAAGTTTAACATTAGAACATTAGCCTGGACAAATCTTAATTTTTAATACATGTCACAGTGCCAAGTGTGCATTCTGAACCTATTAATGATTATTTCACACAGCATTAATAGCAGCAGTAGGATCTGCAGTATTATTTTGAATGGAAAAATGGTTCAATTCTAGCATTTGACCACTATATACTGTAAATTGCTTATTACCAGCAAATGGACGCTGAGGGAATTGGCTATTTCAAAAGCAAACCTATCTGACCCATAAGAATTAGGCGATTAGCTGATTTTGTTTGCTACATGCCATTGCCGCAAACAGAGTGAAGTTGAAGAGCAGGCTGGCTCCTCAGCTTGTGGAAGCGGGGGGGGGGGGGGGGGGGAG
>JAOQGH010000077.1:41627032-41647812 GCA_025769975.1 Gallinago jamesoni | reverse complement strand
CCCCCCCCCCCCCCCCCCCCCCCCCCCCCCCCCCCCCCCCCCCCCCGGAATCACTAAACTGGCTTTGCTCTGAGCATGACAATGACAGCTCGGTTCACACATACTTACTTCCCAGCATGGAGCAACACTCTCAGTTATCTCCCATTTCTGCCTTTTCTCTCCCATCAGAGCAGAGAAGAGGTCAAGAAAGTGCAAAAGCTCGCTAGAAAATTATTGTTTGAAGGACCTAGTGATTTGCTTTTGTGACTGCCACTAGCAATGAAGGGATGCTAGGATTAATGGATTTTTTTTCTGGGCAAAAATAATTATGATCCTGTATTTTTTCATCCTTTAGCTCTTATGAATTACACAAGTTCATTTAAATACATGTGGCTTAAGGATCTTTTTCTTCTAACAAAGAAAAAAAGATGCTAAGCTCCATCTCCATAAGCATTATCATCATAAGCAAAGCAATGACAGACACAAGCAAATCCAAATATGAATTACTGGAGGAGCAGAGGACCGTGGCTGTCCACAATTGCATTCACAATGATTGGTAGAGCTTTGACTTCATACTGCCCTATCTTTGCATACTGGTCAGTAAAAACCAGACAGTTTCACCCCCGTATTGGAAGGAGAATGTATAATGAGGAGAGGGAAAAAAAAATTAATGAAAAAGCTACCACTTTTTTCTTTTTTTTCTCCATTTTTTATTTTTAAAAAAAGCTCTCCATTTGGTCACAGGAAAGACTGATGCAGGAGGTTCGAAGGAGGGCTTGTCCAGGTGCTAACACTGCATCGATGGCATGGCACTTATTCCACTCAAATAACATGAAAAAATGTTGGCTTTTGCATGTGAAACCTAAATTTTTTTGAGCTGATTACTTATAACCATCAACAATCTCCAAAAAGAAGACCATAAATGCACTGAGAGTGCTGCTGAACTGGATCCCTCTCCATATCCAAACGGAGCTGAAAAGGGTTAATCTGCAATGCCTAGATGGCACCTTCACCATGATTGGCAAAGGTGGCACATAACTCCTAGGCAAGCATAACGCTACTGTGGATGAGACTGGCAGACCAAGCCCAAGCCAGTTCTTTTTATTCCTTTCACTTGCACTGTTTGGAGTGAAACTTCAATGTAATATGTTCCATCTAAAAATGAGGAGCAACTTCTTTCCTTTGAGGGTGGCAGAGCACTGGAAGAGGCTGCCCCGAGAGGTGGTGGAGTGTCCTTCTCTGGAGACATTCAAAACCCACCTGGACATGTTCCTGTGCAACCTGCTCTGGATGCTTTGGCAGGGGGGTTGGACTAGATGATCTCCAGAGGTCCCTTCCAGCCCCATGTGATTCTGTAACAAAAGCATCCACCACTTTCTGCTGTATGAACAAATAAAAGAACAAATAAAGAATCCAAGTGCCAGTGCACTTTATCAAACAGAGGATATCTGGTTAGCTATAATGATACATGAAACGCATTCAAAGCACAGGCTCAACTCAGTTCAAGACTAAGACCGCACACAGAAAGCCATATTAAATTCTTGCACTTAGCTTGGAAAGTCCTCAGAAACTAAGACCATCACATGATTACAGCATTTAAGATTCTGGCTGCAATCAAAGCAGTCCCTTTTTAATGGGTATATCTGCTTCTGCTTCCAAAAAATGACTAATGAGCCCAAACAACATAGCGTAGGGGTATGAAATTTGCCCAAAGTCAGGTGTATATGGAATGACTACTTCAGATGTCTCCATTACGCTAAAAATGCAAATTTCAGTCCATCTCTAAACACTTCACAGGATTACTAAGAAAAAAAAAGGAGGAACAGACATGAATCTGCAGCTCATTATGGGTTTTGCCTAACTTGAACTGTGCAGAAGACTTATAATGCTTCACTCCAGCTTGGTTTTAAACCAAGAAAGAGCTTTCAGGTAGGCATCATTTTTCCCCTTGCAATGTTTCTAATGCAGATTTCTTCCTCCCCTCCCACATCTAAGGAGCTTCTTTGTCCTGAACAAAACAACTTTGGACTTTGCAGTGTTCTGTGGGGATTCACCTGCTTGCAACAGATTTGAAAAGACTCGTATTTAGAAACATCAGCAAAGCTCATCCACCTGCTCAAGACTTGGAGAAAAAGCCTCCCTCCTAACCCTGTGTTGTGTGTCTAATCAAAAGCACTAGATGGAAAAAATTAAAAAGTTCTTTCCCTAGGCCTTTTTTTTCCAACACTGCTTTTGCTGTTCAGCTCAGTTCTGTTCTCTCTTTTAATAACTCGTGAAGCTTTGACTAGTACAGAAATTATGCTAAGCATACTTTAAAGTGGTGCTACCTATAAAATATTATATTTGCACTTCTGGAACATTGGAAGTAAATATTGTTTGTATTATTTCAGGACAATAAAATAATCACCACTTTATTTTGTTAACACATTTCAGCAACAAGAGCACGTGGTGTTCTCTTGCTCACACAGATCAAAAACCACTAGCCAAAAGCTATTCCCTGTTAGCACTGCTGAGTTCACTCTTTGCTTATTGTGTACCCTGATCGAACTGGAAGTAATATCTTAAGATTTGCTGTGAGGTTTTGTTCAGTTAGGAGAAGACTTTGAGAGGCAGCCAGCATTTGGTAAAACACACTACAGATTGGGGAGAGCCTAAAACATGAAAAAATCTCCCTTGATTTCACAGCGCTTGGTAGGGTTTTTTCTGTCCTTGTGAGACAATGACTTTGCCTCTGTCTGCAGCCAACTTTAGGAAGTTTACTTACTTCTTTTTTGCATCCACATACAATGGTCATTTGGACCTAATGATAAACAGCACTTTGCACAAACAGACAGTGAGTTTCCAGTCAGCACCAGTTTCACAGTTCCCCATAGCTGTGTTCATTTATGTAAACGTGGAGCCATTTGCCCTCTGTCTTGCCTAAAGGCATACCCTCACCCTAAATGACTTTAAATCACTTTCCTTGGCTAAAGGGACTTAACTTTCTGTGCTGAACATGCTTGCTAGAGTCCTACATCCACTGCTGAAATCTCTTTTGCAAACACAGTTGCTGTTTCCACGTCTCCTGCAGGAACGTTATTTTTAGGAGTTAAAGGCTCCAGCACATTGCCCATACTCCTCACCACTAAGGGAGAACAGAAATAGTGACTTTCGTGATCTGAGTGTATGCAAGTCACTGCTCACTCTTTCCACCTCATCAGAAAATTAAGAGAGAGGAAAAAAAGAAAAACCTCACCCTGCCTCATAATAATTTCAGATAAACTCTTTTTTCAATTACAGCACTGTTTCGTTCCAGCTCTTGCTAATACTCTGCCGTTTGTTCACCTGTAGAAGCAATTGTCCCTTACATCTCTTCTCTCTTGTCCCCCTTACCCTGGGCTATTTTGGCTTTAGACATACTGCTTGCTAAAACAGACAAGATTAATATAGCTTTCCCACCAAATTTAGGCAAGAATATTCAGATGCTTTAGCAGCTGCCTGGGCTTCTTAAGAACTCGGTAATCCTTTAATCTCCAAATACTTTTTTTTTTTCATAAAAGATTCACAAGCAAAACAAATGCAATATGGATCAAAAATTCAATCAGAATGCTTAAAATGCAATTACATTCATCAGGGTGTTCTGTTAGGCTGGGTATTAAATCTGGGTTGTATTCAATATCCTCCTTTTATTATAAAGCAATATTTTTCCACTCTGTAAATCATCTGATCCCTAGGCTAAAGTCCTCTTTGCCAAAAACATATACAAAAAATGGGGGGAGGGAGAGGCAGGGGAAAAAAAAAAGAAAGAGCTGGTTAGAAATTCCTGCACAAGAAAGAGACAAATAAGACAGCGAGCAAAGACATTTCTACTGAAGCAGGGAGGCAATTTCAGAATTTGAGATTCTGCAGTTATGGCTTTAATAAGTAGTTGTCAAATGAGTTCCTTCTTTAACTCCATTCTCAAAGCAAATCCATGTATCTGCTTGCACCTCTCTGTGAGCAGTTCCCCCCCCCCCCCCCAATCTAGCAGTTTTTAAAGAGTTCTGAAATTCAATCACATTGTTTAGCACCTGAGCTATTTGGAAATTTTCCAACCCAATGTTTTTTTCTTGGGGAAATGCCAACCTGTTTAAACCAAAACTTTTTGTGAAAAAGCAACTTCAAACAAGTCTTTCAGCACAGACGCATTTCAGACTCAGGAGGGAGCTCCAAGGGTGAGACCTACCCTATTTAGCCACCACAAGCAGTTCGTGCTCAGGCTTGGTTGCAAGGGTTGGCTCTCTTCTGGGACAGAGCAAGGAGTGAGGTGGTCCCACGTTCAGACCATCACCTGGGTTACTGAGCTATCAACTCTTTTGGGGAAGGGGCAGTAATACATCCCCTTTCATTCCTCCTCCTGCCTCCTCTTCTACCTCCAATTCATCCTACCAAGAAAGACTTTGCTTTTATTGGCATCTACAACCCAATGAAAGTCCTGAAACCTCTTTACATCTCCCAGTAAGAGGTAAAATGAAGCACGTACAGACGCCCAGCAGGCTGTCACCATTAACTTCCCACAGAGCCTCCAGCACAGCTAGCCCCAACATGCTGCATGTACAGTTGCTTTCCTGTCCTTCAATTGAGTTCCTCGGCATTCAAGCACAATGAAAAGCTCGCAATTTTAAGGCTGGTTCTCCTTTATATCAGAGCACACAGGCCGCCTTCTGCTGCAAGGAAGGGGCGGTGGTTTAAGACGACTGTCTCTACTGCTTCGCAGATGTTAGTTGACAGACCTTCAGCAGTTCTTATCATACTCAGTGCATCAACAAAGAGGTTCAAGCGCTCAACAGCTTGCTGTGCACAATCAGAGAAGGCCCGGGATGGCACTGACTTAATGATTAGGATAATCTGCAAATTAGGGCTCAGAAATTAATCTAATTAACATTGTATCAGTCTCTTTAGTGCTTTGAGACAGACTGGGTTAGTGTTTTTACGACTGGCTTGGACAACATCAAGCAGAGTATGAGTGGGGTCCCCCCTGCGTGTATATTAAGAAGTCCATTATGATTTGAGCTGTGCAGTGGTCCAGAATCTAGAGGCAATACTTTGCAGAGCCTTGATAGCTCCACACACTGCCCTCCAACTGTTTTTTTACAAAGTTACGCTGTGATGCTGTTAGATGCCTGAAAATTGCTGTCTTTTATGACAGCTGGGTAAAATTCAGTCCCACTATGTGCAGCAAAGTACAATGGTATTTTACTACCTGCTGTTTGACTGACAGCTGTCACAATCCAGCATCCGTAATATCTCAGCTTGGTACCATGGAAGGGAGTGGGATCTCTGTGCAATAGTTGTGTCTGAGCACACTTCACCAAACTGCTTCCATTCCTTGTACAAGCCACTGACCAGAAGTGTTCTCACCACCATTTCTGAGGCACAGAGTATCAAGTGTCCTAGAAGGTCCTTCAGAAAGCTGCAAACATGTTTTCAACTTGTCAGATGCACGCTAACATACCCTCTTCCCATGGAGACAACTTGCGCTTCTACCTGGGCTGCCTACTGTAGCTCACTACCAACTGGGAATACTGCAATATAGATTTCTGAAGAAGAGTTTAGAAGTTTCCCAAAAATACATCATTCATGTGATTAAAGGTTTTGTGCCAATTGGAAGATGAATTTTGAAATAATGACACCAAGTGTTTTGTTAATATTACTGGCACTTCCATTTCATCTACTATAACAATTTATTCAAACCAAAGATCATTTTGGGGTGAGGTTCATTTTCTTCATTTAAAATAGTTGTTGACAACAACTACATTTCCTCAATTGAATGAGGGAAATCCATCAAAATCAACCACAGTCTATGTGAAATTTTGATTCAATCACACCAACAATTTTGGTGAGGACACTGTGTCACCCTGTTCCTGGGCACACTTCTCTTCTGGCTGCAGGGAAGGGACACACAGAAGCTAACCCAGCACAGAGCTGCCCTGAAGCCCTGGAAGATCTGGCCTTTCTTGTCAGCTCTTCTGTCTAGAAGGATGAGAGCATCATGCACAAGGGAATCGTGACTCTCTTTTCCAAATGAGCAATAAACTATAAAAAGGTGTCAGTGTAACCAGATGGAACAATTTGTGTGTTGCTTCCAGTTAAAGAAACTACTGCTGTTCTGTAATTCTCTGATGTTTTTCTTTCTTTTTTTTTTCCTTTTGTTTGTTCCAGAAGATGCAAAGACACAGAATTAGAAAAAGAACTTAGGTCTCCAAGCAAACAGCTCTGCAAGGAGCATAATAACGATGTTTTTCTCTTTTCATAGCTGGAATCATACATAGATAAGACAGAGAATGCTTGCTTTCCAACACAGATATATTAGTGATCAGTAACAGTGTAAGTGAAATGCAGAAAAAGATAGTATTAACTGTATATTCCTGCATGTTTATAAATGTAAAATCTAACATATATAAAATCTGTTCAATACGGAAAGAGTTTTTTGATAAACTGGTTCCTAGCAGGCATAAAGCCATCTTAGCTAAAACCAATAGCTCACAGAGTCTTACTTCTGTCTCCTATGATGAAAATGTTAACTTTTTTTTCAGCTGCTAGGTTATTTCCCTGTGTGTCACACATGGAAAGGGCTATCCCTGATTTACAGACACAGTATTTATTACTTCTAAAAAACTGCCTTGCAAAAAATTTAATTTTTTTAAATTAAAAATATTAAATATTCTATGTATGTAACTGAAGGAGGTTACAAGTTTCTGAAAATCATATGTAAAATAGGCTGTCAGAAACATGAATATCACATCAGGGCTCTTTGATTAGGTTGGTGGATCACTTATATAGCACAACCGATTGCAAATCTTTCATTACATTGTTGAGGGAGATAAGGATGCCCTGGAACAGCTAATGCTTCAAACACAAGGATTCATGTCATGGAAACCCTTGTAGCATGGCTTTGGGCCAGTCTCATAAGCTAGAATGAAAGGTCAAAAGAACACATTAGATGTCAGAGCCAACTTAAGGGGAATGTTCAGCTGAGTTCAGTGAAAGGTGATGCACCAGTACCTAATTTGCTATACTGCTTGCCTCACGGAGACAGGTTAATACTGATGCTTTTAATAGGCACGTTTCTTACACTGCAACTTTAGCTGTTCACCTGCATAACCTCACAAGAGGCAGAAAGTTCCCTTTGCTTCCTTTTTACCTTTGCCTGTGCCATTTCCTTCTCTGCTGATTTACAGTAACATCAATAAGGAGGCAATCAAAGTCCATCAAGAGGTCAGCCGCTCCACTTTCCTGACCCCTAAAGCAGGTGTTTCCACAATGACCACAGAACAGGCAATCGGGCAGCACTTCAGGCCCACTTCACGCTTATTTCAGTGCCATCTAAATGTGCACAAGGTCAGCTTGCACATACACCACAGCTCTGCTGCTCACTGCTCTCTGCTCCTGTAGTCCTCCTCAGCCCCTGGAAACTCAAAAATGTTCTTAAACCAGAGAAGTGGCATCCATGGTAGCCTAACTGACTGCCAGCAAAAATCACTATAGAAGATGAAGGGTGGTAGCAGTCCTGACCCAACAAGCTTCAAGTTCAAGCTGGGGGAGCAATTCCCCCATGCTCTTGAAAACTGGTCTCCAACAGTCTCATATCCTCAGCAGACAAGTTTACACCACTCAGAGGTATTACAGTAGACAAAATGGGCCATGCAAAATATACTCAGTGTTAACGTCAGTCATGCTTGATATGTATAGTAAGCAGATAAAGAATGAAATTAGATGCTTCCTGGAAAAACTAACTTGCTTGGATTTCACCTTCTGTGGCACCCAATTTACAAAACTTCCTTTATACTGTGCTTCATTTTCACATACTTTTCCTTCTCCTGCCTGAGTCTTTCTCTTCATTTCTGTCAGGGTTGTTGCTGAATTCCAATTAAATCATAAAAATGAGTGAGAACAAAAAGAAGAGCAACATAACCAACACAGACCTGAGCAGGTGACAATTGCAGAGTGGAGCTATCACAGAAGGTAGTTTAAAAGTATCGTGTCAAACAAGTGAACTAATTAGAACATGCCTTCAGTGAACCCAGGATAGTATTTCATGGCCAAAAACTCTACATCTAACATAAATCCAAAGGCAGGAAGAATAGCTTGTACCCAAAACATTGCTCCCACAGCTCTGGAAAACAACCTAGCTTCAAAGGTGCACTCTTTGAAGGTCAAACGCAAGCAAATGCAAAAACTTGGTCACAAAGCAGGAGAAGTATATGAGCATAAAAGTAGTGGGCTCAGACTGAGCCCTGCTCAGACATTTCTTCTATGTCCTTTCTTCTTCTGTTGTTACACAGTGTTTGAAAGAAGTGTCTATTTTTAAGGAAAATGGATTCCTACCAGTGGGGAGCTGTGGCATTTTCATTCTCTGAAGAGCACTGTAATGGTAAAAGCTGGTATTACCCACACCAAAAGCTGCCCCATTGCTCAAGCCTGATACACTCCTGACTGCAGCAGGTCTTGCAGCAGTGAGTTCCACAGATAAGTCAGCTGTCCCCAAAGTATTTATTATTCCTTGCTTCATACTTGTAGTGTTAGTCTTTCTCATCTCTGTTGTGCAAACCGATGGAGAGGAGTTACATAGAGCATTTAGTTTGTCTACTCATATATGCCATCACTAAACTGAACAATTGCCCCAATACTTCCATTGGAAACCTCCCTCTGCACAACCTTCTTGGGTCTACTAAGTTTATAGTACAAAATGGAATTAAATAAAAATCTTCAGTCAGTGCAAAGATTCGTATGAGGTGCCTGGAACAATGCACACCATTCTGGAAACGAGTGAACATTTTGGGATGGTACAACTGTTGCACAGCACTATGAATAGCTTGTTCTAAGAGCAGCAGTACTTTCTGAACTACTTCAGCAGTTGTTCTTTATACACATCTCAATATTATTTTCTTAGAATAGCTTTGGTTAAAAAAAAGCCAAACAGATGTCTTCATTGAATTGTTGATCCTTTGATAACAAAGCAAGTGGTTTCTGCAACAGCCTCAGGGAAACTCACATAGGTTTTTAAGCAATAAAGCAAATTAGTACCATAACTTTAAAGGTTAACAGACAGAATAGTCCCATCCAATAGTAGGGGAAGAAGGTGAAATTATTAAAAAAAAATCAATTTGTTGCTATGGTGTGATGCTATTTAGTATCAATAATAGTATAAAATGAGGTCCTCTGCATTCCATAAAGACCTGATTCCTGCACATACAGTTACACAGAACAGTTGAGCAGTGTGCACAGAGGATGGAGAAGGCAGGTTAAACAAAGGCACAGAGGTGCAAAGAAGCATCACACAGTGGGACAGAGAGGCAGAGGCAACTGCATGGCCAGAGCCATGTTCTTTGGATGCACAACACAAGGCCTTATCCTGCAGCCCACCAAGCCTCTCAAAGGCACCCAACAAAAGATAAGTGAAATTCCCTCCAAATGCCTATCTCATGTATCTGCAGAGAGCAGTGTAGTACAGACCAAATGTTTTTTCGCCTTTGCATAGCATCAGAAAAGATTACATGGTCCTAGTCCGTAAACACAGAAACACCCGCTTCTCCCCAGGGCTGGCAGTGAAGGAACTAGCTCACGGATACCACGAGCTGGCAAGCTGTCGTGCACCCAGGCGTTCAAATGCGGCAATTTAATATGTTGCAACAGCTAGGCTGTGCTTGATAGCTAAGCTGGTTCATTTCAAGCTAGTTTAGGTACCCTTCTGAGTAGGTCCTCCTCTGATTAAGGTAAGCAAGCTTTATCTATGCTTTGAGTCCCCCTAAAAGCTTTATAGCTGCTTTAGAACAGTGCTAGACCAGGGCTAATTTATTCTTACGCACAACTCAGCACAGTGTTGCTGAAGACCAACAGCTCAGACTCAGCTGTGGGCATGAGCAAAGCAAACTCAGCCCGACCCGTGAAAGACTGCAGATATAACTTCAGCCACCCTGCAGTTAGCAGTGGGAGCAGATCGCCTCCTAAGGAGTCAAATCTGATTAATTCTCTAGCACTCCTTCCCTGAAACACCAGGCAGAAAATGAGACGGGGCTGTTCTCAAAAAAAGCATGTAACACCCCCCACCATTACTCAAAATACCTTCAGAGTATCACCTCCCATCACACACAGACATGGCCATCAACACAGCCTCTCAGATGATAAGCATATGCACAACAACAAAAAAGGCAGAAGAAACACAAATGCTAAGAAATCGCTCTTTTTCCCAGGACCCCCTGAAAGATCCTAGAGCAGATCCCTTCCTTTTCCCACCACGGCTCACTGGCGTTTTCTGACTGTCAAGGCAACTCCAAGTTCACATCTCCTTTCTCTCCAGCCCCCTAATTCTTCCTCGCCTTCCACCAAGCACTTGAAAAGGATGATAGGGCACAGAAACCACAACACTGGCTCTTCACCACTTGCTGCAAGGCTCATCAGCTAAGCCACCATTCCTGACCACTTCGGGCAACCAGGACAGAGAGAGAACAGGGGCTATTCTGGCTTACTGCTGTAATTGCAATCCTCACCCAGCACCTGGTATTTCCTAGCAGGTCCCTGCATGCTGACCCACACTTCAGCTCACTGCGCCTGGGCACTGATGAGGTCTGAGCTTAATGAGCCACAGCTTCAGGAGATGTAGCAGCTCTTCTGTGCCACAATGCCTTTAAGGTACCAGCTCAGCAGCTTAAGAAATTCCCACAGATGACAGGGCTTTTATTTATTTCAGTCTCTTGATAAGCAGCTGCAGTTCCAAATAATACAGAATATCTTAATCGTAATCAGACCTGGGGCACTGACACTCCCTGGCACAGGGAACCGCAATGCCTCCATAACATAGTGTCTCTTTAAGGCAACAGGGTGAGGTTTGTTTTTTTCCTTCTAGTCAAACAACCCGTAGTCCAGAATTACTGGTTATTTACCAGCCTTCAGGTCAGGGGTTTGAAAAGCTATCTTGTCTGGAACATTTAACAGTCTGGTTTTCCACATGGATGATTTTACCATATCTGAAAACTGCTTGTTCCATCATACCACTGTAGCTTGCAAGTTGCAGTGTAAAACAAAGTTATTCTTTTCCTTAATGGATAAAATATGCTTGTCTTGAAGGATATGTTTGGATAAGACAAAGTATCCAAACATGCCTTCTTTTCCTTTTTTGGTTTTATTTTTTACATAGAAAGGATTACTAGCATTGCCTCATATGATGGAAAGAAATACAAAAGGGAGGCAAAGAGAGCAAAAACTGTAAGGGTGGGAGAAAACAAAATGTTTCCTTTGGCAAAACAAAGACTAACTGCAAAGAACAAGGAGAAGATGAATGACAGATCTCGAAGTGTAACATGATGGGCATGGAGACACAGCTTATACAAATTGTTAGCTTTAGGAATGGGAAACAGCAAGGAGCCTTGTCCAGCTCGACACCCATGAATGAAGAGAGTTCAGAGGCAGTTCACTGGTGACTTGGGGGGGGGGGGGGCTGGAACATCCTCTCTCAGGACCCTTTCCTGCCTGTGATGTTAAAAGCTGCACAGTAGAGGTAAGGTGAGAAGTCCCAGAAAGTGAGAAAGTCATGAATGAAACAGCACTGGGACGTATAGTTTAACATCGTCTGGCCCTCTTTTTCCCCCCTTGGTTTGGGCACTAAGCTGTCTGAAGTGGGCAGAAGGGACCAAGAGTGAGTCAGTGACAGCTAACTCTTCTCAAAGGGATTAAGCTGTCCTGAAATGGCTCTTCCTTGCACCAGGACTCCTGGCCAGCCCACAGGCTGCTCAGAGCAGTGTCCCAGCCTCACTTCTGTCCCCATTTGTACTGGGGACAATTTGATGTCTTGCTATTCCTTCTTTCTTTACCCTGGGCCCATCTGCAATGAGACTTGCACACATGGTACTCTTTTGCAGTGGGATCCTGCATGAAAATACATGGTTATGTGACTCCCTGTTCCACCAGCATACCTTCAAAGCCTTCCACATCAAAAGATGTAGGAAAAGCCTTTTCTAAACATGAACTACGAGACAAACTTCTACATTTTCATCTCTGCTACTATTGTATAGTACGAAGAAACCAAGCAGTAGTTGGGTTCTTTTGGCACTTTGAAATCAGTGGAGTTGACAAGTCCCACTTGCGTTCACTGCTTGTTCTGGAAAGACAATATTGTGATTTCTAGTATGGAAATGAAGGTAAGGATTCCCCAGGTGAGAAACTGTGTATTTGACAAATCTGCAACAAAAAGCTATGCCAAGTATTGGTCTACTGCTTTTTTTTTTTTTTAAATATGTAATGAGCAAAAGTGTTAAAAATTAAAATACAACAGGAGTAATGTAACGTTGCTAAGACATCTTTTTGCCATCTGTCAAGTTTGCAATATTTTCAAACTGCTCTCAAGCGAATTACTAATTTATCACAACATCTCTCTTCCTGTCATATGATAAAATAGAATACAATTGCTAATGCAGTACATTTAACCTCTGTCAGGAGTTTGTATATTTCTGTGGAACCATAAACTGGTTGCTAGTGTGTGCCAGAAGGCTTCTGGCAGCCTTCCTAAGGATTTGTCAAAAAACAATTTGGATTCCCATTGCAGCAAATGTGGAGCCACAGACCGATTGTTGCTGTACATCACAATCTTGTCAAAAGCAGCCTTTGCAGATAATAAGAATCTAGGGCTAGTGGATTTATTGCAGTGGACAAAATCATCGTGTCTTTTCCCAGTATCTCCGTGATTTGATGAATATCACACTTTTTTCCTCAATTACCCAAATTACCTCCTGATCATTTGGCAGGCTGCTGATTGGGACCAGGTGAGATCTCACCTCCTGTTTTACATCGACAGAGATGGCCAGGGAATTTTCTGATTTACAGGCAGTCTGAGCAAGACCAGAATCCCATCCATTAAATCTTGAGCAGAGGAATTAAACAGGCATCCTCCTTGGAAGAAACAGCCCAGCTCATCACTTTTTGTTTTCTATCTTTTACAGGAAACTAATGGAACCAGTTTATTCATGTCCAATTTTTCGATTAAAAAAAAAGATTGTTCTTTTCAAGAGTTAACAAAGCAAATGCAGAATGAGTCACCCCAATTACTGTTATCTGCGAATTTTACACCTTCCTACCCATCTAAGATAAATAATTAACTAACCCTCCTATTCTGTAAGCTCTTCACACATCTTAATCTGCAATTTTCTGTTTTTCTGCCCCCTTGCTGATACAATTTTATTTTACAAGTTTATTGACAGTAAATATCACAAATTTTATTTTCTCAGAAGGAACCTCTGGTGCTTTGGACCCTACTAAAGCTATGGCTCTTCAGGATGATGTAAACTTTGCATAATGAGTTACTATTTAATATTAACTGAAATATTAATAATTAAAAGAATGCCAAGCAATACAGCATTTTCCAGATTATCAGCACCTGAGGATCACCCCTGAATAGAAGGGAAATTTAAGTTTGAATAGAAGCAAAGCTGTGAAAATAAAAAGGGTGGAGATGTCCAGAAAGGAGGGAAAATGGATTCAAAGTAACGAAAAATCTGTCAGTGTGACTAAAGAGAAACGGAAAAGCTAATTTGATAGAAAGCATGCTTAAGCTTTGCTTTAAACACTCTAAAGCAGTAGGTATGCCTCCTTTTGGTACCTCCAAAATGCTTTATTTCTCACAGTAAGAGAAATTGCCATATACTGCAGGTTATGGTTTTAACTAAGATGTTGGACTGACGGATATCGTAACTACTTCTGACTACTGGAATATCACAGTGACCAAGACTGTTTCATTACTGAGACCAAGAAAAGAGATGAAAATGAAAGTCCATGTGCATAACTGACAGGGCAGGAGTTGCTAAAGCCAAAACGGAGTTGAGTTGGAAATCGATGAGGTACTATCTTTACAGAAAACTTGGCAGAGGCCTAAGATTAGCCAGTTTAAGGAGATGGGCAAGGAGGCTGCTGAGGATTGAAGCCAGGCCTGATAACTGAAAGAAGAGAATAGAAATCATCAAGCTAGGAGCAGAAAAACAATGGCTAAAATGGATGACCAACATTTGTCTGCTGCTTTTAGTAAAGTGCTGTTTTCATCAGTTCAAGATATGCTTTAGAATTTTAGGGTCCTGAATCAAAATAGCCAAATTTATTCCCACCCACAGAGCTAAAGGGCATCTTCCACTGTAATGTCGTCTTAGCATTTTAAAATATGTGTGTGAGTGCATATAACACCACCACCAGCATGTTCTAAATCACTCAGGTCTCTGCAACTTCCTGCACCTGAAGACAAAAAGAGTTCACCTTGCCTCCGGTTATCAAGACAGACACTGGTGGAACCACAAGGAAAAGGCTACCTGTTCAAAGCAAACTGCTTTACACCAACAAAACCCCAAAGCCCAGTGTACAAATTTCTATTTTTCCTGAGATCTTCCAAAAGCATTTTTAATACACTTCAGGGCCCCAATACATTAAATCCACAACCTATTTTCAAATACCATCCAGCCTGTCACATCACACACAGAGCGCAATGCACAGAAAAGAGGTCACTGCACCAGAATGTTTAAATAGAGAAAATGCAGAGGTAACATTTAATCCTTCATCAGCAAAGGGGAGTTCTGCAATTGAATTTCAAGGGATGTGGAACTGACACTTGCAAGAGTACATGCTGGAGCTTCACCCCTGAGGCATAAATTAGCAAAAAAACCCAGAAAAACATCTGGTTTTAAAGGGGTTGATACATTTTGGGTGTGTAAATGTCTGTGGGCTCCTAAGTTTGTTACCTGCTCTGCCATTATATCAAACTTACTGTTTGCTGCCGTCTCACCAACAAGAATTTTTTATATTTAGCCTCCTACCCCATCTGCCAATTAATACACAAGAGCAACTCTGACTTGTAATACTGGCTAAGGTAGTGCTACTCCAGCAAAATGCCTGCAGTACTATTCAATGCCACTTTTTCAGTATGTTTTCTAATAAGCAGCAGGAAGGAATGAGTCAGGATGGAGCATATGAGACATCAGTCGAGGAGCACAAAAAAGTGTAGAGCAGGTAGCACTGATGCCGCCACCACCACCTCCACATTGCCTCTGTCCTGTTGGCAGAGGTAATTACCTGAGGGGTAATTCATCTGGCTCTTCCAACCAAGATTACCAAAAAAGGTGTCATTTGCAGCAGCAGTTGGCTACCTGCAGCCTAGAAACGGACTATCAGCAGCAGCCGGCTTCCTGCAGGAGCAAATGCTAATGTGGATGTTCAGATGAATGGGGTGGTAAAGATGCAGGCACCAGCAGAGAGCACTGACCTTCTGCTCATTGCTGACCTGGGCTGAACCTGGCACAGCTACTGAGAAATAAACAGCTCACTTACTCTCCCCTTAGTCTCTAATTGCCTTTTTAAAAATTGTGGGCTGCATCCTCAGCAGATACAAATTTGCATAGCTCCCTTATAATCAGTGAACCATGTCTATTTACACCAGATGAACATCTAGACCTACACCTTCAATGGCTTTACAGTTTTAGATGGGCTGGAAAATTAAGATTTCTTTCTAAATGCGTTCCTGAACCTCTCTTCTTTCTAATGTGTCTACCCACCTCTCCTTCTCCCTTCCATTTTAACCTACAATTTTTCAGGTCATTTAGTTTAGAACGCAAACACAGATGAGTTATTAGGAGTTGAACATTGCCCACTGTGCATGTAATGTGACTTTGTTTCACAAGGAGTAATAGCCATATCTGCACTAACAAAAAACAAGGACTTACAGTTCAGGAAGACATGATACAACAGGAGAGGCTTCAGCAATCTAACAAGTAAATGCTCTTTCGCTTAAAAACTTGTTGGAACTTTTTCAAGTACTTTTGAGCTGAGGATATAAGCTGAGAGTTGCAGAAAGGACTAGGCCAGTGGAATTAGCTCTAACTTTCTGCCACCACTACATCACCAGGATGAAAAAAGAAAAGATCATCCAGAGGGGAAAGGGTAATAATGTGTGTTCTTCAACATGTCAAATACAAAATACTGCAGAAATGTTGAGGCCTTGAAAAGGGCTAAGCTAAAAGGAAAAGGGCAATGGTCCACAAGACTGGAAAAAGTAGGAGTTGACCCCTAAAAAAAGTGTCAATTATTTCAGATGAGCTGATCCTCCAGGCTCAGAATTTAACTCACTTTTACTGCTGTTTTATTACTTTTTCCATTTTGCCATGACAAACTAATGATTTTTGCAAAAATGTACCATGACAAATCTGCCCCTGCAGGTGGTTTTACACACACTACATCCACGAAAGACTTTTATCCCTCCTTCTCTTTTTAGTTTTTCTCCTTGTGTTGCATTTTCAGGGTCTTTTTTCCTTCCAAAGAAAGATTAAAGAAGAGAAAAACAGACACTGAGGAACCCGTAGGTAGGACACAATACAACATAGTCCCACTAAACCAAGAAATACAAAGCTAAAGGAAGGTTTACAGCTGATTTCCCTCACATCTCTACCTCTTATAACCCCAGTGGGTCATTTGCAGGTGCACTCGCTGGTCAAGGTTATTCAAGATCATACTTTGATGGGTACAAGACACTGAAGAGAGGAGCCACTCCCTCTGAGGAATCACAATGCTGACATGTCACTACCATTGCACTTTAACACTCCATGCCCTAGGCCATCCCATGTGCTGTCAGGAACAGCTGGAAACACCAGCAGAAGGACTCTTGTAAATGAATGTCATCTTTAGGAAACCTTCAAGTGAGCCCCTTTGTTGCAGGAGCTCTGCTGTGAAACCACTTAATGCCCATGTGCATTTCTCATTTCTGTGCTACACACACACACACCCACACCACTTGAGCTGCAGCACTCCATCTTTGAAGTTCCAGATTCTACTGCCATCAGGAGAGGGAGTCCAGCTTTCTACCACGCCTGGGGTAGCTGAGTATCAACCATGTTAAGTTAACACAAGATGCCCACCTCCTCAGAAAACAAGGCTTTATTACTCTGGATCATATGCCTTCATATAATTAGTACCTGATACCTGTGAATGGGAATAACAACAGCTGTTGCACACAGGCTGAGAAGAGAAGATGGGGGTGAGATGGACTTTATAAACACTTATAACTTCTAAAGATTATTCCTTTTGAAGATAGACATACATTTTAATCAGCTACTTTCATCACTATTCATGAATGAATTATTAATTAGTCCTCTTGACTAAAAATACCATTTCCAGCTTGCTGCAAAAATACACACACACGCATACACACACAAACATGAAAAAATAATACACGAAAAGGAAGATATTCCATATCATTAGCACTAGAGTAAAGGCTGGGTATTTGATCTCAGTTTAATTATGAATACCTAGTTTGAAAGAACATTTCCACATCACCAGTCAATAATGCTGCTGTGTGCACTTGAGTGTAAAACACGTTACAAGGCAGTAATAGCAATGGCTTATTTTTCTGCAGCTTCACTCACTATGTCAGTTGGTGTGTGGGTTTAAGTACCTGCACAAACACATCCCTTGCTAAAATGCCTTTTGTGTTGTGACTTCATAGTCAAAATTTGGAAAAACCCAACAACTCAACTTTGTGGCTATTTCTGATCACATGGCAATCCAAGCCCTCAGCTACTGTAAGAACCCTGAGGAAAAGACAGCATTCGTCCCCAAACTCGTGTGGGCAGAAGAGAAAGAAAAAGAAAATCCAACTAGTACCACCACCAGTTTACTTTACAGATGGGGAAACAAAGGAAAGGCAGTAGAGGTAAATTACCCAAGTCAAAAGTAAGGTCTGAGCTCAGATCTCCCAAGGATAACCATATTAGCTGCATGATAAAGTAGTCAAGCAAAAAAGCCAGGAGGCATGCATGGATGAACAAGGAACTCCTGGGCAAGCTCATAAGCAAAAACAGGAGGCCTATAGAGGGTGGAAGCAAGGACTGGGAGGAACACAGAAAAGTTGAGTGGCCAGGAACCAGATTAGGCAACTTAAAGCCTAGATAGAATCAAATCTGGCCAGGGACATCAAGGATAACAAGAAAAACTTCTATAAATATGTCAGAGATAAAGGCAAGACTAGGGAAGACTGGTAGACGAGAAGCTCAACATGAAATGTGCACTGGCAGCTCAGAAAGCCAACCCCATCGTGGGATACATCAAAAGAAGCATGGCCAGCAGGTTGAGGGAGGTGATTCAGCCCCTCTGCTCTGCTCTGGTGAGACCCCACCTGGAGTACTGTGTCCAGCTCTGGAGTCCTCAGCACAGGAAGGACATGGACCTGTTGGAACAGGTCCAGAGGAAGGCCATGAAGATGAGGAAAGGGCTGGAGCACCTCTCCTATGAAGACAGGCTGAGAGACTTGGGGTTGTTCAGCCTGGAGAAGGCTCCAGGGAGACCTTATAGCAACTTCCCGGTACTTAAAGAGGGCCCACAGAAAAGGTGGGGAGGGTTTCACTTATTAGGGAGTGTAGTGATAGGACAAGGGGTAATGGTTTTAAATGGAAAGAGGGGAGATTTAGATTAGATATTAGGGTGAAATTCTTTACTGTGAGGGTGGTGAGACACTGGAACAGGTTGTCCAGAGAAGCTGTGGCTGCCCCATCCCTGGAAGGTGTTCAAGGCCAGGCTGGATGGGGCTTTGAGCAACCTTGTCTAGTGGGAGGTGTCTCTTCCCATGGCAGGGGGGTTGGAACTCTATGATCCAACCCAAACCACTCCATGATTCTAAGATTCCCTTCACTTTCTTATCTATCTATCTTTCTATTCTATTCTATTCTATTCTATTCTATTCTATTCTATTCTATTCTATTCTATTCAGCACAGGAAAACTCTCAAGAATATGCACATTCATTCCTTCTGTGCCCCCTACTTTCCTCAGACTGTCATCTACAGGCATCTGGCCAGCTGAAAGCACAGTTTTCCACAGGGGAACCCAAGATGGCTCTGTAATGACCAATGTCATGTTTCCTGTCGCATAGCTCTATACAGTGAGGAAACATCTTTGTGGTGGTGTTGCTCACAGAGCTGCTGGGAAGGGAAGGGTGGGAAGAAAAAGGTGGAAGGTGATGTTTGGGAGCCAGCAGCTATGGAAAACTCTGATCAGCTTGCAGGGTCTTTTTTTCCCATTAACAGAGACAACTAACAATTGTGCCTTTTTGTTATCTGAATTGGTTTCCCTGATGAGCTTCCCTTCAGAAGCTGCTGCAATGTTAATTTCCTAAATGATCAAAAAGCTTCTAAACTAAGAAAATGCTGCACACTCAGGGAAAGAGGGAAAGGGTTCAGAGAAATTGGAAATGACTTGTTATACTTAAAAAATCTGGGCCATCCTCTGAATGCTGTTATTTTTAAACAGTTCTTTTTTTTTATGTACGTGAAAGTACGTAAACACTTGCAGAGCTAATAAGGTTGAATGACTCTGGAAAACTCTCATTTTGCCAGAGGCCTAGCAAAAATTTTAACTAACAGGTTTCATAAACCTTGTTTGGGCTATTTTAAGTTACTATATTACACATCTGCCTCAAGCCTACTCCAGCCTCCAGTAAAGTAGCAGTTTCTTAACACACATTTATCATGACCAGAGCAAACGAGCTAACGTTACCAAGGAAAAACATGTCCAAGACACAGCTTTCACCTCAACTTAGAAGAAGAGGCCAAAGTCAAAGATGTACCACTGTGATAAATACACCAAGGAGAGGGGGATTTGACACTTACTATGGAACAGCAACAGTTCACCTGCACACCACTAGGGGATGGATTTTATAAAAGATCAGGGAAGGAGCTTGAAGGAGAATCTGCTGAACTTGGGTACTTCTGTCCTCTCAGGACCAAGATGGGCTTCTCTGGTAGTTCCACCTCTTTGAATAATGTTTACAGCTGTGTCCGTTTTTATTTTTCCTCCAGACCTCCACCGAGATTTTGTTCACTTAGGTTTAATCTTGCCTGGTGTGCTCTTCTAAGTCCATTTTCAGCTCAGCAGGTTTGTAGATCCTGCTCCGCTGCCCACACCTGACTCTCTGCTTTACCTGTGGATTCCTACTTGCTAGCCGAGAAGAGTCTCCTACAGGGACTCCATGCTCAGCACACTCACGTCAGTGTGGGCCACGCACACTCTCAACTGACTTTTCTGCTCACAGAGCACATTCAGGTCAGCCTTTTCCAAAGTGGAATCATATGCATCTCTTTGGTTGTTATTAATATTTCATTAATTTCCCAGCTACAGTAGTCTTCCCTTGAGAGATCATTAATAAAATACCACCCAAATCAGCAAGATAACAGGCAAAGTGACCAAACTACAAAACAAGTTTAATTACCTTGATGCTATACCTTTGCAAGCACCAGCTTTAAATCAAGGAATCATATAAACTAAAGCTTTGATGATGATGAGGGTCTATTGCTTCCTGTGTCTTGTTGTTTTAATTACTTCCCTGATTTCCCCCCACTCTATTTTCTTTGGAAGAAGAATGAAAGTGCCTGTAGGTGTTAATGGAGGGTAGCTGGGAGGATTTGAGCAAAACTTCCCTGGCACAAATTGACTGTGGAGCCACGTCACCGATATGCCAACCTCATGGTGAATTGAACGCTGCCCAAAGCGCTAATTCTTTCAGGGACAAAAAAAAGATGAGATGGCTCAATTAGCTAAATCCTGGTTCTTCTTGGGTTAAAATATAAATTTTGCCAATAGCTAGTATCTGAGATTTAAAAGTAATCACAGAATCACCTATGTTGGAAGGGACCTTTTAAGATCATCTAGTCCAACCAATAAAAAACAAACAAACAAAAAAAACCCCAAAACAACCACCACCACCCACACCACACAAAACACCACCCAACACTAATGCATATCCCCGAGCACCATGTCAACTCATCTCTTG
>JAOQGH010000077.1:41525232-41626960 GCA_025769975.1 Gallinago jamesoni | reverse complement strand
CTTCTTCCTTGCCTGTCCCTTCTGAAGAGCTTGTAGCCATCCATTGCAGCACTCCAGTCATTTGATTCATCCCACCAGTTCTTTATCTGCAGATGATTTTCCCAAGTTTCCTTCCCAGACTGCTCTCTTCTTCAGTTCTGAACAAAACCTTCATCCAAAAGTACTGACTTGACTTGTATTATTTCTACGGCTCTCCTATGGATATTTTCATGTTGGGATTTTTTTTTTGAGCACTGTTTGCTTTGGAATACCCCAAATTGTGTAGACATTCATGCAAAAGTAAACTACGCACTACCTGTGTTTAAAAATTAATTCAGATGACACAATTTCAAATCAGCTCTACTAACCATTGAAGAAAACATGCTAGTCCTCTTTTTTCCTTAAGATCCATTAAATCCTCACAATGCAAAATATCATCAGTATAAACAAGATCATCAAAATTTAGTCCATGATGATCCTAGTGACAATTCCTTTTGTGAGAATATAAGCAAGGGAAAAACATTTCCCATGTTTTTGGCACTGATGACTTTTCAAGTAGGAGTTTCTCCAAGTACATATAAAAGTACATGCCATGAGCAGTGTATGTACTTGCCTGGGTGCATACAAAGTTTATTTTATAGAAAGTTATACTGAAACTACAACAGAAGTAAACATGTAATGTTTAGACCAATTCATGCCTGCCTTAATTCTTAAAAAAAAAAAAAAAAGGTACATACACAGCTGTGTATTTCTTTCTCTTAAAAATTTCTTTCCTGTTAAAAGTGTTCTCAGTTCCAGCCTGGAATTAATTTACTGCACAGTAGGCCCTACCAAACTGTACTCTTTTTTAAGCCTAGCAAAGGAAAAATGAAGTAGATTTGTTACACAGAGAAGAAGCTGAAAGGTAAGCACTTCTTCTGCCAAGACAGAAAGAAAGTCAATAACTGATTCTTTGATGGTTCACTAAAAAAGCTGAATCTTTAGTGACAGAATGGTGAAACCATTTTGAAAATGTGCAGATTTAAAAAGAGGCAGCTAGAACAAAGGAAAATAAGAGATTGACACATAAAATAAATAATTGTTGTAATCTTCTCTAACACTTAGTATGACTTTGATCATCTTCAATAACTCTTGTGATGCACAGCAAAATCAGTTCCAAAACAAATTTGCATACAGGAACTTTTTTGCAGTGCTCAAAATGCACTTCTTCAGTCACACCAAAAAGAAAACCAATTTAAACAAGATGGCAGACAAACAGGGCACTAATCAAACGCAAAGAGACACCAGCAAGTAATTCTCTGCTCTTCTACAAAGTTACATTCATCTTTTGCCTAACCAAAAGAGAACATTAACTACGGGGCTGCAAAGTGCTGAATGCCACCTGGACAACCAACAGTCTACCCCACATTAAAACCTCTATGATGGTTCAGTGAACAACTATATTAAAGCCAAAGCTCTTAAAGCACAAAAAAAGTGTGGCTCTGTGCACAGAGAGGGCTGCAGGAAGCCAGGGTCCCAGCGCCGAAGCCCAGTGCAGGCTCTCTGGTCAGGACTTTGGCCAAAATGGCTGATGAGTAGTTGCAGTGTTCAGCATCAGACCTTGGAACATTGTGTCCAGTTCAGGTGACAAAGTCAGAATAAAGATGAACTGACTAAGGTACAGAAATGAGCCATAATGATTAGAAATCATGATTTGCAGTGAAAGGCTTCTGAATAGCCGTGTATTTTCTTTTCTGAAATAGAGCGGACATAATCACAATCCACACATACCAACACAGGGAACAGAAGCTGGATAGGAAAAGGCTCTTCATTCTAGCAGACAAATATCCTGGACGTGGTAAGTAATGTTACAGGAATTCAGGCAAGCAATACTGCATGTGCTCTGAACGGGAAAAATTACCAGCCAGCCCAGCAAACAGCCAGAGCTGAGGCAAAGCTCCTTCATGGAAGTCTGCCTTCAGAAGACACATGGGCCACTGCCAGTAAAGACATATCAATGGCATTTTCTGAGCTGTTTCATGTAGGAGTTGTTACTACATAATCACATTACCTTTTCAGGCTCCATAATGACACGATCTTTAGAAATCATGGGGTAAAATGGAGCTTAGTCCTCTCAGAACCTGAGCATTTGAAATAAAATATGCAAATAATAACATGGAGATCTATAGGCATACTCCTGTAGGTAAACTGTTTGCTAGATTGTGATCACACCTTGCAGGGACTTGCTGGAGCCAGCATTCATTCACTCCATTCAAACTGACAGTTTTCAGAAAGGTTCTAGTGAGATTTTCACCAGTGACTCCAGCAAAGCAAAATCCTGCCAGTACACCGCCAACACTGACTGGTTTAGAAAATCCTGCGTTATGTGCATGAACATTCATTTGTTTCATTCCACTTGCTGTGAGACATGCATGAAAACGTTCCCTGGGGGAGCCTGAAAACATATTAAAGTGATAGGATAGTAATTTATGCAAATTGCTATGTTAATGTTGAAATTACTTAATTCTATAAAACACCTGCAGTTTTTAGTGTCCTGTTCTGAGTTGGCTCTTGAAACACTCCTTCAGAGGTGTGAACAAGCAAAGGTGTTGGAACAACCCTGCAGCACAGTCTCTCGCACAATGTTACAGAAGCACAAAGGGAAGGAAATGTGCATCTTCTAAGAGGCTCACAGCATTTCCAGAGCACAGGAAGCCATAACTGTTCATTAGGCCTTGGTAGTACAAGAGAAATTAAGCGCAACAGTCAAGGGATTCTTGGGGCAAAAGCATATGGGGCTCACTGACTTGTCTGCTGTTGTCTCACAACAACCACCACAATGAGGTGGGTGGCACGGGTGGTCAGCTACTTCTCTAACAAGAAATTTCTTCTTCTGCACCTCTTCCTATTAATTTCCTAACTCCTCCGGAAAACTAAATTCACCATGTACTAATTGGGACTGGAAGTCAGTGAATAATAAAAGCTTGTACCTCTGCTATCCTCAAACAAGCTCTCATAGCCAACTCCACAATAGGTACCCCAGGAGCAGGTGCGTAGGAAACGTCTTAATACAATGCAATGAGATCTACCTGTCCAAAATGCGTTGCCATTTCTGATAGGAAATCTTGCCTGTTTACATATCATAATTTCCATTCCCTGGACATTCCTTCAAAGGTTCCTCCCAGTTTCAAACTGATCTGCTGTTAGCCACTGCTCATCCAAAGGTAGCCTGCTCAAAGTCAGCAGTGAAGTAGGATGGAAAGAGGATAGGAGCCATATCCACAGAGGATCCAGGAAAATGCCACTCACTCATAGAGGAGGGGAAATGTTTGCCTGCTTTTTGTGAAGGAGGAGGAATGTCTGAGGATCCCCCAGTCCGCTGTAACTCTGATTGGTTGGTCTTGTTCGCGAGGGTCTCCACAGCCAACAGCCAGAGACTAGTGGACATAATGATTCCCTTTGGCCTGAATTTCTATAAAGTCCAAGCCCTGACTAACAGTGGCTAAATGATAAAGTCACGCATTTATGATTACTTAATCATGATTGCCTTGATGGAAAAGACCTCAAAGAACGTAAGAAGCATACATATGTTTTGAATAAATCAGTTAAGAATAGAGATTTTTATCAAGTAGCACATTAAAGCAGATGGGCACAGTGGAATAAGCTTCCAGCCTTAATTAGTAATAAGGAAAACAGTGACCTGCTTTCAATTTTAAAAATACGCAGAGTAATAATTTACAGGACAGAGAGTAAACTCCAGGTCTGGCAGAACTGTGAACCACCAGTACAGTATGTCTTGCTAATGCTCAGAGTATGCTTTTAATATGCTAAATGTATCCCTAAAAGGATACTAAAAGCTTTGCATTAGCATATTCTGGATGATCTTTGAATATATGATCAGTGCAAGACAGGCAGAGACACGCTGTCATGGCCTAATTAAAAACGAAAAGTGTAGCATATTGACCTAACAAAAGTAATTTCTTCATCTCAATTCACTTGTCCTGTTTTCACTTCTTTGGCTGGAGCCAGTGAAGAAAGTCCAACTGAACTTCCTTTAATAGCAGGCAGCTTTGGGGTGCTAGCTTTTCATCTCAAATAATCTTCATATTTTGTTAAAATATGAATATGAATATATCATGCCTTCCAGTGGGAACAGTACTTAGCTCACTCATCAGATACCTTCTGGTGCCTGCAGCACTCCGGAATGGGGAGTTCTTCCTTCCTCTGCCAAGGATCAATACTTGATCTATCCCAGAATACTAGATCACCTCCAGAGCGCCTATGCATCATTATAAATGGAAATAGAATTACATACAGCTGTTAAAAGCAATTCACCCCAAGTTATCTAGATGCAGTTTCTCCAGCCAACAAGCAAATAAGAATGTTTAAATTATGGTGACCAAGCACAATTAACACAACTCACTCCATGTCAAATCTGCTAAATCTGCTAATCCACATGGAAGGAAAACCCCATGAAACTATAGTGTGCGTTCCATTTCCATTTACGTGTGTAAGTGCAGCGATGAGGGGAACTGCAGGGAAGCAACACAGAAGAACCAACAGTTTGCCTGCCCATTGTCCCAGATGCACAAAAGGATGGAGCGAGGACCATCTCTCAAGGTTCGGTTTAGCCTTAGCTCTACCACATTGTCCCTTGACACATAGGGGAAATTATGTAGGGAAATTACATTATTCGGGGAAATCTCCCTTTGCAGTGATGAGAGGGGTGCTAAAACAGGGTCCCTCATTTTCCATGTTGACATTCCCCCTTAGCTCTCCCCCATTCCCAAACTATTATTTTTATTAAATTATAAAACAGGAAAGGTGAGAAACATAAATCATTACCTACTTCATGGTTTTCTACTAACATGATTAGAATTTGTAACTACTTCCTCTCCATTTCTCTTTCCCTGTACTTTTTTAACATTCAGGCAGCCATTTGCATCTTCATTACACACCCGTGGAGCAGGGGTTTAAAGCTCTGCCCTCAACAGAACAGTGCAGGGTTGTGTATTTTGTTTTTCTTCAACAGGGCCTCGAGGCAGAGGTGTATTACGTTTCATAGATGTCTTATCAGTCCCTGGCACTTCCCCTAGCATTGTTTTGAAGTCCAGTTAATTTGAAGTCAGTCTTTCGACTTGTATTAAGTATCTAGTGGTTTAAGAAATGCTGGAATGAATGTTGACGGGCAACATAAAGGAAAAACATACTGTCACAAACTCATTATTAAATTACTATTCTATATACGTGTGTTTGGTTAACCAAAAGCAAGCCACCAGTTTTTGCTGCGACTTCTTTGCCTTCTTGCTAGGAACAGTGCAGCTAAAAGCTAGCGTGTACCATGATGCATGTAATTCAGGTTTGGCTGTATCTGCTAAACTGCTCACGAAGTGTTGTAATTTCGGTATTGCAAATTAAGCTTTCAAGGATATTCTTAAACCAGATCCCAGGTTTCTCACATATCAGAGCTGGCTGAGAATGAACTGTTCCCTTCACAGCTCAGAACTATCAGACACAGAAATCACAGCCAGCTATAATCTTCAACCCCTGGCAGAGAAAAACACTTTTTCAGTTCCTGCTAAAAGTACTACTTCCTGCCGGTATGCCAGAAACTGACCATGTCTTGCATACTCCAAGTTGTTTTCTATTCTATTTAAAATAAAAATTTGCCAGCTACCTTTGTCTGAGCAAAACAATACCTTAAAAGGCACGATCGTACTCAAACAAGGCAAAACGTACATTGGATTCAATGAGTCAAGAACATGTCTCTAATATTTAGGTTGATATCTACCTGGAGACCTAGGTACAGACACCTTAGCTTTTTGTAGTTTCAAGCCTGAAAACCTACCAGGCTCCCTGCATGTTGAATGTATAAACATGCATTTCAGCTCTACTGCACTGTCTTACACCCAATCACAGAATCTTCATGGTTGGAAGGGACCTTTGAGATCAAGTCCAACCAAACAAAAAACCCCAAACAAACAACAGCAACAAGACCATAAACAAACACAACCCAACAATCTCAGGCACTAGAGCATGCCCTGAAGTGCCATGTCTACACTTTTCTTAAGTATCTCCAGGGATGACGACTCCACCACCTCCCGGGCAGGCTGTTCCAGTGCCTGACCACTCTCTCAGGAAAGTCATTCTTCCAAATATCTAATCTAAACCTCTCCTGCCCCAACTTCACACCATTTCTTCTGGTCCTGTCATTATTCCCTTGGGAGAAGAGGCCAACCCCCACCTCTCTACAGCCTCCTTTCAGGGAGCTGTAGAGGGCAATGAGGTCTCCCCTCAGCCTCCCCTTCTCCAAACTAAACATGCCCAGTTCAAGCACCTTCCCATACTTACATGGTTTGACAAAGGCAGCTGATGCCACTTTCAGACTCAAAGCTATAGCTAATCCAGCCTTGCATGCATATATACATATGCATATATATATATATGTCTCTGGCTTGCTTAAAATTAGAGGTCTGGAGCTCAACTGCTTGGACATAATGGGATACTGACACAGAGATACTGAAGACAAGAAGTCTGGCTCTTTCCACTGTGATACACAGCTATGGCAAGCAGTGAGCAGATGCATCTCCCATCGCAAGCAGTGACCAAGGGAACCAGGCGTTTGCTGACCTGACGCATTCTCCAGATTGTATTTTTCATATTTGTACATAATGCACCAGCAATTGATACGTAATATAAAGAATAACCCGATACATATGATGACAAATAGGAAACGCAGATGCATTTTCTGCAAACATCATCAAACCCCAAAGAATGAGCAGATTTGAAGCCAGTGAGAAAGCTGGGGAAATCGAATAGTTGTGGAGGTATTTTCTCCTCTTCCCTGACACAAGTTTGGCTTGGCTGGTCTGAATTTAATAGGACCTGCCAATGACGTACAAAACTGCTGTTCACACTAGAATTGCCTGATAAGTGATTGGGGCCTTAACATGTCACGAGTGATGAGATGCATAAACGAACTAGGAGCAAGATGCTCACTTCACAGTGGCAGGGATGTCCACGCAGCATGACCGAACTCCCCCCACCCACCCACCCCGATCTCAGAGCAGCCCTTTGCTTGTGCAAGAGCTGGTTTTTGTGCACGGTCCATTCCCCGAACCGCTGCGGTTCAGCCTGTGCTCCAGAAGGTGCTGCTCTCACCCGCGGCTCCCATTCCAGCAGAGCTCAGGGTCACCAACCTGACCATCAGCAGCCACAAGGGCCCTTGGGCTGAAAGTGATTTCAAAAACGAAATGCCTGTGAAGAGTGGGAATTCCTGAAAAAAGCCCTTCTCTTTGCTTAGTGCTCTTGTTAAGTGGCATCTATTTCTGGACAGATTACAAACACTGAAGACAGTTGTTGCCACATCTAAAAATAGCCCTGGAGGAAGGCTTAACCTTTCCCTGACCAGCAGCAAATTGTAATTGCTACTCCTAGATCAAAAAGGCAATTATTTAGCAGATCCTATAAAGGAATGAAGGGATTAGGAACATCTCCACTGGAGATTCCATCAGGAGTTCCTCACCCCACTTAACCCTGAATCCACACCCAAATAACTATCCCAGCGTCCAAGTCCTAGAATCAAATCCCCAGTTTATTACTACATAGCGACACTGACTGTGGTGGTCCATCACTCACACTTCAGGTATTTATAAAACTACAAGAACAGCAGGAAAACATCCTTGTGTTTGAAGCCTACAGGAACTTCCATTTACTCGGTATTATGCTTTGCAGCTCATTTAGGCTGCGACTTCAATGCCAACCCTTTGTGTTGTAATCCCTGTTTACAGCAAAAGGTTTTATCTGTCTTAAAAACCAATGCTTAGTGGAGCTGTACCACAGTGTATTTGGCAAGGGCAGTATCCTGACTGAGAGCTTGCATAGGCACACCGTGCTAGCATCACTTAAGGTATGAATTTAAGGTGATATCATCAAATCAGAGGGCAGTCTCTATGGATGGTCCTACACAGGTATACAAGTAGTGTCTTTCACTAGATATTTAAGAAATTTGGGGAAGTTTTCACCTGTTAAATACACCCCTCTCCTATTGAAACTTAAATGATCATGCAGTCTTATGAAACTATATATCCAGTAATTTAAAAGCTTACCCAAGTTACACTACCTCACTGTCCTGAAAAATTTTACTTCCAAGCTTAGTGTCAAGCACTCAGATCACTTTTACAGCTGAGCTGCACACTGCGTACAGTTACACACACAACTGCATCTGTGCTAGGTGGGAACCAAAAGGAAGCATCTCCCAGCCCCACGCTCTCAAAATTCCTGTTAGATTCATGTGATGCCCCTTGACCAAACAGTTAAACCCACCTCCCTTCAGCTTGTTGTGTGAGCAACTTGAGCTTGCGCCTGCAAGCCAATACTCCATCTTCTCTGCTCTCTGACTCTTCACATTAAGTATAATGGAACCACACACTGAGGGACTATTTAAAATACCTTTCCAGGAATAGTCTCAAATAAATGCTTCCCTTCCTATGATCAGATTTTAAAGAGGCCTTTTTGAACTATGGGGTTTAGAAGCTCAGTACTGCCTAACGCTGAGGGAGGGGCAGCTTCATGGCATGTAGGTGGCTGGCAGGGGCATAGTATGGGTGCCAAACACATTCCACCCATCAGCTCCCACCGTGGCCCTGCACAGCACGCAGAAACCAGGGGAGAGCAGCTTCCTCACAAGAGAAATGATTAATAAACTAGCAGCAACTTTGTCAACAAAAAGTGATAGGGACACCAGCTAGCTGTAAAGCACTTTAGCTTTGGAAATTTCAGGTATACTCCCTTTCTGAGCATGACTTTATTTTGCATTAGAGCCTTCACATTTTATATACGTATGGCTTGCAGAAACAATATATACACAAAAGGGGAAACAATGCATGTAAAGCATATCTATGCTTTTAATTCATATATAAGGTTTTAACTTAAGTATGATCAGTAAGACCAAAACTCCAACGCAAAACCTGCGGCTTTAGGCTGTGTGTGTTTAGGCACATGTACACAAACCTTTCTTTTGGGCAAATATTCGTCTTATTTGCTTCATGCTGTAATAATGTGCAATTTTCATAGAGCCAATCACAAAAGGACCGGATGTTATATAAGGAAATTCCTCATTTTCATTTTAAATCATGCTGTTGTCATGGAAAATGTAAAACAATTTATGAAATTAAAATATATAACAGACTAATGATGAAAGGTCTCTTCCGAAGTCAATGAAAGGCAATTCATTTTGTTCTGTTTTGGATTTATCTCAGATGTGTCACCCCATTTCAGGACAATCTGCCTTGCCACAAGCAAAGAAACAGAGTACACAAGGTGTGCAGAAGGCAGCGGGCAAGGCATCAGGCAAGGGCAGCGCTGGTGAAACCAGTCCAGTAGAGGCCTAACAGAAGGAGGTTCAAACTGGATTCAGGCCATTCGTAGGTGAGGCTTGCTGGCAAGCAAGCAAGGTCCTGACACAAAAACTGGCGCAGCTCAAACTGGTTTCTCTGAAGAAAAGCAACTGTCAGCACAGCAACCTGTAAGGTAATGAGCTCATACATATGCCATGAGACTTAACTACGGGACCTTCCAGTCCCAAAGGCTGTAGGAACATAGAGAACCTTATACAAAGTAGGGGGAAGTTTAAGGCAATAGACGTAAGGAATCTTGAAAGCAAGAAAGACCTTAGAACACACGAATGCTCTGGGCAACCAGATGCAGTTTTACAACACTAAACACAGAAACAGCCTAGAAGCATGCCTGTCTAAAGACAGTATCAGAAGAAAATACCATCTCTGACTACAAAATGCCTCCTCCATTCTTAATACCTATGGAATATCTATGGAAAGCAGTTGCTTTATGCCTCTTGAAAGTGAGTTTAAAAGTAAGCTCCTCTCAAACATGAGTTCTGTAATCAGTAACAATAATGAAATATTGGTGTGGGGCTCAGCTACCCATTCCTATCCAGCTACCCATTCCTATCCCTATCCCATAAACACTAGGAAAGTATTGTTTTCTGCCTTCCTCCAGCCACAAGCAGGACAACATCCCACTCGAGAAGCTCATGAGCTCATGAGGAGTGAGAAGCTGCCTTTTCAGAGCAGAAGAGAAACAAGAAAGGCATCTCTCTGCAAACAGCAAGGACAGTGCTACAGGTGTCTGAAACTGCAACACAAGCCAGAGCCTTCAGTTTCTTCTGTGCAACTTCAGTGCTATTCTGGGAGGTAGGGTACTGCTCAGCAGTAGCGCTGGTGACTTGCAGGATATAATTTCCACAGCAGTAATCTGAGCAGACTACTTGAGTAGGGATGCCACTTTTGTCCCTCTTTTGAAGATAAATCCATATTCTCAGATACCAGCATTAAAATATATTAGGCAGGCCATGGACAGCATTGGATTAAACTAGTTCTCAGCCATTTTTGAATTTGTAATCCCTTTAATAGGGCTGTATTTATCCTTTCTTAACGCTGCATTGGTAACTGAGGGAGGTTTTATATATTGCTGCATATTTTGGTGAAAACTCTTATAGCTGGGTACCACTTTATGTGTTTGCAGGAAAAAGCAAGCCAATATGAATTTAGGAATTCCACAAAGGAAATATACCATGGTCATTAAATACTTGCTCTACAGAAGGGTGGTCAGGGCCCACATGAAGCTGGTATCACCCTGTGCCCTGGGTACCTCACAGAAAACTTGATTTTAGTAGCTTACAGGCTAAATTTACTCTGCTGGCTTGAAAAAGGATGGACAGCACAAGGCGCAATTAAGAGATGCAACTTGGCAAAGGTACAGGAATGGGATGCCCTTACCCACAACAGCAGCCACATCTCCAGAACCTCAAGCCAGCGTATGCTGCCTGGAAGATGCTCCCTGACACATCTGATGGCAACCCCCTGCACTATCTTTGACTGCAGGTGAGATGAATCATCATAGTACTCTGAAGTGGCTACGAGCATATATGCAGGCTTATTGAGCCATAAATCTGGGAAGCAATGTGTTCAGGTGATTTTTCAAGTTCACCCAAGTTTTATGAAACCTATTTTTTAGCCAAACAGCTGCAAATGAGCAGTGCCTGGTGACATTTTATTACATTTTCCCTTATTATGCCTTAGTGGTAAATTGTTCTTGCCAATCAGTGTTGCATTATCAGAGAGTCTGTTAAAGACAGTCACCTAAAGAAACTAGAGATAAAAGATTTGACTG
Source organism: Gallinago jamesoni (assembly GCA_025769975.1). Classification (NCBI taxonomy): domain Eukaryota; kingdom Metazoa; phylum Chordata; class Aves; order Charadriiformes; family Scolopacidae; genus Gallinago; species Gallinago jamesoni. Next base: position 41,615,812 of record JAOQGH010000077.1, on the reverse strand, counting down.
TCTGTCTCTCCAAAATGGGCTTCTTTTCATTTTTTAGCGCAGCTTAGAGTTGAGTTTAAAGTAAGAAACCAATGCAACAATCAATTAAGAGAGTGGAGAAGCAGGTATGTCAGTCAAAACTAGCAGCCATACTATAGGAATAAATCACAGTAACAGCAGCACCAAGAAAGGAACAGTTCACCCTGAATGTTTACTAAGTATTCTTGAAATACAGTGATGGTATTTAGCATATTTACACCATACTAATGAGGAAGAGAAGACTATCAAGGATTTTTCTTTTTCAACTTCATTCAGTAACAACAAGAATATCTGATTCATTAATTTACAATTATCCCTATATCACAGAAAAGCATCCACCCATGGAAACACCCACATTCTCATGGTGCTATTAATGAACAGCACCTTCATAAAGTTTTCAAAGACTGATAAAAAACCCAGAAGCTTAAAAACAAACCATGTTTGTATTTCCTTCCTATCCATTTTAGTTAATAGTGTTGTAAACATAATTGCCCAAGAGCCAGTCAGTGGAATAGACATTTTATTTCCATTTCTAAGATTTTGACTCAGGGTCACCCACTTTGCCACTTGTGACTTCTGCAGGCCCACTTAATGAATACCAGAAACCTATTGCCGTGTTCTCCTTCTCTCTCATACATTACTTATGAGTTGGCAAGCCCTGTTAGCCATTTGGAAAGCAGGCCTATCGTGAGGTTAGCAGCTCATTAAATGCTGTTCCTCAGAGCTAATAAACTCACATTAGCTGAATTCTACATTGCAAGTGACTGGAAAAGCTCAGACCTCCCTGTTGCATTCCCTGGTCATCACACAGCACAGTACACTACAGTAATTAACATGAAAACGCATGCTAATTCTGTTGATATTTGATATAGAGCAGTGTTGCCTCAAAGTGGTTGTCAAAACCATGTTTGCTGATAATAAGTGGTTCCTATGGAAGTGAATGCAGCAGCCTCCAGCCTTGGTGTTTATCATATTACAGTGTTATAGGCTCTCAACTCTGAATATTCACGGTGGGAAATTAAGCCGTAATTTTTGGATGCTAACAGAAGTCGATGTTCAATGTCACTGGGTTTTGGTAGTGCTTTAGGTTGTGCATAAAATAAAAAGCTAGACACATGATCCAACTGAAAGGCAGCCTCCTAAAGGGTCACATTTAGGCATGAAAATAGGACACATTCAAACAACTGCATAGTCTAGGCTCTAATTCTGCAAACATTTACACACATGCTTCTCTAAATATTTGGGAAATTACTATTTTATGCCTGTGCCTCACTTTCAGCACTCAGTTTTCCAGATCCTAGACACAAACCCTGTTGAAATGCTCCTAAGCAACTAACAAACCAAAAGAAGAGTATGCTAGTTACTCTGGGGGTGGGTCTGTGCCCTGCTTATGAATTGAAGGCTCCACCTTCCTCCAGCTTGTGTTTCTTAAATGCTCAAAAAAATTTCACTCATTGTTTTCAACAACTGTAAGCAAGAAAAACAGATCTGCTGCCTGAAATGTCCATTTGAGACAGTCACCCAGAAAAAAGATGGCACAAAGAACAGAGAGCTGCAGTTCTTCACAGCAGTCAGAAGATCATCAGATCAGAGGAGCAGCATTCCCAGAAGAAGGGCTTTACCACCTCTCTAGGACATTTGACAGATCGAAGTCAGTGAGTGTCTGCTGACCATCCTAACACTGTCTAAACACACACCATACCATACACACACATACAGTGAGGCTCGATCTATTTGACTTGGTGTAAGTCACTAGATGAGAGCAGAAGTGGCACAGCAACAAGAAAGCAGAAGAGAGCTCGGACCTTGAAAAGCCTGAAAGGCACGAAGTCTGCCATCCATTTTACGTGCCTCCATCAGTTCACTGACCTTCTTTTACACTTTTCTTCTACTAGGCCCTGAAAGGAGCTAAAATGTCATTCCTTACAAACACCCAAACAGTTATTAAAATTAGGAAACAGAAGCTTTTCATAAATCAGGTTTTCTAGGAAGCCTGTCCTATCCCATCCCATCTCATCCTTCTCCCTGGTCCTCAATAACTAGGCCTGAACACGGTGTGTTCAGCTTTACAGAGCTTGTTGCTCTGGTGTGGTTTTCAGTTGCTATGCGATTTTTATTGTAATAAGGGAGTCCTTTCTGGCACTCTTGTATTGCTAAGGAATGTATGGTTCCTATCCCAGACTGCAGTTTCTTACAGCAATTGTATAGTCCCTTGGATGAATATGTTAATTAAAATGCCTCCATGCCATTTCTTTCTGCATGAGATCATGGTTTTCTCTTTAAGAAGAATGCAGCAACAAGCTTGGAGAAATGCAAAACTGGACAATGGAAAGATAAGAGCACTGCAAATTGCATCTTCTACCACCTGCCTGCAATCCTGTGGTACTGCCGAGATGCGAGCACAAGATCCAGCACACCTAATGGGCTGCAAGTGGGATCCTGGGCACGGACTGATCTGGATGACTTTAGGAAGTTGTTCATGCCTTTCAGCTCTCAGTCACAAGGCTCGGACAGAAGACAGAGATTGATTTAATGGGGGATGGACGTAATGCTCTGCAAGTAGCTCAGACTGCACCAATTAATCAATTACCTAAGCACATTCCACTTTAAAACAGTCATTACCATTCTAATCTTTAATCAACTGCTTGTTCCATGCACTATGCAGTTCCTATGTTTCCGTGCGAGGAACAATATTCACTTTAGAAAGGAAAAATACCATTTCCAGTGCCAAACATAAAAAATCAGAGGTGTGGTGACCCCTGTATAATGTGAACAATCTTGTAGCTAATGGCTTACAGACCATGCTGGCACTTGGCTGTGGCTTTGTTTGATACACCCATTAAAAATATTTATTGGAAATTAGTAGCAGAAACTGATCTGAAGAATGTTTTTACCTTCGTGTCTCAGCTTGGCACATGCAACAAACTTCTACAAAGTTATTGAGTTTCCAGCTACTGAATTTCCTAAAGCCAGAAGTGCTTTCAAGCTGTGATTTATTTTTTTTTTAAACGGAAGAAGAAAGTTTCAAAACTATTTGCACCACCTCCAAGCCTTCAGCTGTACCACTACCTTCTCCCCTCTTCTTCTGACTCTACTGTAGGGTAACTACATCTTCAGAGGAGACAGCGCACACCAGCAAAGCCTGATCCAAAGCCCATTTAAGGCTGGAGAACTTCTCCCTTGACTTAAAAGGGTGTCAACATATGTCCATGACATTCTGTTGTTAATTTTTTGATCCACTTATTCTATAAAATGTGCAACCTTTACATGACCGCTTCAAGTTCATCTTTGCCTCTTCAAGTCTCTTTGCCTCTATAGGATTTTCACGTATTTGTTCCAGTATAGGAGAGTTTCTGCCAGAAAGTGCTCTGAACCCCCATCACCAGCCAGGAGCTGATTAAGGTCTTTCTCTAAGACAACCTCTTCATCAGTGTGCCATGAAGGAGTCCTGGTGACAGAAAACTGGGGGAGGGGGCACGGAAAGTGAGATCTCAGACTGAAAGTAAAAGTGGACCAGAAATTATTTGCAATAGGGAGAAAAATGTATTTATTGATAGCAAGTCCAGTGTTTGATGTGCATACAGACCTCACTATCTAGCCTTTCATCAAGAGCCAGAGGATTTATCCTTCAGGCATGAGAGATGAAATAGCTTAAAATGGTCAGTGACCACAGAACAGATTAGCACATTATTATCTTTTTAATCCACAACATTTACTTTTTCAGGATTTATTGGAGCTAATACAAAAGTGATTAGTGTTCTGGTTTTGCCAAAGTAAGAAGTTGTTTATGACTCCATTCCTACACATGGCCTGTAATAAACAGATAGTGCTGGCTGGAAAATGGCCAACAACAGAAAGTTTCATCATCTACAATATTTTCACAGAAATAGAAACGACTTGTGCAATTCCAAATAAGTACCTGGACCTTCTAAAAGCAAAGCAAAAGTATGTTATATCGCCCCACCCTGCAAGCATACAATAAAAGCTGGCATGAAAGGGGTTTTTTTGAATTCGCTAGACGTGCTATTTTTACAAATGTGGGATAACCAGCCCACAGCATTCCAGGATCTCAGTCAGCCCCCAAGAAGTCATGACTAAAAAATGCTGAGATGTTAAAAATAATCAATGGGGGGTTTTGTATACGCATTCTATCTCCTGGAATTCAGGATTCATTTCTTTCACTCCACATTTGTGATGGCTGGCCATGGAATGAAAACTGAAATTCTCAGGCTATAAGAAAACCTGACCATCTAAGGTTTTAAGAAGAATCCCCAAACCGAGTTTCTCAAGCCTGTCTACGCAATTGAAGATGTTTCAATCTCTTTTTCAGATTGCCACAGGAACCTTCAGGATTGTGTGTCCCACCCTTTCCAAAGTGGACTTGTGTTCCTAGAGTGCATACCATCTTAAAAGGTATTTAGAGAGCTAACTCCTATTCATTTGAGTTAGATGCTTCTCTATTTTTAAATATGTGTCCCTCGCCACTTTTTGAAAACAGGCCTTATTATTTTAGGTGTTTGGCTTTTGAAAGCTGTACTTAAATTATTGCCACATTAGCAAAAAAGTAGAAGAAAACTGGTAAGCTGAAAGGATGGAGAGATGGACATATGTAGAGAAGTAACAAACCAGAAAACTTTCTTCTTCCTATTCTCTTACTTACACTGATTAAATTTGTTCCTATCTGTGTTTGGAGCAGAGTTGGTGAAGTGAATTTTTTTCTCCAAAAACTTAACTGAATCAAACTAAACTCTCCAAGTTTGACAACTGCATGCTGCCCCAGACTTTTATGTATTAAGAAGTTTTTTAGCTTTTCAAAGACAGAGACATAGGAATGTCCTTTAATCTTGCAAATGGCATGAAGTTATACAAGGCAAATAGCACAGCTTACCCCTACAAACCCCAGACTCTCATAGCTTTGTCTTGCAGACAATCCCCTTGTCTGCTACAAAAAAAGAACAAGCAATTGTGTCTTCACACACACACACATACACCAGTCAGGATTCCATGTGAAAACACATGCCAGCCTTAGTGTATTTGCAGTGAATACCTCAACTAAATCTCTCCAGCATATATATGTTTCTTTTTCAAGAAAGATGCTAAAATCGAAGGTGAAGAAATTTAACTGCGGGCTGATGCCTTTAATTCTTCATTCACCTTGAGGCTGAAAGGACAACAGACAAGCTGGTGAGAACTTTCTTTTCTTCCCCAGTTTGGACTGCAGATCAAATGTGAATTGCTACAGAACTTTGAAGCGGATTAGGATTTCAAAATGTCGTTTCTTTTTAAAGTTACATCTGTATTGCGATCACAGTATCTCAAGATGTGCTGGGCCAGCTTCAGACCACTTAGAACTCGTACTGTGAACAGTGTGACTTGGGTAGCATGGAGAGGGTTTTTGGCCTGCAGCCCAAATATTTACTTAGTATCTGGGGAAGCCTTTGTGGCCTATGCTGGGTTCCCTTGCTCCACTGCAAAGAGCAGCCGAGCCAGGCAGCTCGCTGAGGTTTAAAGCCCAGGCTTCTGCAGTGCAAAGCAAGGCGTACAACCACCTTGCACCACCAGGCCACAGAATTACTAAATCCTTCACACATCGAGGTTGCCACTCTCACCTTTCTCCTGGCCTGGTGCTTTGTGAGGCAGCACCTGTGTTGTTGTGTATGCTACACGTTTCGTGTATTAGCAAACACCTTCGTCAACCTCAAACACTTGTAAACCTGCATGGTGCTGGACTAACACTTGGCTGTTGTGCGTACAGAAAGCGTGCTGCCAGCTCACACCAACCTTCCCTCTCCCTCCCAGCCTGGGCGCTGGCAGAAAGTGCCTGACCCCAAAGGGAACAAACTCCCTTGTGCTGGGCAGCTGTCAGTTCACCCCACTCTGCAGTGCCAGGGCAGTCCAAAGGGGCTAGGGAAATGCCAGGGCTGTTCCTGTATATCTACATGTAACAAAAGTTATACAGGATTTAAACAATAATTAAATTAGTTGTCACTCCCATTCCTTGTACGCATTTCCTGTCTCCATCTCAGTTGACATTAGGATCATTCCTTGTAGAACGAGGCTTTTAAGACAATAGTGCAAAAAGCTCTTGCAAGGATTCAGGCAATGCACTTCCCAATCACATGGCAGACAGGTGGAAAACACGAAAGGAAAAGACTCAATAGCTGCTTGCTATCTCACCCCCTCTGAACTGCAAAAATTTCTTAGGGAGCTGTGAATTACTCCCCTATTGTTCTTGCTATATTATTATTTTGAAGTGGCTCATGCCTGTGTTATTTGGGTTGCTTGCTTTGTTTGCCTTATCGGTTTGCTGGGTGATGTATAATTAAAAAAGCCCTGTTTTACCACCTCACTCACAGATCCCTTTAGATAATACACCAAGTGTGATAGCAAGAAAAACACAATATAAACTTCAACCGCTGCAACTTCCTTGTGTATTTATTGAAACTCTCCCTTCTGAGATACGTGTTTCTCATCAGAAATGGGTCTGTGCTACAAAAGCCAGTATTTGTTTCCTGGTGACATGCGTGAGCATGACAGTTTGTTGACATAAGAAAGCACAGACTCTGATAGCAGGTGAGCCTGGACAGTCTTCTCCAACCACTCATGACCCGCAGTTCCTGAGAAAACCTCCCAGGAGGTACTTAGTATGCGGAGATACACCTGGAGATGGTGATCACAGATTAGAGCTAGACAATATACTTCTAAAGTGATACTCCACAAATATTTGTCCCAGAGAACAAACTCTGCGTCTCCTTCTCCCACACATGCTCTACCAAGCCACTACGGCCACTGCTGCCAACTGCCCCAGCGACCTGGAGTCCTTTCTCCTTTCACCTCTTCTCCAGAGTCTCAATCCATGTGACACAGTTGATGCCACCTCTGTTCTCTCTTTGTAACATTTTTGTCTATCATTGAATCTAGAGCTCCTGTCCAGACTCTTCTTAGCTCTTGACAACAGTATCTCTGCATTAAGAAGCAAATTTGCCCTTCTGTTTCATTCCAAATCCCAACATGTGACTACTTCTCTAGCTTATCACTCTAAACATGCTTTTTTCTTCTCCCCCCATTTCATGCCTCCTAATGACACCAAATAAAAGCAAATTTTATTCCCTTTCAGGATCTTCCAGAGCCTATCATTCTCTCATACACTATTTATGTCTTGCCTACCTTCAATAAGCCTGTCATGCCACCTTTCATCAAACACAAGATACAAGATTTTCAAACATCTTTTGTTCTTTCTTCTGTGCTGTATCTCAAAGACGTGGACATCCAGCAAGTTATCTCATTGACCTCTTTCAAATCCTTTCCTCCATACCTTCTTTGCCTTCATATAGAAGTGAAACTTGGCTGCTTGGGTAGCTACGGATGTTCAGAACTGATGCTCCCAATAAGAGGCTGTTCTGTCTCCCTATATTTGCTTCACCCACCTCTCTGGGTCCACTGGTGGCTTCATGTCTTAATCACACTGAGCTATTTAGGGCAGCAGCTATTCTCATTTTTCTCCTATGAGTTTCTGAGCCATGACTGGGAAGTGATATTATAGATGAGTCTTCTGTAAACTGATGACTCATTATATTTGCTCACAAACTCATTATTTAAAACATGAGTGCATCCCCTAATTTAGAAATGCCTATGCAGAAACACTTTTCTCAAAAGATAAGAGAAACTTCAATTTTCATTGAGTGGTAGTTGTAATTTCAGGAGATTGTGCTGTTGCCATTTAACACTGTCCCACCATCTAAACCTTGGTAATAGGTCTGGTAATCCTATATAGAAGTAAGGCAAAACACATGCCTGTAATCCATTTAGGGCACAAAGAGCATATGGATCAACAGTTATCACAGCTCGACTGTTGAGTGATAATTTATGAACAAGCAACTCGTGAACCTGTGGTAACACACACCTGCAACCATCTTCTGCATTCTGTCTTCACAGAGGATTCAAGGGAAACCATGGCCCCTCACTGCAGGCCCAGTGGCCAGCTCAGGAAGATGATGAGTTAGGTTTCAATTCCTTTCCACGCCGTCATTGGAGCAGAGATTTGGTCACAAGTGTTAGTTTGGGCACTTAAGATTAGCTCTTGGTGGCTGAGATAAAAAAAGCCTGTCAGCTTAATGGTTGAAGGAACTCTGGTATGTAAAGAGGCACTAAGCTTAGACAAAGCTGAAAGACACTGTTTTAAAAGGGAAAGAAACCTTTGCTTAAGGGTTCTTGTTTGGCTCAGGGGGCATTAAGCAGGATGGTAGAGAACTGGGTCTTTAAGCCTTTTGTTCCTCTTCCTTTCGCCAGACAGTGAGTAACAGTGCAGCTGGGAGCAAAAGGATTAAATAAACAGTCTTTTTCAAAGAGCTGCCTTGCAGAAAGAAGACTGCTACTACGGTATTTAGGCAACTTAGGCTAGTATCACTTCAAGGTCAAAATTAGGGATAAGGTTAGTAGGGCACCCTAACACTACGGTCAGTGGGGCAAAAGCCTAAGTTGTCCGGTCATTCTTGGACAAACCAGTAGCAAAAATAAGAAAGGCCTATTCTTCACACAAGGCTTGCATTGGTTTAACTAAAATCAGTTTTGAAGTCAAGCCAGTTCAGCAGGTATGAAATCCCAAGTGAATGCACTTAACTTAGCGCACAGACATCAATTTAGCTCATCTGAGTTACTAAAGTAGGCTAAATCAATACAAGGCACTTGTAAATGGATTTAAAAGAACATTCATGTGGGGTTCGTTTCAATTTAACAAGTCATGTTAAGGAGCAATTTTAGTTGAATCCAAGTAAGGTTTCTTTGTTGTCTATCCTTAAACCCTAGATTACGACACTAATTACCCACATAAGAAAGCACAGAGGAAAGCAATCCTTCTATCTCCGGGCCAGCTACCTTGATTCTCTGTATCAGATCCCACAGAAGACGTATGTGAAACCAGCTGTCAGAACCTTGTATCATAAACCTCCCCTTGCTGGGTCAGTGAAACCACTGTCATGCAATGCCAAAGCACATAAACATGAGTCATGTGCTAAAGCCAAGAGAGAGACAGCAACCTCCTCCAGTAACCTCTGAGATGCTGCAAACAGCACAGCTTCTGTCTTCGAGGACATGCCTGTGCCGAGTCAGAAGCAGCAAGGCAGCTTTCTCATGCTGCTCATGGAAAAGACAGACTTGGTACAAAAGAGTTTAGAAATAGCACTGTAAGGCACCGGCACACAACCCCTCTACCTGTTTGTAAGCTGGTGCTTGCCAGGAGACACAACCCTGACCAGAACTGCTTCTGCAGCCACGCAGCTGTCAGTGTGCCACATAGCATGCAAATGCAGCATCCCAGTGGAAAGCGGGAAGGAAGCTGCAACTCCATTTGCCCAGCTCCCTCCTCCCCTTCATAAATCCAAGTCTGGCCCTTCAGAAAGTTGTAAAAGGATTACATACGCTATAATGATTATCTGAACTCAACCAGACTGAAGGTATTCCTTCTGGCCCCCCTTTCCTCAGTGAGAGGACATTACTTTCATGTCCTATAATTTCTTTCCTAAAACCGGCATGGTAAAGTAGCCTGTCTCAACCTGTCTCCGACAGACAAACAATCTCTTCCCAGAAAGACTCAAAGAAAAATAAGATGGAGGGCAGCTGTCTCCAGAGAAGGAGGTAAGAAAAAAAGAAGAGTTATTAAATGGGGATATTGGAGGATACATGCCCAGGAAGCAGGTGCCCTATTTGGCGCTCCTGCTGTGCCAAGAAAGCAATAGTCTGCCCCACTGAAATACTGTGGGATGGAAAGTCCCCTGAGCAGGGAAGCACAGAGGCAGCACCGCCACTTCTTCCTCGGAAGCGAAGCAGTAAGGTTAGATGGGCCCATTGACAAAACAGTGACTTCAATTATATGTTTTTTCTATTTATACCAGAGGCTAAATTAACAGATTATCCAGCCAATGCTACCAGCCTGGAGGGGAAATAGAGCAGAATGAGGTCAGTAGCGGTCATAGCTCATTCAACCCATCAGTATAGTCAAATATGCTCAGTAGAGCTTTGATTACTTTTCTGAACTTCAAGGCTGGTTTGCGGTAAGAAATTTTTTTATAAAGGGAGGAATAAACGGCTAATACTAAGGCCACATTAAGATATTAATAAACCCCTTAACTAGCAAAACTATTATCTTTATTTGGGAAGCTGAATGCTTCTGAATATTAAATCAAAATCACTGAGCTCTGAACATCTAGAAGTCTTGCTCTTGGATGAAATGGGGGCTGGAGTGAGATGTACCGAGCTCATGCCAGGCTAACTATACAGCCCATGGGATTAAGCCATTACACAGTCACAGCCATTAAAATATCCCTCTCAGCTCTTCTTCTGACACACACAGAGGAGGAGGCTGCCCTTGCAACCTTGCCCCGTGCATATTTTAGCTCAGTGCCTCCTTTTAAGACATCAAGTCTTACTTGAAGATCAGCACTCTCTAAAGCAGAAGAGCCTCTGAGACCAGCTGCTGCTGAAGCGTTTCACGACTATCACCTTCACATGACAGCAGCACTACAGTGCACACCTGGAACTAGCCTGTATCAGCACGTAAGTGTGACCACCAGCAGCACAGCTACCACAAGTAATAGTTAACTCAGCAGGAGCGAAGAAAACCACAGCCATGCAGTCACAACAGCATCGTTTCAGAACTCCTACACACCCTGCATAGGCAAAGGAAAAAAACAACCAAAAACCACTCAGATCCTCATCTGCCCAGTTCATCTTGTACTTGGAGGGTTTCAGAATAATCCCTTCCGCCTTTCACCGCTTTTGCTGCTTCCCCAGCACAGCCTCCGAAGGGGAGCTCGGACAGGCTTGCTGACAGCCCCGGCCATCGGCACTAGTCCTGCATGTGTCTGTGAGCAAACACCAGCCAGGGGCAACTCAGTAGCAGGGTTTTGACATCTAACTGAAGAGTAACATGTGTCTCCTGTTAAAGCAATAAATACACAACACTTTGATCACGCCAGACTTTGGATGTCCTGCCAATGCCGGTCTATGTCTGCTCTCCCAGAACATAGCTTGTAACTATCGAGTCAACATGAGATAAAATCTTTTATCAGCCCCTATGGGCTTCTTCCACAGCCTAGAACGCACTCAGCTGTTGCTCATCCCAGCTTCCCATCGACCACATATGGGACAAGGAGCTTTGCCTGTATTTGTTTTACCCTTTTCTGCACTAAAACTTTGTTATTATTGTCAATGTTCTTCCTCTTCTGCATTACATTTTTAATTAGTGTTTGCAACACTGTGCTCAGGTAATGTATCTTTAACTGGCTGAGACTTGTAAAGAATTCAAATATCAGGGGAAGATAATCATTACTATTTAATGGAAATGAAACTCAGTTAACTCCACCAGAGACGAGAAACCCATCTCCTGGGCTACACATCCATTTTGCTTCTGATGCAAAGCTAGTAAAGAGTTATTTCAGTAGGATCTGAACCGGGCCCTCAAGCCAGGGAATGAACTTGGTCAAGACCTAAAGCTCAATGCAAACTTTACCCCTAATTCAGGCGCTTTAGCTTAAAAAAAAAAAAAAAAAAAAAAAAAAAAAAGAAAGAGGATCCAGCATGTTTTTATAAAAGAAATTATAACAACTGTAAACCAAGGGCACCACTCCAAGATACAATGTAGTCCTGCATTTAATTCTCCACTCCAGAACCAGACAGAGACATACTGGAAGCCTCAAGTTTATCGTATCACTTAAAAATTAGCAGAGATGCACAGAAATTAGGGCTATGCATCCAATGTCATCTCAAAAGGGATTGCCACCTGCTCTAGGGACATCCACAGTAGTCTGAAACTAGTATATTGAGTTAAGGTCAAACATAGAAGCAAGCAGCTCCCAAAAAAAACCAATTTACCTGCCAAGAAGCAGGTAGCTCATGTTAAACCATGTTGACAGACCCGCACCACAACCAGCAGCTGCGCTGATTCATTTACAACTTGCTTTGTATATGTTTTCCATTAGACACACTCTTACAAGAAAGGAAGTATCTCATGACTAATATTGGGATGAAATATGAGCAGAAAACAACTTTTCAACTCTTTTAAAGGTTTTTTAAAACCTTTCATTTCATAGACCAGGTAAACAGCCAACACCAGATTACTTCAGAGAGCTGAAAACCGATGGGAAAGAAAATTCAGTCTAAACCAGATTCAATTCTTAATGCTCAATTACTAGCTCTAATGAAGTCCACATACAGGAGACTGGAGCAGATGAGCTTCTTTCAACCTGTACAATAGTGTTGACAAGAACATCTTGAGCCTCTCCACGTAAACGCAGCCTCTGCATCCTGCCCTCGGGTACCCGTGCCCCAGAGCCAGTTTCAAAGCTGACTGACTCTACAGCCCCTACGCTGTGATGGAACCAGCTCCCAGAGTTTTCACAGCTTTTAGCATCAATCTGAATGCGTGCCCAGCTCACCAGTTAAAAAACACCATCACAAACAACCCCCAAAACCACCGCCACAATCTCCTCTCCTCAGCACAGCAGACAGAGCTGTCTTTGATGCTGCCCTTCCTTCTGTGCCCCCGCATTGGGAGTACCGGCAGTTTCAAACCCACAGCACGTGGCTACACTACTTCTGACGGGCAGAAGCAGAAGCCGGCTCTCGGGGGAGTTCCAGCGTGAGCACGCCGTTTGTATGATGATTGGCCAGATGGAGGCCCCTCTTGCTTCTAAGCCTTACAAGAATGAAAGCACATGTACGAAAGTTTCACCAAGGGAGGGGGGGGGGAGGAAAAAAAAGAAGAGGGAAGAAAAAAAGGAAGGCAAAGGGGTTTCAGAGAAGAAAGCCCCTTGAGCAATTTCCAAACATCAAAGAAAAGGCCTCCAGCGTGTTCTCCTCATCTGATACCTTTGTTCCCCCACTCCATGCCTGCAGGCACATTCCTAGCGATGCACAAAAGGCTCCTACAGCCCACGGACAGCTCTGCGTCCACACACATTACCTGCCTCCCGCTCTGATTACCTCACGCTGTCACTTCAGACCAATCAAAATTCATTTTATATGGAAAGTGGCTCTTGCGAAGCTAGGTGGGATTGACTGTGGAGTCTTGAGACCCGGGGAGCTCTAGGAGTTCTGTATCAGAAGCACTCCTGTGCTGCCTGTCTGCTCCTTCATCTGTAATGCAGTTACAGTTCAGCTGAGTCCTTCTGCTCTGCCATTAGATTGTGGGGCACAAACTTGGGTGTTTCCCAATTTCTGTTCACATGGTGATTTCCCTTCTTCTACAGGTCTGCATTCCTATTTTTATGTTCTGCTCAAGGTTACCTTTTCCTGCCCATATGGCTTTGCGTGTGCCTCAGTGGCTTTGCAGAGGTGCAGGGCAGGTGCTGCAAAGCACGCTCACAAGCTGGTGAAGGGCCTGGAGACAAATCGTATGAAAAGCTATTGAAGGAGCTGGGACTGTTTAGTTTGAGGAAGAGGAGACTGAGGGGTGACCTCATCACTCTCTACAACTACTTGAAAGGACACTGTAGAGTGGTTCGTGCTGGTCTCTTTTCATAGGTAATTAGTGACAGAACGAGAGGGAATGGCTTCAAGCTACAACAGGGTAGGGTTAAAATGAACATTAGGAAAGAGTTTTTCACAGAAAGAGTGGTCAGGCATTGGAATAGGCTACCCAGGGAGGTGGTCGAGTCACCATCCTTGGATGTGTTTAAGAGTCATTTAGATGTGTTGTTGGGGCATACGGTGTAGGGGAGAACTTTGGAGAGTAGGGCAGATGGTTGGACTCAATGATCCCAAGGATCTTTTCCAAACTAAATGATTCTATGATTCTATGCCCAGCTGCCTAGAACTGCTGCCTTTGAATGCATCCCTGTAATCACGTCCATTCCCGTGGAGCAGGGCATGAGTAGCAAATGAGGCAGGCCAGAAAGGGTCTCTAGAGACAACTGTAACTGTCAGTTCTTCCGACTTCCTCCAGTCACGTAAGGAACACTCCTGATAGCAAAGTCCTTGCTCCCCATCTGGAGGTGCTTTTATCTGTGGGCAAATTCAGAAGCAGCGCTCATGTGGGTAAGCCAACAAAAGAGTTTTCCTCACCCTGGAAATTGCAGGCAGGACCTGTCAGCGTAGCACTGCAGACAGGTTCCATCTGCTGGAACATCTTCTTTCATAGACTAACACACAACGCATCCTAACAGCAGCATTTCCATTCCACATCCCAGCATACAAACTGGTGTGACCAAACCCTTAATGAACTGCTGCTCACTCCTGGCCCTGCACGGCTGCACATCTCGAGGCTGCTGCAGGCCCACCTACATTAACTACCCCCTGTCGGTTTTGACAAGACTGGTCCCAGTGTGGGCCAGGTTGAGACTTGTGATTATGCAAGAAACGGATTTATGTGTAGGCAAGGAACAAGTTGCCTGGGATGGAGTTGGCCAAGCAGAAGGCGGGAGAACTTGCCTCTGTCGGCCTGCAGGCAGTGTGATCTTGCCCCTGTGCCAAGGCTTCTCTGTCTCCTCTGTCTGCAAGGGCTTCCCTGGAGCTAGAGGTAATAAATAAAACAGGGTTTGGTTCACTGCCTCTTCATTCCCTCTATATAGAGTTTCTAGGGAATTTCCCTCAGCAGCAAATGACATAAAAATGAATAGGCATGAAAATATCCTAGGAACACCAATTATTTCCACTGTGCAAACCTAGGGGTCTGCTCCAACCTTCTTTGAACTCAGTGGGGCTTTAGTGTTTGCAATGAATGGTGTCCTAAACCCGACTATAGGTTGGCAAGAAAAGCTAGAAAAGGGAGTTCACTCTTGGATTTAGATTTAAATCGAGGTCTGTAAGGATATGCTGCCTTGTAGATGTGTGCTGCAAAGCCGCTGAAATGCCTTTGCTGGGCTTTGATGATCTTTAAGTAAAGGCACTACACTTGACACCTGATCCCCAGAGTTTCATGCCATTTGGAGCCCTAAACGAGCGCAGCCCCACGGTGCTGCAGGCTGGTCCCTCTGCCCCACCAGCGGCTCACTGCCCACATCCTGTTGCAGACAGACAGAGAGAGCCTGTCGCTCTGTGGCAATTGAACTATCTTGCTCGATAACCTGCCTTTTTCCATGGAGTGCTGATAGGTTACATTCCCCCTTGTAACACAAGACTTCAATTATTTTACAAAAGCACCAAATTCCTTGTCAGCTGCAGCCTGTCAGAAGGAAATCAGAAAATCAATGCATTCAGAAGACTGTAGAGAGAAAGAGAGGAAAAAAAAAAAAAACCACCACTGAAATTAACATTTCTTTCATTCATCTGAACTGAAGAAGATATACTACTGGAGTGTCAATTTCTAAAATACCTAGTCAAGACCAGAACTTGGCCTGGGCTGTGGAGTACAACCCAGCTCTTTCTTTCCTTTCCAAGCAGACGGGGAGCTGGCATATATATTTTCAGCAGTGCTGTTGCTATAAACTGTACCATTTCTTCCCCCCCTGTAGTGCTTATTGCATTTTACTTAAATTATAGTGTAGCTTGACACAGATCTGTCTGCAAAAGTTGGATGTTTTGAAACGCCACCCATTCCTGACCCCTGTGATCGAAATGGAGGGATTACTCTGCTCAGATGTTCATGCTTTCTCTGTGAAGCATGTGGCCAGAGAAATCCCTGTGCTGCTAAAGCTCTCGAGTCACTTAAGTCAAGCAAAGCTACTCCCTTACTAGAAGGTTTCAGTATTACTGGATTTATCTTGATTGCCCATATTTCTAAAGAGCTAAAGGGTGTTTCACACCTCCAGAACACGGAGAATTTCTTACTTCATAAGTGAAAAATGCACAGATAGAGAGAACTACTGCCGAGAGGTGGAAAGGAGAAATTGCCAGGAAGAAGAGAATGAATGGTATTATGCTTTTACATGGTGTTATCAGGTGACAATGGCAGCATACCTGGATGCTTTTTACAATGACATTTAAAATAACACTCATCAGTGTTAAAAGTTGAAGTCCACATCCTATCAGATCCTCTCTGAGTAGCATTTTCATATGAAACTATCAGAATTAGACTACTTTCAGAATTTGCCTACTTTAAGTAGGCAAGTATTATTGGCCTTATTGTAGAAGTGGTGACTTACAACAGAAACAGCAGAGGTGTAGGTTACCACAGGGCTAGGAAGGATTTCTTCTATCTATTCCAAACCCCAGTCCTTCCTCCCAGTGCACAACCCTTCTTTACCCAGCAGCCATACAACAAAGACCCCAAAATCCCATGCTTTTGTTTTCAGAGACCATAGTCAGACAGGAGCAATCTGCTGAGTCCACCTTGCCAGGTTAATACCATTTCTAAAGCTCGATGCTAGCTAAGGGATCCCTGTACAGAGCTCCGCTGCACGGTGTAGAGATGCCGTGAGTCAGCTATCATTAGCTGGTATTAATCCTGACAGAGCACCCTGAACACAACATCCTTAAAAGGGCTTAAGTGGGAGTTAGGCACTAGTTAACTTATAAATTAAAGCGTGAATTAAATTATCCGCTGAAGAAAGTAAAGGGCAATTTAAATTTCAATTCATTATGAAGTCAAAGCAAGTAAGCCAATTTACACCAGCTAAGGATTTGGCCTAGTTTCTCCTCCCCATGATTTTAAGCCCTGTTTTGTTGCAGGAGAAGCTGTGCAATGTGAAGTTATCCTGCTTCATGACACCGGATACATATCAAACATTCTGTGTATTACTTTCAAGAAACTATTTCAGACCATTTGCAATCCACTATAAGCATTTCATAGTTAAATGTGAAAATATTGGGGGGCAGGGAAACACCACCAAACAACTTTCTGTGGGATCCTTTGAATTTCGAATTAAAAACGTTTACTGATATATCATTATTATGATAAGGGTTTTTTTTGTTTAATTCCTTGCCATAATCATTCCAAACAAGGTTGCGCATTTCTAACAGTAGAGACAGAACTGAAAAAAGTAAAGTGCTTTGAAGGAAATAAAACCGAGCATAAAGTTGATTAACAAGTTGCAAAGAATCACAAACATTAGTCATACCATTTAGCATGAGAAATGCATATCCAAATCCTTCAGAAAGAATGTGCAAAATTACAGCTTTACTGGAATTTAAAAAACAAAACCTCACCCTTGTTACATAATAAACTCATGAGTATAAATCTCATAGGGCTCAAAACCAGTATTTATTTCTGGCCATAAACAATACACCTATTTGCCTTGATAACACCTGTCAGCAATTTTCTGCTAGCTGGAGGCAGTTGCTCCTCAGCCTGCAGGTCCCTTATCTGGGATTCCTCAGGGCCACGTCTGCAGCCGTAAGCCGAGGAGTGCCTGGAAGCGTTCCCAGGCACTGATGCCAACTGGCAGGGAACAGCCTGAATCTGCGCGAGTAACTGCCTTCGTGCTCAGCACAGGGTGGCTGCACAGTGACTGCCAGCAGAGATCGGTCTCTGGACTCTCCTGGCTGTCAAATCACACCTACAATGTTTGAGGAGAACAGTAGCTGGAATGGGGCAATTTTTATTCAAGGAAGTAGTCTGACAGTGTCCTGGGGGAGAGGGGGCAGACAGGCACTAGCAGGCACACTTGCATTAATGACCGTGGGGGCAGCCACAAACCTTGGTCCCTCTCTTTCTACAGGGGTGAACTGAGCAAGGGGAACCCATGGCAGGTCCTGCACCATGCCCATGATGCCACCACACAGAAGAGCCCTCCTTTCCCAAGGGAAGCACAGCCATGCTCAAAGTGTTCCTCCCTTTTCTACTACTCCATGGCTGGTCAGCAAAGATGTGCTGGGATATAAACGCCTCTGTGGTCCCTGCAGCTCTTAGGATACAGGGAAAGGAGTCCTCCTGGGCAGTCACAGAGCCACTGCAGCTTCTTCTACAGGGCAGGTAACTCCTGCAGCAGCCCTGCACGCAGATGGTACCAAAGGGATTTTTTTAAACAAATTCCTCATTTCTCCATGTATCCTAGCAACATCTCTCTGAGGTTAGAGATGCGATGCCTTGCCCACCTGTTGCATAGGAAGCCTGAGGCAAGTTACATATTGCTTTCTTCCCAGCTCACCCCACTAGTAGGGAGCCACAGCGATTAAGGAATATGCCACAACCAGCATACCCCAGTCTCGTCCGCTCAGGCCGGGTGTCACACACAGACATTCTCTAAACACCATGAACTCAGCAGTGGCTTGTGGGGCGTGCATGCAGTTCAAGGAAAGGCCTTGCTGACGCAGGCTGAGGGCTTTGTGTTCAAGGCAATAAAAAGGGAGTGGCCTTTTATTCCTGCTGCAAAAATGCTTTCTGTGCAGTCACACAGAAAGGAGCTCAGGCCCTGAGTGGGTATCTAAATAAGATTTCTAAAAACACTGTAGGTCCAAAATGTGCACAGTGAATAAAACTGAAGGGAAATTCTACTCCTCCAACTTGATCAAGCTGCAATATAATTATAGCGAATGAGCAGTCCTTGTTAAAAAAAAAAAAGCCAAGAAACTAACTGAAAAGCAACCTTTTTCACAAGAAAGATCATTCTTTTTCTCCCTCCTCTAAAGCACCCCTTAGCATTTTCTATTTCTTGCAAGGGGAAGAAAATGAAAATGTTACAGAAATGATCACAGAACTTGAAAATTTTGTTTCATAGAACAATTAAAAATATATTTTGTCAAAACCTAAAAAAACTTATTACAACAAACTGTAGAAGAGGAAATTTACAATGGATCATTTTCTACACCCAGTAAAAATGGTCCTTTCCCTATGATTCTCCTACCCATCTTTCTTTGGCTGTCACTGACCAAATGCTTTCAGCTACAATATGCATTTGTCATTTGAACCTCAGTTATCTTAATTTTAAATCTACTTGCATTCCTGCAAAACAAGCAGATAAGAAACTACACATTTTGCTGCTTTTTTGTGATACTGAACTAATCACCGCTAAGCCCATTTTTATTCGTATATATTAAAGGAATTAAATGGTTGCACAGGCACACGCAGGGCAGCCTGTCTCCAAGGCTAATAGGGAAGATGAGGTTATCACTGTTCAGTCAAAGATATGTCATTTGCTGTAGATCTCTCTTATTCATCTTCACTCGGAGGAAAATATGGGATACTTCATAAGTGGTTTTGGCACTTGTGAGTTATCCCTCTTTCCCCACTCATGAAGATAAATGCTGTAATGAAACACAGCCATCAGGTATTCTCTATATTTGGAGTACTCAAAGTGTGAACAATGATTATGCCCTTTCATTGGATAAGTTAAGGTTGACTGCCTAGCTACCTGGGGAAGACAGGAATGATTTGCACTAGCTCGCAGGCAATGAACGGAAGAAGGTGGCATACCTTCTCCCTCAGCATCGGTTATTCTGCAAATCTCAGGCTGAATAATACGTTCAGTATGTCAAACCTTCCTTTTTACTTTAAGGCTACTTGGCAGCTGAATCTGCAAGCTGAGATGAGTCCAGCTGAGATGGCAGCAGTCACTTCATTAGTTCAATATCTGTTTGTTTTTGACACTTCTGTTGAACCATTGCCTAAGTTTTTCTAACAAGTAAGAAAAGGATTTTTTTAGGTGAGAGTTTTTGCAAGTGTCACATGAATTTTAGGACATGGTCCTGGCCTGACCTACACAAACAAAACTCCCTCTCGGGTTGACAGAGAGGATCATGTTTTCTGTGTGAGATTAAACTTACTGCATTCAGAGCTGTCATCTTTTTAATAGCAAAATGGAGGTAATTCAAGCATTTAAAGTTACATTTAAAGATGAAAAATTGAAGAAATAACTGGCAATAAAAATGACACTGTTAACAACACACTGAAAATAATGCAGTGGTGCTGTGGAGGCTGAAACCCTGTCTCTGGTTAAGACTGAGGATAATCTGCAGGTAAGAGTGGCTTCCTCATTTATTTAACACAGGAAGTAGTGTTTGTATTTGTATATTGTGCAGTATTGGGCAAAAATACCCTCAGGATCCCATTATCCAGACACTGCACAAGTAAGAACAGAACTTCCCAAACTTCTGTGAACAAGGCATAAGCCCTGGAAAGGCAGTTCTTCACATGAGTGGCAAGAGTTGTGTTTGTATTTAACTCAAGTGGAAGAGATGCACCATTCAAAGCCAATCTCTTGAAATCTGCAGTGGACTAGAAGCTTGAAGCTCACAAGGGCTGTTTCATCTTTAATTTAATAACAAACCACTGTCTGTTTCTGATGCAAATATAGAGCAGTTGGTAGACACAGCATTGGTTCCGACACAGCTGATCTATTGCAGCCTTGCAACATCACTGGCTCCCACATCCACCAGTTATTTTTATGCAGCCACTAATGCTGAAGATATGTCAGGAAAATAAATTAAGTATTAATATTCTCCAGGGAGAGCATTTGAAACAAGAAGCAAGTTGTGGTTTAAAATAGCCAGATGCATCTTAACCAGTATACAAAATGGTCAAAGAACAGCTGCTGAAGAGACTCATGAGGCCTTGGCACAGACTATCTAGAAAATATTAAGAGTATTTTGAAGTACGCACTGGCTCATATTCAACACCCAGAAGCTATTTTCACAGAATCACAGAATCTTCTAGGTTGGAAGGGACCTTAAAGATCATCTTGTCCAACCGTCAACCTAACTGACAAAAATAGACACCCACACAACATTTTAAGTGTTCAGTGGAGACAAGCTAGTGTTATTAGGCCACTTTTCTTCCAAGAGACAACAATACATTTTGAGCCAAATAATCCCATCAGAGGGCTTTGTAAACACCTAAATCAGATGAAGGGGCTGTGATGATCTCATGTTACAAGAGATTCAGAGGCTGAGCGAAGGCAGGTTTTCTCACGACACCTGAAAAGAAAGTAATTTGCAGGGCAGTTTTGGTGCTGTGCCTATCATGTAAAAACAGCTTCCAGAGAGAATCTCTGGAGTCAGACGAACTGCATGTTGCTGCAGGGTAGCTGGTTCAAGAAGAAAATCTTGAGCCAGGGCCTACAAGATAAGGTCTTTTTTTTACCTTACTGAGCAGCAAAGCCATGGCTAAACAAGCACTGAAAATACAACCCTAACTTCCTGGCAAAACAGCAGCCTCAGACCCAGGAGGAAAGGGTTTCAATCCTTCTCTGTCCTTGGCCTTACATCACCTCTCTCAGTTTCAACCCACCTAACGTCTTTTACAAAGCATTTTGAGATCCACAGACAAGAAAAGTATATGAAGAAACAGATATATATTATAACATATATATATAAACACATATATTACTATTATTACCCAATAATAGTAATTCCTCCCTCAGAGGAAGAGGAAATTGGATTATGGCAGTGATAGAGAGAAAGAGTAGTAGATGGCAGGGATTTAGAGACCTTGGGAAGCACTCTGGTGGACTTGTGATGGTCTCGGAAAAGAACAAAAACTGTAAGCACTTGTGTACTGCTCTGAATACTGCAACATGAAAAAAAAAAGCAAAGATTGAAGGGTGCCTAAATATAGGTCAGAAGGCTCCCACCTCTCTGTATTCAGATTCAAACTCCACATCCAGCTCAGGTCAGTGATTTTCAGTGAGCATTTAGCCACTAGCAGGAATAAGTCCATTTCATAATCACCAAAGCTTAGGGTAGAAATGATCAGAGCTGATGACGAACGAGGTATAAATAAAATACTTCCCTAAAAAGAATTTGCCACTGTCTGCACTTTATTAAGTTACAGCCCAGTGATATTTAGCCAATTTTTGATCTCCCAAACCACTGACTGTAGATCCTCAGCTGGGAGAAATGAAATGTTGATTATGACCCTACATAATGATCCAGCCCGGAATTTACAAATGAACATAAAACCACAGAATTGGCTTAAATTTTTGTCTCAAGAAAATAAGCACTTTTCTAACTATATATAATACAATATTTTTGCTTAGAAAATTGAGTTCTAAAATTAAATACACCAAAGATACAGTCACCCCTTCCTATCCTCTTTCTCTTCTCCCACCCCCAATGCAGCAACAAAGGTAGTGACACAGGCAGCAGCAAGAGCACAGGCAGAGTGGATGCTAAAACTAAGCTAACTTGGCAGAAAATACACAACACCTAAAGCAATAAACATGCAATAACCAAGGATCACAAGGAAACCAACATACTCACATTTTCGAAGCCAAGAAAAAAGTTAATGTACTCTTTCAACAACTATTTTTGTTTCGAATATGCTCTTGGCATGAATTTCATACACAGCCTTTGATCAGTACTGAGAAAAGTACAGTTGTGAACCAAAAAAGGAATGAAATGAAGTACCAATGAGCCTCTCAAACATTGTACAACTGCCAGCCTCTCGTGGTACATGTCATTTGCAGAATGCAAGTGACTGAGAGCACTGGGGCAAATATTTAACAAGCTCATATTTTTAGTGAAACTAATCCATGACATTTGTGAGTTTCACTTACCTGTCAAGTTCTTCAAGCCAAGTTCTCTGAGTCCAAAATTACCATCCTTTCTGTAGTTAAGAAATATCGCCAAAGCATATCGCTCTTCATAGAGTTTGGTCCCACGAACAATGCGCAGGTTCTCCAGTGGCAGGTATTCAAACTGATTCAAAGCCACCAAAACATAGCCTGTGACTTCTCGGATAGACTGAAAGACAAAAATTAAACAAACACGTTAGAAATGGTCCATTTTTAATTGTTCTGAATTTCTTATACAGTGGATACTTTAGTATGAGATGCTGGTATCCAAGAAAAAAAAAAAAGAAAAAGAAACTTTGGAGAACAAATTCTGTTCCCACTTCTTAACCACATTTCTGTTTCAATTTAAGTCAGTTTATTAGAGGTACTAGTTGGAAAACTAGAAGATTAAGAGGTAGATATTCTTTTCAGTTTTATAAACTTGAGCAGAAATTCACAGTAAGTATTAAAGATGCACAAAACGATGACTTTGCGCAACTCAAAGCGGAGACCAGGTCAAAGGCCTTTGCAGGAGCTGAGCAGAATCTACTGGGGCAATGTCACAGTTCAGATAAGACAGACTGTCCGCAAGTAACTCTCTGTTGTACAGGATATTCCAGGGTGAGACTGAAATGACACAACATGCAGTAAGAGAGACACCTATGGAAGAGTTCAGTATCAAACACAAAATAATGGGGGGAAGAGAGGAAGGAGAAGTTTAGAACAGTAAATAAAGACAAAGCACAGATATACAGATGTATTAACACCCACTTTTGTACTTCTAAATTAAATCAATCACTGAATATTTGCAAAGATTCAACTTTGAGTTTAATTTGGAAGTACTGGAACTAAATGTGCTATGTATCCCAGACTTTGATAAAAAATGGTATTAAAACCTTTAGCAAAATGGTCACTGCATCTTTGAGTTGGCTGAAGTATACCCAGAAACTGATTGCCTGAGTTGCAAAGGACAAAACCACTAACAAAACCCAGTAACTACAAGGAGTTTTTCAAAGTCCAAAAGATTAACAGAACTAAGATGGTTTTAGAAAGGAAAAAAAAAAAAAAAGATTTAAAAGTATGCTGCTTTAGAAAACAAAGTTCATTCTGAGCAATTTAGATACATGGCCTAGAAATCTGCAAATGCCTTTGAAAAGTGACATTTCAATATTCGCATAGAGCCCCCCATCCCCAGCAGGACTTCACACAAGCTGAGGGATGCTCCTGCCCAGAGCTGCTCCCAGAAACAGGACCTCCATGTAGCAAAGGGTATCTTCAATATGGTTTTCAAATCTCACCTAATTCCATGCCTGCAACAGCTGGCAACTACCATGTATGTGTGCATTTATGTGTACACGTATATTTAATGGCCAAAAATTGATACAACTACTTGTGTGCTTAAGTGAATGCATGCACTTTTTTCTTCCCTTTGGCAAAGTCAATACCTTAAACAAGACATGGAAAGAAAAATTCTGCTTAGAGTAACGTGCACAGACTGTAATTAACATGATGGGGACTCCAGTCAATACCATAATAATAACATACAATCTAACAATAGCAGGCATCGAATCAAATGTGTATGTATCATTAATGAATCAACATGGATTTGCAGCACAAACAACGGCTTTTGCTTGGCTGGTTTGGCACTGTTGCCATGATTTCATATGTAAGTATGTAAGAGCCTTTTAATTAGGTTTATAGAAGTTCGTAAGATTATTAACAAGTGTGGCAGTATGCATAAGGAAGGATTTATACACCACAAACTCTAGGCATTAGCTGTCCTTCTAAAGTCAGGCGTCTGTACTCAGGTGAAGCTGCTGAAAGAGCTCTGGAGCTATTTCAAGACTTGCTTGGTATCTAAACAGAGCACGGTGTCATTACAGGTCTTTGATGAGAACCCAGTGAGTTGAGCTAGGTTGAGAAGTACGGTTCAGTAGCTCAATATTAAATGTAGAGCTGCATTATACCCTGGGACACTGATTCCATTATAATCAGAAGCTTTCCAGCACTTTTGTGATAGCTCTTTGCTTTCAGACATTTCAGCCTTGCCAGTTTGGTCAGGAATTTCTTTTTCATTGTACACAAAGATTTCCTGAAGCTGGCTTTTTTAGCCTGTCTTCAGAAGGTAGGTAATATTAAGATTATATTCATGGCTTCAATTTCCCCAACGATATTCTAGGATACTATGATTGCTCTAATTAATTTAAAAGGATGTTTAACTTGGAGTTGAAAAAAATTAAAAGCAGTTCCAAAACTGCCTCTGACCAAGTTCTCCCTGCCAATTTTTGTCACTTATAACCATGTTTTCTATTTTTAGGCTATGTCTTATTTACTGCTGTACAGCAAGTCCACCTGAAAGGGCCCTAACTCATCATGGCACTGAAATTACACACACACACACCCCCCAGCAGATCTTCATTCCAAAATTAAAATATTAAATGAAAATATAAAAAAAAGAAGAGAACAAAACAACAATGTTCTGTTGTTGATTATTGTGAACTGCCACCCCTAGCCCAGAAGCTTTGGTACTTTGGTTGGTTGATTTATCCAACTGAAATGATAAATTATGGCAAGTGTTTTTGACAAGCCAGAAGGTCCTTTCCAGTCCCATGGCTTCCATCAGTATTGCAACATCTATTCTTTGCTAGAGAAACTTAAATATTAGTCCTTGTAAAACAAAATGATGAAAATAAATGTAAGGATTTCTAATTTACTAGAACATAGTAACCCGACTGACAAAATCTAGTGCTCTGTTACATTAACTTGGAGTTTTATTTTTTCTTTTATTTCAAATTTCAGTGAAAAAGGCAGAGCAATAACACATTTTGCAGGACGGTGTGTGTTCTGATTGGTCCAGTTTAAAAAAACGTACTGGGAGTGCAGCAGGCAGCTCAGGTTTTGGCCACTCGTGGCCAACATTGTCACTTTGCCAGTCACTGCTAGTTTTGATGTGGTTCTTACTGAGAATGGATACCTGCCTGCTTGGAGCTCACTCCAAGTCGTGTCAGAGTCACTGCAAAGATGCCTGTTGTCTTCCACACAGACTCACAAATCCTCACACCAGATGGGATAAGACAGCCTGGTCTCCTCCTCTGCAACTCATGCCAAGGATAGACATGATTTGAACCTCCCATCCTTTGTATACAAGGCTGAATGCCTTCCTGTTGAGGTATCCTGAACTCAGGTATAAGCTCAGGTATCCTAATGCTCTATTGGAGCTGCATTCGCTTCAACATTAATTTGTGCCCCACAGAGAAGCTGGAGTGATTCACAGCAGCGGTAGTTTCACTTCCTAGTTTGATTCTCCTGCCAGGACTGAAGGCCCTTGCAAAAACACATTACTCGTGAGTCTGTCCCTCAGGGAAGTAAAAATCAAGACAAGGGTGCAAATAACTGCATTTTGTTCCCATAACCTACAACTCAAATGCAAGGAGGCAGGTGAATCACCAACAGACTTAAAGCTAAAAGTTTCCAGTGCGGAAAACCAAATGAATTCTGGCAACCTACAATCTTGCTTGCTGAATACTATGATTTTGTGGGACTCCCCCCAAGCCCCACTGCAGCATTATTTTGACTGGGAATTCCTGGCCAGCTTGATCTTGCCTTTCCTTGTCACCTTTCAAGCTCCTGAGACATGACCTGCTAATGCAAAGAAGCCATCAAGCGAGGCTTAGGCTCCCATAGCACTCCTGCTGCTTCAATAAATGTACTTTGGCTCCCCAAATTTGTTTGGGTACAGCAGCAGGAATGAATGTACGGATTTGAATGAGGACAAGGCTGAAACTCAGAGGGTTCCTGTCACGAAGGGATAAGGGACGCTGTTCATAGAGCCCATCAAGCAGACACCCGGCCATTTGAAAGCAGATGAAGAGACACCTGAGGATTCAAGAGCCAAACGTGTCTGCTCCTCTGACTGGGCCTGTTAGGTATCAGATCTTGTAAGAAGAAAGGTTATGGTTCTAGTAGGAAACAAAAGGACTGAGAAGAAAAAAAAAGAAAAAAGAAAAAAAAAAGTATTAATCCTTAACAAATCTAAAGCCTGACAAGCTGCTTTAAAACCACACCAAGCCACAGGATTCAAGTCTCATATATTTACCAGAGAAAAGCTCTTCATCTACATTTTCAGACAGGAGATGAGTTCTTGTGCCCCACAGCTTCCTGTCCCTATGGCCCAGCACTGCCCTGCACCCCAAAAACAGATATGGTAGCCTATAAAACAGTTTTCTAACAGCCTCTACTAGCCCCAACACAGCCAACCTTTTGTTTTCAAATGTAAAAACACATTACTTTTAGATGACAATGGACCCAGTCAAGGCTGTACGTCCCGAAACAAACCCCTGGTGATTCCAGGCCCAACCCTGCACCTCAGGGGGCTGCCACAACATGGCGGCCGCTGCTCCCCTCAGCCCTGCTGAGGCAGCCACTTCGGAGGGCACAGGTGGGAGCACGCAGGGCAAAATCCCAAAATGACACCAAAAAATAAAAGGGTTCTTTTCAGAGGTACTTTTTTCAGGTGATGAACTGAAAAAACGAGCTCTAGACAACCCTTTCCCTTAATTACAACTAATATTAGCTGAGCACAGGTAAAGTGTTTTAAGCTCCCAACAGCAAAGCCAGAATTATCCTGTCAGCTGGGAGTAAAAGGCAAGATTGCTCCTTGCCATCTTAAATTGTCCTTCGGCTTGAGTCAAATGAACCTGAGTGAAACGGAGCAAAATAACGGCAAAAACTTCATCATCCTGCCCAGAACAACAGATCAATGAACGATTAGGCAAGCTGATGTTTCTCATAAACATTACCAAGTCTTCTTAACATCTACCGGGGAGGGTTAGGCTGTGGCTAAGGCACCAAAAAGACCTATATTGTGGGGTTTTATTTTGTCTGTAAACACTGAACCTAATGCTACAAAGCCCTTGATGCCTCATCTCACTCGCCCTTGGAGTGATGGCAACCTGCTGCGGGGGTCAGCCCACGCCTGTGGGACCCCAGACAATTAATTATTATCTTCTAGGTTAATTTTCCACTTTTTCCATAAAAACTAAGTACATATTGAGTCTGCTTTGATCTCACATCGAAAGTGCCAATCCACTCAAGCGCAGGAGATGAGGATCACCTGAAGAACAAGTATGTTTAATTCACAAACATTAAAAAAAAAAACCCCAAACAAATAAAACATAAAGAATATATATTCAGCTTATTCACTCGAGAGACAGACAAAAGTCTTTGCTTTTCCAGCATTCATTTGCAGTGAGATTGAGGTGCTTTGGTCCCCAGGGGAAGCCAGGGTTCTGCGCCTGGGAGTGAAATAGGGCAAAGACCTTTAAATTAGGTATACATAGGGAATAAGCCAAGTGGACACTTTTCATCCCATCTGTTGCAAATACAGTAATTTCTATTTTCAGGGGATATCCATTTCACAAGGCGGCAGCAGGAAGGCTCCTCCCGCGGCTCAGCTGCCAGCAGATAACAGACGTCTCCTGACTCTGATCCAAGGAGCTAGGCTGACCCTCCAACGTGACCTGTGTGCTTTGTCGCATTACATTAAATCCTCAGAAACTCAGATTCCTAAGCCATACAAAGGGGAAAATACTTCCTAAGTGCAACATCCTTTTTTCCACTTCAACAAAGGTTAAATTGCCGCAGCAAAGTCATAATGAAAATAAAGAATGAGAATAGTCCCCACCACATTATCTCCTTCAGAAGCTTTTCACATCTCAAGTTGACTTGAACAGAGAATTTCGCATTTTGCTTTTTGATCAAATAAAAGGTACACATTTGTATCTGGTTGGAACCGTACAACATACAACTGGCCAAATTTGTTTCCTGTTTTTATTATGAGGAAAAAACACAATCCTGAAAAGACAATACTTGCTTAACTTTAAACAAGTTCTTAGGGGAATCATAATATCCACTGTCACAAAATTCAGTCAGGCATGTCTCTTGAGTGTGATGCTAACCTAAAACACCATCAATTAATTTTCATTATTTGTTCATACTTTTTTACCTATGTGATGCAATGTATCTTTTATTGTCATAATTAAGAAAATAACATTTACTGATTACCCACAAAGTGTCCCCTAAGCAGGTACAGCACTTGCAATGCTAACTTTTAAGGGAAACACTTATAACCAAAGTGTGGAACAGCTAGCCTATTGCAATTTATGGAGCTCAATTAGCTGTTCCACGCATTGCTCATTGGCGTTTATGAATTTTTAATGACACGATAAACTGAGATTTTTCAAAGGAGTTCGGGAGACACATTTACAGGATTCAGGCACAAGGCTGTTGCCAGCTTCTCTCAAAGTCCCATCCATAACCATGAGAAATATGTAGTACCTACTGACATTTCTTATGTCTAAGAGGACACTCCATTTAGAGACGACATCAAAGCTAACACAGAGCACCCACGGAAGGAATTTTGTTCCACAAGCTCATGTCTTGTCTCCTTCCACGCTGTGCATCCTTCAAGTACGTCAACACTTGTGAAATTGTGATGTTCAGCCCTTCTGAGCACCAGCGGTTTTTCACATACGCTGTATAAGCTTCAATAAAAACCCCTCAACTTTGAGCACACTGATCAATATGAGAATGCAAATTGTGAAAAACATTTTTCTGGTGCCTGATCCAGAAGCAAGCCATGTATCATAACTAGAGTTGCCTTGGCAGCTGCAGAGGATTTATTGTCCAAAGCACTGAAGTTGCAGTTTAGATTCAAATTTTTTACCAAAACCAGAGGAATTTTTGGTAGCCTTTAAGACAACTGGTAGAAACTTTAAATCATATTCTTGTCCTCACAGACATCTGGTCTTCCTTGGTAATATGCTTACAAAATATTAACAATATCCTGAGCAGCAGATCAATGGATTGAACGTAGCATTCGATTTCCTCAAATTTAATGTAGGAGTCAGTTAGATGCATCTTTTGTTAAAGCCATAAGAAATTTGTAAAGGAAGATTTTGCCACATAACTTGTGGCAAATTTGTTGAACTAAAGCCTTTGTTTTCTGAATGGTTGGTTTTTACATTTTGTTATTCCAGGAGTGGGGCTTTTCATACATTTGAATAGGAGAATTAGCTATGTAGCTAGTTAGTTACCAGGTTTGATATTGGAATCCCACTGTTGCATACGTGAGGCTGAGTGTGAACTAATATACATTACGGAGCAGTCTAGGGAGGGCTTGGAGCCAAAACAAATGCCAGTCTAGAATCCATTAAATGGAAGATCAATGCCCAAATCTGGCATTTGGAAAGGAAGCCCTACAAGTAACACATAAGTGATGATGATGGACAAAAACATGGGGAGCCTCTGAAATGTGTATCTTGACTCATTTTGCAAAGTATTGCTGGAAGAACAATGTGGGACATGAAAAATAAAATAATAATATAATAATGTAGGAATGGGAACATTAAATATAAATAATAGATAAATAACGGGAAAAAAAAACAACCCAGACCTTTTGCTTTCAAATTTTGAAATACATCTTCTAAAAACATATCCAAGTATTCTTCCTGTTGACTAAGATAGTCTGAAGACACCATGTGTCTGTGCCTACTTTTCAGTTAAAAATACCATCCAGGTATCATCCTCATCAGACTTACACCAATTTCTGAGAAACTTCCCATTTTTTTCCTGTCTAAAACAGAATTCCTCTGTTCATGTATCTTCTTAGGAAGTATCTAACTTTCAGATACACAGGCTGCCTAGGTGCACACCATAAATCCTAAGCTGTTTATATTTAACAATGTTATGACCTAGACGAAGACTCCACTCTGTAATAACCCCATCTTCACAGCTAACATCCTTCTGTCCTGAGGAAAGCTATGGATGACTATGAATTTAGAAAGTCAGTAAGAATTTTTACATTATATCTATAATACCTGATTGGCCTTCAACATACTTGCTGAGTGGCTTGCAGGAGAGTTTATTGTATCATCTCCCAAGGGAAAACTTGGTCATAAATTAGATCGGAAAGACTAAAATGAGAGCATTATGCTGTTACAAAATGCTTTACCATTTGGGCTGTTTAGTAGTAGCTACATTTTACAGAAACTCTAAGCACATCAGCTTAGAGCTGCCCAGTTACAGAATTTCTAACTGGAGAGACTGATGCTTTTTGCTTTCTCTGATTCTGGGAGCTTCAATGAAGTAAATCATGGTTTCTTTCCAGGCAACATAAAATTGCACAAACTGCTACTTCATAAACCAAATAATATCAACACTCTGGAAGGATTTTAGGAAAGTAATAACCACGGGAAAACACATCCCCTTTTATCAATTTCCCTCAGACAGCCAAAACCTATGAGAAGTTGTGAGCACATTCAAGGGTCTCAGCATGCTTTCTCCAGGGAAGACAAAGCGAGGGCTGTCTTATCAAACCAGTGCCCGACACTGGTATAGAGAGGCAGCATGGGCCAGCAGCACGAGCACTGCATTGGGATGTCTGTGTCCACTATCAGCTTTGACATTTCTTTCTTGTAGTCAGATGGTATAGCCATCAGAGCAGAGGTGCTTTCCTAACAACTCAAGGAGCCTCGACCCCAGTTGTTGCTTTTCACTGCACAATGCTTCATGGTCGTATTTACACAAAGTGCCGATTGCACCACCACAGGCATCCTGAGATATCAGTGGACCGAACCAAGTTGGTGTATTTATTTTGGCAAAACAAAATACCGTCTACGAAAGGAGACAAGAGCCTTTATTTCCTCATTGTTCCTATTTGTGATACTCTAAATCCCGATGACATCTTTGCTTGTGTCTAAGCTGAACAACATCTTGGGAGGCTGCTTACTTGGTTCTGCGGATCATGGGACTTACTGAAGCACACAAGGGAGCCCATCCATGGCCAAGTCTCCTTCCCATGGAAAGGAAATGGAAGACAAGAAGGAGGAGGAGCAGGACCAGTACTCACAGTCTCTCAAGGCTCAGAAGCACTCACAATTTCTCCAGCTTACATCCAGCGTGAGACAGCAAGCGGATGAAGTTTTATACAGGGAACAAAAAGGAGAGGTGAAAAAGGATGTCTTTCCCTCGATTGTTATGAAAGGTCAAGTGTCTGATCAGAAGTCAAATGGAAGAATACACATGACAAATGCAGTGCAGGCTGTAACAGGGTGTCCAGAATTACACACTAACCTAAGTAAGCTGCCTGTGAAGGTCCTAGGAATCTTTTGTGGCCATTTAACAGTTGAAGGAGGTTTTATTTGTCCATTTAATATACACTGAGTGACAGGCTTTGTACATCAGACACTGTGATTTGTTTTTTCCTAGTACAAAGCCAGGTTACTTGGTATTAATTACTGGCAAGTCTATAGTTAGCCAGAAACATGAAATGTGTTTATTAAAATTTCTCCAGCATCTACTGTGGAAGCAATGGGAGCCCTCAGTTGGCATGATTCCCACTCCTTGGAGCGATGCAGAGTGAATTAAACATCCCAGAGATCTGGTACAGAGGTGGAGCTGAACAACAGGACTTTTGTATTTTTCTATTCAAACTGCAGGCGAAGGTGTCAGGCCACTCCTGAAAGCAAAAGGCTGCTTCTATTTCTGAACACGGGGACTGACTACACATAGTGAAAATGTGTTAACCTTGCCAAATTTCAGCTAAACGACCTCAGTCTGAGCTTTTGGGTTTTTTGCAAGAAGCAAATGGCTGGTTGTCCAGTCCTGAAAAAGCAGTTAGCTTCTTTTCGTAGAGCTTTGCTTTTCTTTCACAGGAAAATACTCTCTTGAAAACATAGTTTCAGTTAGTTTCATACGTGCAACAACCACTCTTTAATAAGAGTTTTTAAAATGCATTTCCTGGGAGGAACTGACTTTCTTGGCACTCTAGGACTTTTTTACGTACATAAGTTAGTTAATACTGGAGGAGCTCTTGACTGTTTGTCTGTTTTCACTGAAGAGGAGAATCTTCATCCAAGTATTGGATTTCAGTAACTCTTATTTCTAGCTGAGCAGATACAAATACATGATCTGAGCTCAACATCACACCTACCTATTGAAACTATTTCAGCATTTGTAACTCTAATCTCTTCAAGAATAGAAACCCTGGAGAGATTCATTAATCGCAGGCTTTTGATTAGGTTTACCTCCATTAAGATAAAAATTGAAGAGGCTTCTTGTTGTTTTTAAATCTGTGTTTTTGTTTTGTTTATCTAAAAGCTGGAGAATAGCTCTGTTATTCAGGCATTAATAGATTGTTAAAGTCTCCTTCAAGGATAGATCCATAATTTATAAGATGTGAACAATTAGTAAATGCATCTGATTTTCAAATTCAGAGATATCCTTTAGGAACGACACATAAATTCCAGATTTTGAGATTATGCAGGGTGCCACCAACCAGGAAAACAATCTCTAATCTGCAGTGCCTGAACTAACCATGAGAGAAGATTTTTCCCTGCATTAATTCCACTACTTTTCTTCAAGGGGGCATGTTAAAAACTTCTCCCACTCATTACATTTTCTGTGTGGTTCCTAAACCAAACAAAACACACAATCTTACAGGAGATGGGAGCTTTTTTTAATCATGTCCAGAATAACCAGACACTTTAAATGTACCATAGTTCCTACAACCAATTATTGAAACAATGAACAAATTGTGGTTCCCTCAAGGTTCACAAAGAACAACTTTTTTTGTTTAAATTATAGGTGAGTTTATGGAGGGGGAGCATTGGAAAAGTTCTCCACAAAATTATTTCTCTCTTTTCCAGGAACAAGACTAGAAAATGTATTTTGTTCTTGATATAAAAATTCCAAAAGGACTAAAAATTAAGAGTCCAGAAGAAATGGTAATTTTATGTAAGGAAAAGATGGGGAACAGGGCAAGAGATCAGAGAGGAAAGGGGAACCGCTCATGATCAGGAGCAGAGAAGGAACAAATGTGTCTTTCCTGACACAAGGCAGATTCAGACAGCTGTCATTCTGACATTATCTAATTTCTGAGTGCTTGAGTTTGCAATCTTACTGCTTTATTTTTATATAACTTTGTTCTTTTTTTAGGGGAAGCATGGCAGGAAA
This sequence comes from Gallinago jamesoni, assembly GCA_025769975.1. Classification (NCBI taxonomy): domain Eukaryota; kingdom Metazoa; phylum Chordata; class Aves; order Charadriiformes; family Scolopacidae; genus Gallinago; species Gallinago jamesoni. The sequence continues at coordinate 41,582,420 of JAOQGH010000077.1, read as the reverse complement.
AGTGTAATACTCTGTACAAGATATAATTTCCTTCAATACTTATCACCAGCAAATGATTGGACAAGCAATCTTTTACCAAGGGCTTAATTAGAGGAAACCTCTATATTTAATAATGTTCCTTAATGTACTGAACCACACACAATAGCTTGTTGGAAGAGAAAAAGCAGAGTGGTTATTGTCATAGCTAAGGGTGGAAAAAAGGTACAATCATTAAAGTCATTACAGAAACAATGTTATTAACTGTACAGGAATAATCTCAAAGGAGTTTCCAGCTGATTGACAATGATAAAATAATGCAGCAAGCTAAAAACGGGCCTCTCACTCACCTGTTTTTATTAATACCCTTATTACCTTTCCCTGAAAGACAGCTTTTCACAAGATATTACTGTGCTTAATATTAAATAAAATTAACCATGGCAGATTTTGAATTATGTCTTCTGAACCCCTGAGCAGAGGGTACACACCAGTGCATCCCTCAGCTGGGATGTGCCCTTCAGCAGGAGTGGTCCAGTGGTTGGACCCCCCAAAACTCCACTTGTGACCCTGAGACACTGAGCACTGCACCCAAGTGAGCCAAGCTGTGTCCAAAAACTACAGAAACAGTGCAGTCTGGACTAAATGGACTGAACTTGTCCACTACTTCCTCTTTAACCTCACTGACCATGCTGGGGACATATCCTCCCTCAGCAGACGACCCAGGGGGTAGAGTGGTCATCCAAGACCCAAGAGCAAGCTTTAGCACACCCAGCAGAGATTTCTCTTCCAACAAGAGCTTTCTCTGCCCAAAGATGGCATTTGGCTGTTGGCTGGGTACTGGCCTTGAAAATGTGTCCATCATTCAATATTCAGGGACACAAGAAAAGAAAAGATGGGTCAAGAGAGAGAGAAAAGGGAATGTTCAAGGACCTAACCACATCAGTAGGCCAGCAGTGGCATTTCGTAGATATTAATTACTTTACAGTCTGTAAACTACATAGGAAGTGCCAGCTGCTGTGAGCTAGGACTATCAAAGGTCAGATTATCATGAAATCATTACAGAGAGGCTGCTTTTACTTAGTATGTAATTGCTGAACCTAAGCACACTCCATATAACCAATAGGAAAATGAATTATTTAAATACTCTTCTTTTAACAAACAGTATTAGCATTTTAATTATACTAGTATTAATTTGACTCTAAAAAGCGCCTGAGAATTTTGCAGAATTAAGTTTTGCCACTTTGGAGTTTTCAGAAATATCTTTCTTTCTGCATGACATACATGTGTGTGTGCGTTTACATTTATATTTAGCTTTTGTATGTATTTACAAATATGCACATATGCTAACAAAAAAAGGTTTTTCTCATCTGACCAAAACCAGTTCTCATTCTCACAACACCCAGCCTGATTTTAGGGCTCAGTCAGCAGGGGTAATATCAGCTTAAAGTGACAGGCATTTCTGGCTCCAAAGGACTTTTATTTTTTCTTTTTACCATTCTTTTACCTCTTCTATTTGTAGCAACCAGTGCTTTTAAGAATGAATTGGGAAAACAGAAGATGGCAGGTCAGGGGTACTTTACTCCTGGAGATGGAGCATAGTCAGTACGCACAGCACCAGCTCCCCATATATATATGTGCTATTTCCTAAAGTACCACACTTTTCCAAACATTGCAGCCAGACAGCTACTCTCCCCATACTGCTCTACAGCCTCTTCACCTAGTACTTTTTCTCCTCCCTCTTTTCTCACATGGCCCTAAGAGAGAAGAGACACTTTGATTTCTCATAGCTCATTATTCCCAGCTGCTCTGAATTTCAGCTACTTTCTTGCAAGTTGCCACTGGCCCAGGGCTGGGTTTGCTCGTGCTTCCTGACCCAGTCTTCCTGACCTGAGAACTCCATACCACACGCACCAAAAACACCTTTCAAGCACCAAAAACATCTTACTGAATGAATAAATCCATTCAGGTTTATGGCATTAATTCAATCATTTAATTTATTACATAAAAGATGGACAGCGTAAGCCCTGATCCTTTGAAGTCAATAAAAATCATTTCACAGGCTTTGAATCATGACCATAATTGGTCAGGCAAGGCCCCAAAAACCACTCAGTCATACAACAACCTTACACAGATATTTCCGGGGTGTCCCAAACCCAGCCATTTCTGTCCCTTAAATACATGAGATATGACAGACTTGTTACGTGCAGACTGCACCTCACGTGCTGCAAGGTTTGGAAAAGTTTGTGTGTGCAACAAAATGACCAGCCAAATACTAGCCCCTTTGATTGTCTGCTCATTTGAAATTTGGTGTGTGCGTGCGAGCTTGCACACGTTGCCCTTCACGCTCCGGAATTCCTACGTGCTGGGGGCAGGAGCAGCTCATATTTAGCTCTCTGACTCACAGATGCAGGGAAGATATTTACACTATTTCTCCTGATGGGTTTCCAAGGATGGCTGACCTTTTGGCTGGATACTTTAGCATCCTACTTTGCCAATACCTGTCACAGTACTCTCCTATCCCTATTTGACCCTATGAATATTCAACACTAAATTAAAGCATTACAAACCAAGGGTTACATTTTCTCCAGGATACAAGCCTCACAGACCTTAATTAAATTTGCCAATGTGATTGTTAAAGGCCTGTTAGGAACTTTGGCATCTGTTGGACCAGAGCTTGAGAAAGAAGGGAACTGTCACCTGCCCACACCTTCTCAAAAGCAAATGGTTATTATTTTACTTGATATTTGCATTATGCTGGCACTGTCCTTTAGCTCAAACTGCTCCCAGGTATTGAGAACAATTAATACCCCATTTGAGACTTTTGTTTGCCACTACTAAACAAGCTAAACTCAGTTCTTCTACTCTCTTCTTCTTTTAGAGGCTCTCTATTCCCTTCCACCAGCCTATGGAAAAAAAAAAAGGTGGCAATTTTATGATGACCAAGGAAAATTTACTAAATCCTCTCTTATAGATGGGGAACATAGAAATTAACTACTGGGATGGTGGAAGGCTTGTTCAGAGCCTAAATACAGTATGATCAGCTCTAGAAATTACTGCACAGCATTCAGCTCTCTAGACATCCTGATCACTAAGAGTCAGGTGATAGGGGGGGGATGATTGGGGTGCTCTCTGCTCCTTGGCTTCCTAAGCTTTACCCTATTCAACGTTCACAAATTTTTGGAGACAAACTACAGAATGTGGAAACTATCAGAGGATGCTTAGCAAGTGCAAACACACACTCTAGAAAGATAGTGTTACACACCAGGCCTGTGTCTTCGTCTTTTACAGTTGCTGACTGCCTTTTCTAGGTCCTGCTTCTCCAAGCGTTTGTAGGAATCTCTCTGGCAGCTGCTGAAGGGCTGATCATGCATGGGGCAGCCAAATGTTCTTCCTGCTCTTCATGATCTGATTGAACTTTTCTCCACAAACCATGACACTTGGCTAATCAGCACCATTTACATTTCCATATATATAACACTTGGTATTTCTGAGGCAAGGCTAAGAATGTAACTCTCTTTATGTTAAAGACACTTACAAACACAAGAAAACTCGTTGCAAGACAGACAGGGGTAGGATAAGGAGGGAGAGAGAGCACACTGCCTTCTAGGTGGGCAAAAATGCTGACATGACAAATCTTCCTCCTTAATCAACTTATTTACCTTCTTGAAAGCTCATGATGACAAACTACCTGAACTGGAGAAGCTTGGGAGCCGATATCCCTCAGTGTCTGCTGCAGTAAATTATTGCCTAGCTCTGCTGATGGAGATAAAGAGAGGTGATAGTGTTCCATAACAAAGGATAAATGGTAATATCCACCATTTCTTTCCACTCTGCTAAGAAGCTGCTAGTACAGAGTGCTTAGATTAGGAAGCCAGTGCTATTAAAATAAAATGGCTTTCTCCCTGTTTTTATTTTCTCCTTAAGGTGAACAAAGGCTATAAAAAAAGCCATGTTATTTCCTAATAAATACTAAGCCGTGCTAGAATCAGATAACTGAGTTTATGCTAAGTTCTAAAATGCATTTTTGGTAACAAATAGTCATTCAGATATTAATAAACATTGTGGACTTTATCATCATCCTGCTGGGTTTTCAGCTGGCAAAAGAGCTGTTTATGTTACGTGCCTTCAGTTCCCAATTTCTCAGTATCCTGCTGCTGCTGCTATCCCTACCCTCTTATCTCAGAGGCGACTTCTGAGGTGCACGTGTGTTACTACTGAGACAGCACCACTCCTTGTGCTCCTCCTATGTATCACTCAGCAGATAAGCTTCCGCTCACCACGCCACAGACACAGGTTGGGGACAAAGCATGGGAGACTACAACGAGTTCCTACTGTCCTGCAAGGAGTGATATAGCTAGTTGGTGACTCCACGGTTCCACTTTGGTAGTTACAGAATTAATTACACACTCCAAAAAAGACAGAGCCATCAGCATATGCATAAAATGCAGTACACAGCTTTTTACCATACATTTGTAACTACTGCAAGGTGAGAAACATGGTTCAGGGAGTGGGGCCCAAGGGAAGAAGGAGATCATGCCAATGCAATAGCACAGTAGCAAATGGAGACAAATCTGGGGAGCAAGATCCCTCCAATGCTGCACTGAGATCAGCACAATAAATAGGATGCTGTGAAAATGTTGATTAGAAGCAGCTAATGGCTTCTGTTTCTCAAAAAAAAATAATCCCCTGATGCTTACTGAGAGTCAGCTGAGAATCTGCTTGTTTCACGTAACACAGGCGATCAGCAGGGGAAAAGTGCTGGAAAACCTGTTTCAATCCTCTGCTGTGTCAATGGTGAACGTCCCTTGCAGTTGGTAGGTACCCTGGCACTCACCAGGCAGGAGACTGCCCAGCACACTTCTCTCTTCCCACCACCAGAGCCGTGACAACTCCATTGCTACCACCTTTAACTCTCCCACGTCTCAGCATGGCAGCTCCTGGCAAACCCAAAAGAGGATTGCATTGGCTTCCTTGTGGGAAGCACTCAGCTCTCTTAATGGAAGAGAACAGCTGCTGCTCACTGACACAACTGAGCTGCTTTCCACCAGCCCTCCAGAGGCACCAGCGCTAAGCAGGTGCTGCGCTGGAGCTCCTGCCATCCGTGGTTCCTCCATGGGAAATAATTCCCTGAGCAGCCAACACATCAACCAGCTCTCATCTCTGATCCTCAATAGCCCTTGAACGGGTTGTGTTTGACACTGGCTGCACACACAGGTCCTGCACAGCCAGGTAACCAGCACCCCATTAATACCACAGGCATTTAATGGATTTTTTTCACTTGGCTAGATATTATTAGAACAGCATAAAATGCTGTTGCTTCGATCATTTATCATAATCATATTTCTTTTGTCTGAAAAGCCTCCAGTGCTAGGTATTTCAGTTATGGCTAGTTTTGTGGCATTGGCCTTTTCTCTTCCTCCTGAAGCCTGTTTGCAAGTGAAAATTAGTTCACAAGCTGTAGACACATCTGCAACGTCAGCTCTAACACAGCCCTACCAGCTCAGAAGGTAGGATCAGGGCTGCCCACAGGTGGGTTTGCAAGTCACACCTAACACCCCGCAGCATGGTAGTGTGCAGCCGTAGCCATGAGGACAGGCTGTCTTAGGAGCCAGAAACACAATAACTAACACCACCATTTACTTGCTAGACAGGGAGAAAATAACAGGAACCCTCTTCACAGAGCAAAGCAGAGCAACACCGAGGCAAATATTAGCAGTGATGCTGTCACCACAGACATGGCCACACTTGACTCTAAAGCACTTTTAAATTCAGACAACTCTTAGTTAAACTCACAGGTTCACCATTTCAGCACATATTATGCATATTTATTAGGTACTATGACACAACACAACTTCTACCCCTTCTCTGGGGCTCGTTTCATCTAAGCAAGAGATATTTAAGCTGTCCTGCTCACTTAACTCACCTTGTGCACCACAACTAACCTCCTTCCATGAGTTGCACAAGGACAGACAGACGACGAGAGCTCAGGAGGCTGCAGGGCTCTGCTAAAGGGTGGGAGGTGAGGGAGAGAAAAAGGCTCACGAGCCCCAAAAAGCACTGATTCTGGTTTTCCCTAGTGTTTTGTGGGGAAATTTTCTCAAAAATGTGTTGAAGATTGAGGTGCAGCGAATCCCTATGGGGAGGCACTGACTTTGGTCCCTGTCATCTACTCTGTGATCATTTTCCCAACTCTTGTTGGAACATACCATCATTGGAAACTCTACCTGACTGACAAATTTAGTTGAAACCAGTCAGGGAAAGTTAAAAGGGAAGGAAACTAAGTAAACAGGTACATACAACGCTTAAGAAACCTGTCTGTAAAGGGACTGGGTGTGGGACACCACCCATTTACCTTCTCCCTCCTTGTATTCAAGCCAGAAGCCACATACGTACTGGAGTGAGCTGACTCAAGATCATTTATGATTTTGATCTCCAGCTTGGAATGAAATTCAAGAAGTGGGGACATCATGCTAATGATGCAGAAATAATAACCCCATAAACCAAAACTCTTTGAACAACGAGGATCAGCAATCCTGGAAAAATATCAAAAACACATGTGGATGACCCGAGTTGGGGCTTTGAACAACTGACAAGTTGACAGTGATGAGATTACATGATGGAGGTCATCTAACTCATTCTCCAGACACTCAAGACAGGAGAAGGCTAGAGAAAGAAGGCAGGACCAGGAGGAGAAAGACTCCAAAGGTGACAGACACTTGCCTAAAGTGTGCTGTGTAGTGGTGAAGGGACAATAGCCGGATGTGCTTTTGGTATCCTGAGTCAGCCCACAAAGTAAAGCCTGGGACAGGATCAGCCCCAGGGACCCGAGCGTCCTCAACCCTACATTTAACACCATGGGCCCAACAGGGAAAGGTAAAATGCTGTGGCTGAACATGTCACAACACGATAAAGCAATGTTTTACAGAAGTGGAGGGCAGACACAGAGAAGGTGCCAACTCTGGAGCCAAAATGTCAGCGCAGTAACAAAAGGATTGCTTCCCGCATGTGCCTGGCACTTCCATTCCTCAAATGCTCGATTTACTCAGATACTTTTAAAAAGCATTAACTATAAAAGATGTCAGCGTGATTGACTGACCAGAAAAATGTAAATAAAAGAGCCCTAAATTGCATCATTTGGGTAAATATGTATTTATACAGTTTGGAAAGAAAAGCCTTGTTATTCAACTGTTGGACAGCAGCAGCGACACAGGAGTTGTTCTGGTTTATAATGCAAACCATGTAATTTGGGACAAGCATTATGTGTATTAAAAATGCAAAGTAAGATCCATGTGAAATGCTGTTAATTTGCAGTAGCCACTTTTCAAAGTATAATTTCTCAGGCATTTACATATTTTTTTCAGTAAAAAAAATAAATTAAACAGTATTTAGAACATTTGCCATATCTCATTTGTTGGATCAAGATACTTTTGAGCTACAGAAACATGAAAATGGCAATAGAAGCTGGTAAATTACTAATTTCCTCCTTTTTTAAAAAAACTCAAATATAAATTAAATATAGGAGTCACCTATTTCTAATAGGCCAAACATTTTTAATTACAATCAATCTGATCTCAACTGAATCACGTGATCATCTTTGCCAACTCCTGGCCCCTGTATTTACACTGATAAAACAGAGGCCCAGAGCACCCAGCAGTGAGAAACTCCCATTTAAAGCAGAGTTTTGCTCTGCAGGTCAGCCCCACAAAAGCTGGGCCTCGACCAGGGATCAAGAGGAACAAAGGACCAGTTTTGATCTCCCTAACAGGAGGGTCTGGCTGGTCCTAGCAGGAGTCTCGCAGCTGCTCCAAACCTTTGCTGTAATTCTACCTGTTTTGGCTCTCTTCATCCCTCTCCACGTGCCCTGTTGAAGGAGCTTCCAAGGACAATGGCTGGGAGGTGCAAACATCCATCACACATGGTGGTTGCACATTTCTCCTACAGTTAACCTCAAGAACCTCTGAACCTTTCCACCCCAGGGACAACCCCCACTGCCGTGTCTCTGAAAGACGGAGTTGTCTTCTCCCTTCCTACAGAACTGGCAGATGTCTTTCCTAAATTTGCAGATCCTTAAAAATATCAAAAAGATTATTGCGGGGGATCCAGAGGATCACTCTGTGCCTCTCCTTGCAATGTCAGCTTTGCTAAGTTGCCCTCCCTTGTCTCAGAAGGGAACCTGTAGTCAGGGTGTGTTCCCCAAGCAAGGCAGCTTGCTGGCCAGAGCGTGGGAAGGGGTATCCAGATAAAACGAGGGACAAGTAATTGAAAATAGTATGTTTCTACTGCAATACCACCCCAGGGAGTGTAGGAATGTAAATTTGCATTGCCCCACAATGCAAAACTGATTCACATATATCAAGTTACTAACAAGAGATTTTATTTTCAGTTATTTTTCTTCACTTGAGTTTTGCTAGAATTGCTTGCAACTGCCCATGTGAAAAAGCTGGTGCTGGGGTCTAGGCAGCTCTAGGCTCTAAGCATCCTTCCTCTCTTACAAAAATTAAAGGGCTGTGACTGCCTGGGCCTTCCCTGCAGGCACAATAAGCTGGAGGCCATTAGTTCTCCTGCATGATACAAATTCCCAGAGCCGAGCTAGACCCTGGAAATAGGATCTTTGGGTCCAAGCCTTAACCCCAGCTCTGGCACGGCGGAGTCAATGTTAACCCAAGGCAAGCCATTCTGGCGTCTGTCCCAATTGCTCGCTCTCTAATCCAAACCCCGTCGTACACGCTGGGGAGCAAGCGAATCCACAGGCTTTAACAGCGTTTGGATCATTCCCAGTAATACTTGGTAGCACTCCTGGAGGTTATCGCATAGAAAGTATTATTTAAACCTAGCTACTTTATTATTTTCCCAGCGGCATGTCAAACAATAACCCTTGAAGTGGTGAAGCCAAGCCATAGTCTTTGTCAGATTAACCTTCCTAGAGGCCTTCTAAAATCAATTGCAAATGTTAGCTCTGAAGGACGAGGCAGATAAAAAGCAGTTTCTATCCCTCCCCCCCAACTTTCATTTCAAGTTGCAAAACCAATCCACAGTCCTATTACAAATCAGATCTGAAAAATGCTGCTTGATTATTTTTTAAAGAGCTCAAACTAGGTCACCAAAAATAGAGTCTCTAATGGGCTAAATGTGGAAAATGACTGCTCAAAATTAACAAGTTCCTGGGCTCCAGGACTACACAAAAGCGTTTTGAGTAGATTGCTCACAACTACACAAACTGTATCCTCTGCCACACATGGCAAAAACCCAGCCTGCCAGATGCTAAGCAATCATTTGTGCAAAGTGTAAAGTGGTTTTCAAAAAAAAACGTAAAGGAATTTTTATTCTTAGAAAACAACTCTCTGGCTTCTTTTCCCTCCATTAGGAAGTGCTTTATAAACACGGCTCCTGAGGCAGGCTGGCTGGGCCACTGCAAAGCAGAGGCATTTGATTCCTGGTGTTGCTTTCAAGCTTTTCTCAAGCACGTGGCAGGGGACAGCATTCGACCCCTGGAGTAACAGGCCCACCAGAAGGTTTCCGTAAGAATACAGCTTAATAGGCAACAACAAGCCATACTGGGCAATTTTACTGGATAGCTCTAATCAGGGTTAGCAAGCCCTACCAGGCAGCCTGCTGAACCACCATGCTGAAAGCCAGGTGAGAAGTCAGAAAGCAGAGGATATTTGCCTTATTTTCAAAAACAGGATAGCCTCAACATGAATGCCCTCCAGCCAGTGACTGCTAAGAGCCAACAACCATACATCAAGATGCTACAGAAACACTAGGGAATGCTGGTGCATGAGGTTCACTATGATCGTGTACTAGCCACTTTGGCATCAAAACTCACAGCGTTCCTGTAAGTCACAGCAATGCATATGCAAAATCTAGGATGTGAAGAATTATAGGAAACACGCTGTTTTTTCTCAGAGCCACCATTTAACCTTTCCAAAACAAAACCAGTGACAAACCCTAGAGAAACAATAAGGTCCAAAGAATGACTACTTTGGGCATTATATACCGTCACACTCATAGAATCACAGAGTTGTCAGAGTTGGAAGGGACCTCTAGAGATCATCCAGTCCAACTCCCCTGCCAAAGCAGGGTTGCCCAGAGCACATCACTCAGGACGGCATCCAGGCGGGGCTTGAAGATCTCCAGAGAAGGGGACTCCACACCCTCCCTGGGCAGCCTGATTCTAGGGCTCTGGCACCCTCACCCTAAAGAAGTTCTTCCTCAGATTTGAATGGAACTTCCCATGTTCCAGCTTGTGCCCGTTGCCCCTCATCCTGTCACTGGGAACCATTGGAAAGAATTCGTCTCCAGCGTCCTTCAAACCACCCTTTAGATACTTATAAGCATTGATAAGGTCTCCCCTCAGCCTTCTCTTCTTCAGGCTAAAGAGTCCCAGCTCTCTCAGCCTTTCTTCACAAGGGAGATGCTCCAATTCCCTAATCATCTTTGTTGCCCTTTGCTGGACTCTTTCCAGTAGTTCCCTGTCTCTCTTGAACTGAGGAGCCCAGAACTGGACACAGTATTCCAGTTGTGGCCTCACCAGTGCAGAGTAGGCGGGGAGAACAACTTCTCTTGACCTACTGGTCACAGCCCAGGATGTGGGCTTCCTTCCCTACACAGCCCAGGATTCCATTGGCCCTCTTGGCGACAAGGGCACATTGCTGGCTCATGGAAAGATTGCTATCCACCAGGACTCCCAGATCCTTCTGCTCAGTAGTGATCTCCGTCTCCCAAAACCAAGGAATTAACCAGCGCATCACCTTGACTCCTTGCAGCACTGCCTGTGGCACCACGCTTAAACCCAGTATTATTTTCAAGGGAGAAAAAGCTATGGGAGACATCCCGCTCTGGGAACAATCTTTGGCCCCCATTTCACTAGTACCCCTGGAGTGAAGCACAGCACCCGTAGCTCTCCTAGGTTGCTCATCTCCATTCTAATTGGATTGGAAAACTATGATAAGGGTTCTGAACCTGTGGTGTGTAAATAAAGAAAAAAAACGTTATGTACCCTGACTGCTTTCTCCAAAGAACCTTCCATCTTTTGAACAAACATTTCCACAGATAAAAGCAAGTTCTGCCAGATCCATGGAAACAGATAAAGAAAACATTTCTGGGAAATACATACAGGCCTCGTTAGTAAACAGATGTGCTCGTGTTTTGGACTTAAGTCACCCTCTGCACAAAGCTCATGAAAAATCCATCAAAGACACGGACAGTCTTCCTTTCAGAAGAGACCAGTCCAGACATACATTTTGGAGACTGTCTAGTGAGCAAACAGAAGACAGAAAGCTGAAACAGTACTTTGTAACGCCACCTTCACCAAATGGTTAGTCAAAACATTTAATCTCTGCCCATTTCCTCTCTGTAACACGAGGATTTTGCATAACACCCAAGACACTTGGATAAGGGATGCTTCAGTACGTGCCAAGCAGGATCCTGACTCTTCTGCAGCAGCCCGCTGTCACCCACACCAGGGATTTGACTTGGAGGTTTTCAAGGCTGGGTTTGTTTGCTTGAGAGCACAAGCAGGGCTGACTTGGTTTGCTTTGCATTTTGCTTTTGCTGTAGATGCCTACTGGATTGCATCTCTCACAGAAATGTCACTTTCTAGCAGACAGCCTGACCTTTGAAAAAAGTGAAGCATTTTAAAAAAAAAAAGTCTATGATTAAAGCCCAGCCATATGTTGGGGAGAACTCCATCTCTTTAGATTTTCCACCTACACAGTGAGCACCATACTGCACTTGTCCTCTTAAATTACACTACGTCACATGATGGAACAAGACATCGATAACAACATGATGTGAAGTGTAAAACAAAATGAGAAAGCTCTAAACATATCTTTCTTTGCAACGGCTTGCTTTTGCAGAAAGTGCAGATCTCAGGGTACCAAGACACAGAGCGGTTTCCCACTTCTGGGGAGGCGCCACGAAAACAACCTGGGTAAGCAACGAGTGAAATGTGGTACTCTCAAATCTCAGCTCCAGGGTGGTAACGAAGTGGCAGACTGCGGTGATACCAGGGGCTGAGTCCAAACTAACCTGGTTACTAACACTCTTGCAGCTGCTCTCAGGAGGATGGGGAAGGGAGAACGCACAAATCATCTTCTTCTGCCTACTGCTGGTATCTACACACAATGTCCCTGCTGAAAGTGAGGAAGACTGTGGTACAGCGGTCGCTGCTGGTACAGGCTTTTCCACCTGGCCCTGGAAAAGGGGTGGGGATGTGGGCAGGTGAGACTTGCTTTGGTCTTTTTATAACAGCCCTGAAAATAACATCACTTTGCTATTGATTTTAAGGCCCATCACCAAAATTCATGCCTGTTAGCTCACATTGTAATTATATTTTTAATAGGTCAATAGAAATACCATATTATTAAAAATACAACAGTATGTTTTACATTGATATGTTCGCACACTTTTTTCTTCTGTTCCTTCAGTGCAACCAGCTGTCTGGCACCGCATGGCCCGGAGGAGTTCAGACAGACTTTCCTCACAGTAAACATGAGTGTGGCTTTCCAGCGTGGGCAGCAGAGGTCTGCACAAATTCATCAAGGGTTAGGGTGATACAGTTCCACCAAAAATGTCTGTGGGATCAACATAGTTTAAACTGTAGGCACTAGTGTCATTTCAGCATGCTCGTGCGTGTATGTGAATACTGTTTAGCTGGCATTCATTTTCTGTATGCGGTCGTAGGAGTTTGTACAGGGGGAGATTAATTTTACAGGACCACAGCCTAAAGTCTATTCAGGCAAATCGCCCACTGATTTCAGAGAGGATTGCTGGCATTTTAAAGTTTTTGCTAAAAGACCTCTCTGTCTTTATATGAAGCTGATTTCTTTTAATGTAGGCTGTGATATCCTTGTTGTCATGTATAGAACTTTTTAAGCTTTATAAGCAACAAGAGTTCATGGACATCATATAGCAAGTCTAAGAGAAGATGGACATAAGGGATCGGGTGAGGATTCAAATCTCATTAATTAGGGCAGGAAGGGAGGACACTAAACTGCCCTAATCAACTCCTTCCCTCCTCTCCTTCCATCTTTCCACCAGCACTTCCCTTCCCTTAAGTGAAAGGACCCCTAATATCTTCCAATTAATGGCTTTGCACAAAAGCTGCAGCTTAAAACCTCGATGCAGACTTATGGCACAGAGAATGGTGGAACCACAGATCCCCACTCAAGGTTCAGAAAAATTCATGATTTATCCTCTGATTTTACAGTGCAAGTTCTACAAAGCCTTACTGTGCTCAGGCAACCAGCCTTTTGTAACCAGGTTACAGGCACAGCACTTGGAGAGGAAGATGGACTTGAGTTTATTCAGCTGGAGTATACAACTCACTTGGTATTTCCACACGTGGATGTTAAACTGGTCATAATGAAAATTCACAAGTACCTAAAACCAGGAATTATGAATCAAACGGCTCCTAAATTGCACATCCGGAGTGAGACTTCAGATGGGGACCCATAAATATGTAATGCTATCAGAACTGCTTATGAGACGCAGGGCACAGTAAATTATAGCAATTACTCTATTCTGTCAACTAGACAAAAAATGAGCAAATTTTCTTTTGCCCCTAAGTAGTGGATCACAGATCCTGCTGGAGAGAGCCGCAGCTGTAGCAGGCATTCAGAGGGCAGGACATGGGAAGGATGGGGACAGCCAGGACAGGGTCAGTAATCACCAAATACCTTCCAGCCATTTCATCATTTAGTGCTTTGAAACAAGCTATTTCTAGCACTAAAGCCTTGTAAAATGCAAGTTTTTACCATATGGCAACACTGACAAGTGCTCACTGAACATTTGTGAGCTCTTCCCTTATAGCCGTGCAGTGAAGTTGCACTTTAAAGTCTCAAAAAAGAGACATGGGGAGAGCGTCAGTGCTTTCATTAGCCATTTTACTCACAGGAATACTCATCAATAGCTGCACAGTCAAGTTTTGAAGTTAAGAAAAGTAGCAGGCAAAGTATGTTCTCTCCATAAAAGAGTAAATAAATTAGCTTTTCCATCAATGCCTCTTGTATTCTCACTTGACAAAGAGTAGTTTTTCATTACTCAAATTGCTTTGTGCATTAGTCAATGAAGTCCAAAACATTAAATTCTGCTCATGAGTTAGAAAAGTTCAGTCCAGATAATTTTTTCTTTTGCAGCCTTTTTTTTTTTTTTTGGTCAGAACACAAATGTTCTTTCATGTGGTTCGATCAGGCACATGCATTACAGCACTCACATTTCCCAGCGAAGACCATCCACGCACTCTGGAAGGGCCATATCTGTCTCTCCTGGCTGCTGTCATTAGCCAACGAGCAAATCACTTGATAATAAAATACCAGCATCCAACACACCTGCATGTTTCTGCCACGCACCAGACACCCGCGTCCTTTTCTAGACAGCAGTACATCTTCCTTTCTAATGCAAACTTCCACCCACCCACATACCACACATAATGACTCAAAAGCAAAGGCAGCCCATTAATTATGCCTGTGATGTTCTCCAGTTTTTTGTTCTCACCATTATCCAATTCTGAAAGATTGGCATCCCTAAATTTGCAGAAGCCTCTTTCAGCGGATGGCTGCGGCTGTTGGATGGCAGGCGAGGCAGAAACACCAGGAACGCCAACGGAGCAGCGCTGAGTTATGTCACCATGAGATCTGGCCCTCAATTTTTGCATACCGTCTCTTCAACCACAGTTCTACTGAAAAAGTTCAAGAAAAATGAATTTTCTCCATTTTATTTCTTCCCCTTAGAAACAGGATTACTCCAAGATTAGGACCAAAACTACTCTTGAGGTTTTGTAACTAGCACTGCTGAATATAACGACACATTCTTATTTAAGGGGATGACGAAATATTCAAGATCATGTCCCTTTAAAGCATCCCTTTAGGTACAATAACTGAAACACTGGAAAACAGTGATTTTTCTTCCTTTTTTTTTTTTTTTAAGGTGAAAATCATCTCAGAAATATGTAGATAGATAAAAAAACCCAACATAGTTACTACTGTCCTTTTCAACTCCATTCATGAACACCAAAAGCTTTTTTCTCCTTTGCAAAGAAGCTTCTGCTTTCATGTTTTTGCTGTGGGCTGTAATTTTTTAATAAAAATAACAGCTAATTCAATCTCAGTGCTGAACTGTTTGGTGCTTCGTTTCTTTTTAGAGACTAATTTTGGAGTTTTGCCATAATTTGCTGTGTCTACAGTTTATCTGATTTTTATCGACTACTTTAATTAAAATGACTTGCAGTACAATACAAATTGATTTTGTGATAAAATAATTAATAGCAATTAATTCATTTTTGACATAATTACCATATGCAATTTTTCCTCCAGCTGCCATTCTCTGCCTCTCAGAAGCCATGCCCTTAGGGCAGAAGAGGTAAAACAGCAATGTTTCTTCATCCAGATATCCACAGAGGATGCTCATCCCTTCCCCTCATTCCCAGTGCCTCTGCAAACAGCCTGTGGTATTATGAACACTCCTTCATCAGCCCCAAATAATATCTGTATCTCTATCAAGTGTTCATCAGGTAAGTTACCCAGCCCCTCTCTCAAAGAAATGGTGAGGTGTTTCATGAAGCTGTTGCCCAGGAAATACGAGGACGCTATATTTTAATTAATCTCTCTTCAATTATAATATGAAAGCATCACAGGCACGCTATAAAATGAAGGATTTCTTTCCCCTGTTCCCAGCATCTTTCTCTCTCCCAGCCCTTCACTTTGTCACATACAGTGGCAGTCTCAGACCAAGCACACATAAGTACATTAAGATTTTTCCAAAGAGAGATCACACGCTGCAAACTCACGGCAAGTGCTCACTTTTTCCGATGGGCCTAAAATTACACGGGGCCTCATGTGTTTTGTTGTGTTTTTTTGTTTTTTTTTCAGAGCAAAGTCCCCAATTACAACCCAAATAATGCTTGGCTTCTAAGTGAACTCGAGAGCCTAACTCCCTTTGAAAACGGGAGCTGCACACGCCGTGGATCTGCAAAGGCAGTCGAGCAGGGCGGGAGGAGACGTGCCGTGCAATGCCCAACGCGAATGACATTCAAAAAGCCATTCTGTCAGCGCTCGCAGTCAGTCCTGCGGGCTGGGAAGCAGTGACCCCGCTGCAAAGACAGCCTACAAACAGCGGGTAGGAAAATTGCTTTAGAGGCGCACGGCACCTCTTAATACAGTGTCAAACACAGGGAACAGACCCCGGCGTGGCAGGCGCTTGAGGATTGTGACTTTTCCATTTGAAAATCTTCTTTGAGGCAGCAGCCGAGAGAGATTGTGCTGCTGGCAGGTGTGAAGTGGAGCAACTTCTGATACCTAAAACCACACATCCTAAGTAATCTTCTAGACTACTGAAAAACACCAAGGAACTACCACCTAGGAACCCCCACGCATCACACTATAGAAACTTCTAAAACTAGTAACACACTGAAGAAGGAAGGTGACCTGAAGGTGCAAAACAGTCCTCGACCTCTGCAGCTGCCTGTGGAAGAAAGTCAATCCATCACCAGGTCAGCAGGAAGGGCCCTACCACCACGATGCAGGAGAAGACACTGCCACAGGGGCTGCATCAGGCTGTGAGTATGAAGCATGGAGAATAAATGCACCTGGTTCCCTGGCAGCAGGTACTTCTTTAGAGAGACCGGTGGCAAGGCTGTGATCCTCTTACTGACAGCATCCAAATCTGACCCCCTGACACATCACTGACCTGGGAGTGCATGATGAAGCAAGATGGCTAAAAGGAAAGCATATTAGACACCAAAGTTAGTTCCTGTGATCAGGGTATCAGAAAGCTTGACGTACAAACACTTTCCTTTTAACTGTTCTTCTACCTTACTAACCATTCCTGTTACACATTTTCGTATGTTCTAAAAATTTGGTTTGAAGCTGCTGTTTCATTTTCAATGCAGACATATTTCTATCTGTCATCTAAATCTAAAGCTGCCTTTGCCTAATATTGTGAACTTTTGACACCCCAAAGGTGAACTATAATTGCTCTGGGAATTGCTTTTCACATCAGCTCTGTTCCTTCCCTAGAGCTTGTAAATTTACCTTTTCAGCTGCTTTTCTCAAAACCTCCTTATGCCTCTGTCCAGTGTTCAGCAGCTGGTACCAGCTCCCCTGGACCTACAGATGTTTTTAAAAGGTTGTCTCCTCCAGAATGCCACTTGCTATCTCCAGAATCTGCCTTGGAGGACTTCATCAGTGATCCCTGATCTATTACACAAGATTTCACAGCCCAAAGGATTTGCTTGCTATTGTAGATAGCTATAACCCAGAATTTTGGGTACGTTTGAATTAAGACACCATGAAAGCAGGCAGCTCCACAGAAAATCCATTGCCTTTTGTTGCACAAGTTTCATATTTTTTTCATAACTTCCATTGACTGTCTTTGGAGGAGGTACAAAAGCCCTAGAGCCTGGCACCGTGGGGTCTCTTCTTTTGATGGGGGAACAAACGATGATTTCACCTTCCATTTCTTACTTGTTTCTGCTCAGTTTTGACTCCCTCCTAAATATTCCTCTGAACAATAAAATCTATTCCTGCCTTGTTACAGATTATGTAAATAGCACGAGAGCAATAGAAACCCCAAACCCTGAAATTGCAGCAACCACATCACAGCTGTTTAGCCCAGAAATGATAGTCACAGCTTTCCTTAAGGAGGGAAGATGCAGGGCAGATGGATTTCAAGCTTTAAGCCAAAAATGCTCCACTGACCCAAGCCTAACTTCCTGACAGTACCTCTTTCTCTTCATCTCTTTATTTAACTGACATTTATTTTCTAATATTTTTTTCTTTTGCAGTAATTTTGGAAATCCTAAAGGAAAAAAAGGATGCTTGGGCTGACCTCAGACTGAAATATTTCTGATGAGCTGACTGAAATACCCTGGTTCAGTTCAGTTCATCTTTAATTTGCCAAAGTGTTGCTCCATGGCACTTATGATTTATAGCTTGGCTGATTTTTAAGCTGAACTTGCAACTCAGACAACACCGTGGTGCAGCTGGTACCATCACACCTCACAACACAATTCATTTTGTCATTACCAATACATTTCTGCATGGGCATTTCATTCTGCTGAATTTCTGGATATTTTAACTTGTCATCCCAAATCAGGATTACCATAAAAGTTGAAAGAGCAGAATTTTCCCATAAGGCAGGAATACCAAACAGCATTTAGCCTTGCAGTTTACACTGCTGCTGTTAGAGGAGAAGTCTTCTGCTGCTCTTCAACAGCTCATTATCCAAAATCATAAGGCAATGCATACTTAAAATTAAAAAAAAAAAAACCAACCAAAATAACCCTGTCAAGATTGAATGACCAAAGAACTGAAAGAAAAAAGCCATTTGGTCCTGCTGACCCTGCAGCTAGTAAAAATCAACACCAAGGTGATGGCAGGAGGAATGAGTTGTGACAAGATGAGAAAGTACCTCTATCTTAGTTATAAAAGAAAATCTATGAAATGCTCAAGGAGATAAATAAAATCTGCTTCATGCAAGAATTATCAAGGCCTTATTATGTCAGGAGAAAGAATAATTCTCCTTTTCTCCCTTTCTCCATCCTGACTGCTAAACATACGGAAACACAAGCGATTGATGAACTGACTTGAAACAGAGAGCTTCTGGCCAGCTCAACAACCAGTAGTGTTTTAACTGTAGTTAGACTGACCCAAACTAAGTCTTTTCCTTTTCAGTTTTCCAAATTAGTCTTTGATGAGATTACAGGAAATGAATTAACAGGTTTCAGATTCCTTCCATCAAGCAAAAATGGCATGAAAAAAGGAACCATGGCAATTACACAAATGTTGTGTCCTCCTCCCTTTGCACATCTCCCCCCTCAATGGATTCCTCACCTCCAGAACTGTATAAATACCTAAACCAGACATAATTACCATTACTCAGCCTTAGTTGGTCATGCTTCTTCAAGAAGTTCTCAGCAAAATCACCAGAGAGCCCTAGACAAGGGCCATATAGATATTCCTAAGCCTGTATCACATGCTGGCAGAGGAATAGCGTATTTTGAAAGAGGCTAGTATATGAGGAAGACAAAATTTTGCACAAGACTATTCGAAATAGATTGAAATAATTAAAAAAGGCTGGAGGAAGAAAGAGATTGAAAGGAATATAATGAGCCAAGGCACTGGATGTCACTGTCGGTGGAACAAGACAAAAGCAGAGCAGCTGTGCAAGATGACGGGATCGCTACCAGCAAGCTGGAAACAACATAAAATTAATGTGTCCTTAATTTATTCACCCTTTAAATGTTAAAATTTAGTTTCAATATTACCAGGCAGCAACAAATGAATATCAGTAATTTATTTATGTCATCCTTCAATATGGAGCTTATAGACCGATTTACAGAAACAGTTTTGCAGACTTAGTTGCAACAACTCTTTTAGGTGAAAAACAACAAACTTATAGCCAACCCCTCTGGGACTCTGCTTCCCTGCCCATACAGGACCATTTAAAAGACAGGATCTATAAGGCAGTATTTAATCTTCATTTACAGGCTCTAGAAAGTCACTGAAGTTTTAAGGACTGAAGCAATTTGAAAAGCTACTGAATTTCACATTCGAGGCTCAAGCTGAATCAACCCGCAGGAGCACTGCTAGGAGTGTCCGTGCCCACACCAGCCTAGTCACGCTTGTGCTCCAAAGTGCAGTGCAAGAATAATTCACTGTATTTCTATATACTATACTGCAAATAAATATATTGAAACACAGAATGAAATATAATATATATTTCAGTATATAGCTCAGTGTGTGGCCTCCGTACAGCCATGGCTTTTTTCTCCCACATGGGAAACCAAAAACCCTTCCCAAACCAGTGGCCCCTGCACAAATCCAGTTCAGCCCTTGCAGCTTCTCCAGTCCCCTCAGCTCCCTCCAGCCCGTACTGCAGCCAGCCCCACGCACCCCCTTTTCCTGCCAAATTCCTTGTAAATGCCTGGAAAATCCTGTGAGGCGGTGGGCCTTACTTTGCTCCCAGCTGTGCTGATCTCAGAAGAGCCCCCTGAGGCTTTTGCCCTTAGCACACAGCGACCTCCTTGTTTTCCAGCCAAAGTCTCGTGGTTGATAGCTGAACTTTGCTCCCAGATCTCTTAGTTGTTTTGCAAAATTTCTCAAATTCATACGAGATTCCTCAAAGCAAGAGCCTTTTCGCAGGCTGTGTCAATTAATCAGCACGTTTATGCGGCAGAAAAGGTGCACAGCCACAAACCTTTCACATAGCTACATAAAACCCACGTGCCTATGGGGTTCACGTTCAAGGTACAGTTAGTGATGCTGATAAACCGATCAGCGACGTCAGATTCATGGGGCAAGGAAGAGGAGCTGCAGAAACAGCAAAGCACAAGAGAAGCTGATCACTTTGTATCACTCTGGAAATCAGTTTACAACTCAGCTTTGTGATTTCTATTCCTAACAGTGAACACAGCTTAAATTTATAATGGGAAGTTCACATGTAATTTTGTTAATCGGAACCGTGGGTTTGAGTCACCTTCATTAATTAAGTTTAAAGAGCATTTGAATAATGCAAAAAAAAAAAAAATACTATTTGAACCCTTAATAGTTACATGAGTTTTAGCCCACACGACCTCTGTTTGATGATTCATATGATAAACATTATTTGTCTTCCAGGAATTCACGAAAACCTTTTTAAAATGTAGTTTCAATCACCCCATGAGAGAACAGAAATTATTAAGGACAGCGTATGTAGATGGCATCAAAGGTTGGTATCACTGAACACACCTGACCACCAAAAACCAGTGAAATATCCCTCAGAGTAGTTCCCTGCCAATGCATGGTACAGGAAATATTTTTCCAAAGTGCAGTAGATTTTGTAAATATCAGAAGTGTGTGAAGAATATGAAATTGGCCATCAGCAATTTGCTAACCACATCAGGAGAAAAAACCTCAGACCATTAGAAAATGATCATTTTAAATAAGCAAGTGCTTAAGTTCATCTTTATTTAGCATAGTGAAGCATGTACTCAAGTCCCACAAGCCAAAGGCATTCACCCTCATGCTCCGAGTTAAATAGATGTCAAAAAGCTTTGCTGGATGGTCTGCCACAAAGTCCAGGCTGGAGTCAATGGTTGACGCACCTAGGAGATGGACTCCGGGTATGATCAGTGATAGGAAATAGTAACATAGTGATGAACACATGCAGAAAAAATAATAACATGAAAAAAAATGGTGTTCGAGAGCCGAATGTGTTGGAGAAGTTCCTACGAGTTGGACAAAATCTACACAATGATCTACTACTGCATCCCTCGTTTCAAAACTACATCTAATTCACGCAGAAGCCTTAGCTCCACGTGATATAACTCTTACATGGACAGAAAACATTTGGGATCAAATTAATGAACCCTTCCAGGAAGCTCAAAACATGAGAGCTCTGCAAGTCCTGTGCTTACCTGTGGAGTTTGTCCCTGTAACATGTAGGAGCTGATGGCTGCCCAGGCCAGCTGACATGCTGCAACAGGAAAGCTCTTTCTACCTCCAGAAGATATGCAACCCAGGAAAATCCTCACTGAATTTTACTTTTTCAATTTCTGGACATGGATGCTGAAGCCTATAATACAATCTGGAGCCTTACCAAGTGTGGCTTCCTGCAGTCTCCTGGTTCTGAGCAGGCATCTCATGCAGCATTTCAAGAAGCCTCACAAAGGTCAGTAATTTTCAGCAAGAAGGTTAAAACACCAATGTTTCTTGCTCTAGAGAACATGTTCTCTAGAAAAATAAGCATATGAGTAAGAAACTACCCAGAATTAAAATGTTCATTTTGAATAGTATTAAAAATGCCTATTATAGCTCCAAACAATAATTTCCCAACATTGCAGGGACGGGACCCCTCTCCACGTAAGAATGCAATCCTATCAATTATAACCAGTAGAGAGTAACATTTAAGTCCACAGCTCTTCATAAATGCCTCAAACTGTCTCTCAACACTATCATTTTCTTCAGGCACCATAAGGGTCACCAGTACAAACCAGGGAAATGTTTGCTGCCTGCAGGTTCTTTGAAACATCTCAAGGCACTACATTTGCTCAATTAATTTCCTTTCTAGTTATTTTTTAATCTGTAGGAAAAGAAAGCTGTCTTAAATGTTTTGATATTAAGTATACAAAGTCTGTTTACTTGTGTCATTATAGCACAGCTTTAAAGTCTTTGCATTTTTTCCTTTAACTACTAGAGGGGAAGAACCACCACCAACTAGATTTATGAGGCTGGCATGCTTTCAAAGCCAAAGTTGATCAGGAAAAAAGCTTTAAATATAAGACACAATGACTTAGTCAGCCCTGTGAAAGTTTTGATAGATGCGGTCTTCCCTCAAGCCGTGAAATCCTACTGAAGAAATTTCAGCTTGTCATACCCTTTTAAAAAATATCCAAAGGCTCCCCAGGCCCAAATCTCTTTCAAGTGCTTTGAGAGCATCATCCGTGCTAAGTGTTATCATCTTCTCCATGCCTCAAACTCAAGCTACCTGAAGGTTATTTCAATGCAGCAAGAGGTACTCGGACATGAACACCAAACTGGAAGGCAAATAACTTCCCCAGGACGGGGAAGTACCTTATGAAACTTCACAGCAGGTTATGTCAGGAGCAGCTAACTCCCCTGTTATAGTTTTAGGGAAAGAGTGTGCTTTCCTAAACAATGGGAGTCGCTTCAGCACTAAATTCCCTTCAAATGCCAAAAATTAGCTCCAGCCAATGAATAACCCAAGAAGCAACAGCTGGGTTTGTTTGTATTGATTTATCATCATGTATAATGAATCCTGACCTAGACCCACAGCAATCAGCCTAACCATTGCTGACACTGCACCATATATCTTTTCCCTGGGTCTTGCCTTAAAGTCTAGAGGCACTTGGAAAAGAGCAGAACTTGATTTTGATCACAAATGTCTTTGCATGACTCACTGCCACTTCTCACAGCCTCCTAAATTCTTCATTAGTTTGCAAAACGAACACGGGTAATTGCATTTTATTTTGTTCATAGCCTTGTTAACTTACTACAAGAGTATAAAAATGAACATTGACAGTCAGAGTTATATCCTGAGATCATTCAAAGTCATACAGTTTCTCTAGGTATCAAGGTTTTTTTACACGAGTGAAACAAGGGCAAAAAATCTCTCTTCCCATTTATCTCTGAAGGAACCGACCTGAAAGCCTGTAGTTGTGCCCATTTTCTAATCCTGACTGAAATACCTTCATTACCAGATGTTTTCTTTTCATTATGGTGTATCACTTCCGACTGCCGTAATACAGAGGGGTAAGGGTAAATAATCTCTTTTTTCAGGACCCCCAAGAATTTTGTCTTCATCTTAAATTAGGAAGGCCTGGCCTTCCCTTGCTGTGGCCTAGTGTGGCTAAAAAATCTCCCGTGGGCCTCTCGGAGACTTGCTTACTATTCGATCTCTTGTGCTTCCACAAGCAAACGGGTTCAACCAACTCCTATAGAGTACAGGAAAACTCAACGCAATTTGAGCAGTTTTAGCCCAGATACTAACCTATAATAACCCAAATACCACCTAAACTACCTGACTGAGCAAAGGAAAATAAAGTCAGTGTCACAGACATCTTTCTTAAAACACTGTATGATCAGCCAAGGGTACTGAAAAGTTGGTGGCAGCTGCTTATTCTGAGCTCTAAGTTGTCACTGAAGCCAACCATGCAGAGACCAGTGAAGCTGGGACATGGAACAGGAAAGGCACAAGATATACCTGTGGGTACATTTCCAAAGGGTAAGCCCTATGGGAACTTCCCCTGCCTAGAAATACATCCTTTTATTTTCAGACTGTGAAACCCAGCCAAAACAGTAGTGATGGTAAACAGGAAATCAGGTGGCTTTCCAGAAGATAAAATGCCCGTGCAGATCATACAGGCACACGCCTTCATGCAAAACATGAGAAATGAGACTAAAAAGCCCAACAGGTTCAGCCAGTGGTTGCTACCCCCTTACAGCCGGTGGTACCACTCTCTCTGTATGAAGCTGGCTGCCTGCAAATGCCTGACCAAGCCTGTGAGTCAGCAGGGTTGACCCCATGGGAGAACACAGGCTAATGCAGCCTGTGCCCTCTCCAGTAAGCCTGGGGTTTTAAGCCAAGGGCAAGTCCCCGCAGCCATCTAAAGACTCATTTCACCAAATTTGCGGAAAACTGGAAGAAGCAAAGTTGACTGCCCCCGTATCTGAGGCATTGCTGGAGGCTCCAACAGCCCAAGCCCATAAATGACCAGCTGCTACCCCAGACTCCAGGGAAAAGATCTGTGTCTGAGCTGACATTTGGCTTGGCCCTCGTGAAAAAAGGCTGCCTTGATTAGGTTGGCACTGACCAGAGCAGTCTTCTGAGACAGGGCAAGAAATAACATCTAAAGCACTTGCACAGTAAAACACATTGTGCAACTACTTGCTGGCGGCTTGATAAGTAAGCTCTTAGTTTTTATTTTATTTTTTTTTCACATGGCTGTAAGAGACCTAGTGCACAAAGAAAGTATATATAAAAGAAGACTGAAAAGAGATTTAATCTGTAGCTCCCTTTTTCATAGGCTGATTTATCTCCTTTAGTGAATGCAGCTTTTGCACTGTTAATGTCCATTGGAGTAAGATTTCTGAATAATTCTAAGGATGCAAATTGATTAGAGAGTGAAATAATGTAGCATTTGGCACAAAACCATCACAAAATTTAAAATAAATTAGAAAAGCCCCCCAGAAATGGGCTAGTTTGAAGGACATGCAAGCTGCCTAACACAATCTTTCCCTGAAGGATCACCACCTCCTAGCCCAGAAACACCATCCAGGTATTTGAATTTGCTTCCACTAGTACTCTCTTTGTCTTGGTAAAAGGCAAAAGACAACCTCACAGGACATTCTTCAACATAGTCAAAGTTGATACAAATGTTGATGCAAGAATTAGAGAGCTGCAAACAGACACAGTTGTAAAAAAAGCAAATATTGATTAAAGATTTTTTTTTCCATAGCTAAACAGAAGTTTTGAATAAGCATTTTTATTACCCTCTGGTTAAATTCTGTCTGCCTTGGAAATTATAGAAAGATTTAAAAAGAAAATAAAAATCACTGGACGATGTGCTTTTCTCTTTTTTTCTTTTTACTTTGGCTTTAAAATCTGTGGAGATTTGAGCGGTCAATTTTTTGCTTTTCACATTTTTTCAGGTGAGTTCCTGGGGTTTTGTGAGGGGGGGCAGTTTGCAGATACCAACTGATTACTCTGAATTCCCTCCTCCCATCACTACAATTGACACAAGTTACAATCTGTCCTGCTGTTTTATAACTGAGAGATCTCATCACACCTACAGGGACTGAGACGTCAAAGAAAGACTCTTTGGAGACTTCTTCAGTGCCCCTATCTTCAGCAGACTTATTTCTAACCTATTTCTAAAGCCCGTAACAGAGACTTTCTATAAACCCAATACAGAGATAACTATACTGTCAGTAAATACAAAGCTACTTTTCTGTACTGAGGAAACTTGCATATGAAAAACACAGCGAAGAAAGCGAAAATAAAGTCATACAGTCTATAAAATTCAGTTAAAGTGTATTAAATCCTCACGCAACTGCTTTTTTATACGTAGAAAGCATGCTCAAGTTCAGGTGGTGCAACTTTGTGCCAAGATAATGGATGGGGTCCTTGTCTCTTGCTAGCCTGCCCTCTTTCAGGGAATTACAATTTCTAACATTGTAATTTCAGAAGGAATCATGGAAATTCCCACAACCCGCTGTGCAAAAAAATTGCTCCATCTCTCTGTACCATGCTTGTAGAGTGGCTGGGCCAGGAACCAAAACCTTGTTGCCCTCCCATGGCACAGGTGCTGCTCAGGGCAAGTTATCCCATCATCTACATGGCTTCCAGCTCCTATAGTTAACCAGAAAACAAGGAGGATGTGCATGGTAAAAATAACAAAAACCTGATTTCTCTCAAATGAAGGCTGTTTTCCCTTCCCATGCCTTGGCTCCACTTTTGACAAGAAAACAGAAGAAGGAAGAGTTAAAAATCTCAGTGGCCACAGAAAGTTTTATTTCTGAAGTCTGATTCAAGGTTCTTTCTAACAAAATCTGACTTGCCAATTCTTATCTACACGCTGCCTCTTCAGAGGATACCTTCTGGAAAAAAGTACAACCACAGAACCTAACACAAACACACTTTGTTTGGAGTAATTTCCCAAAAAAGCAACAAAAAACGTTTATTCTACTTTCAATATGCAACATAATCTGGCAAATGTCAGTGATTGGCAGGATGAGGTTTAAAAAGGGTAAGAGCAATATTCAACCAGAGAAAAACAGACATGATGCCAGAAACACATCTGGCCAAGAAATGCCAGTTTTTAGAAACACACAAAACTATAAATTGCAAAGATCTTCACCGAAAAGTGAAATGAAACATTTTCTTAACAAACCCAAAATCTGAACCAAAAGAAGGCTTTATAAGAACCTTTGCTTTATTTAAAAAGAAAAAATGTTTCATTGAAAGCATATGGAGGGGAAAAAAAAAAATCAACCAGGTGTATAGTCCTTATTTTTATCTTGGTCATTAAGACCAACAGCACTTGATCAGCTTGAAGCACGTGAACTGAGCTATTTTGGAGATGTTGAGCCTCATCTTGGTTGGCGGTGCTGCTTCCTACCCCCACCGGCTCCCTCTGGCAGACCTCTAGCTGGGAAAAGTTTGAAAGCTTTTCCCTACTCTTTAGCTGAGGGCCACGGAAAACATTTTGCAGTGAATAAATAAAATCAGGATCGGAAAATGCTGCCTGCATTCTGAAACCCTGCAATATTTTTTCCCAGCTGCCCAGCATCAAAGTGCATCCTCTAAAAAAAAGAGACCTTGCCCTTGCTTAATGCGATCACCCTGAGTCTATAATTGACCCATTTTTGTGGTTACTCGCTGTCCTCTCACAGGATCTAAGGAAATGATCAAATCTATTGCTTTTGATAAATATTTCTTACCCACTCTGGCAAGGACAAAAGTTAAGTGCTTGAAAGAAAAAGATTATCATCTCCTCATTACATGACGCCACTACAGTGTTTTCTCACTGTTTGTCTTTCCACAGGGCCTCACTCTCTGCCTTCGGAAAACACCAGCTTTTAAATGACACCTTCTCTGCAATTACTAGGTCTTTGTTTTATATTGTCTCGTGCAACTTGACCCTGACAAAGGAATACTTTATAAAGCAAGAGAAATCCCACTTGTCACGCTTGTCTGTGGGTGCTGGGGTGGCCAATAGCTCAGATGTCGCTCCCAGTCATCGCAGAATGAATAGGGATACACAAACAGTCAGAGATGAGAAACACAAGGAGTTATCCGAGATGTTGGTGTTTCAGGTGAAGGGCAATACAATTTACTATTTGCTTGCAATTACTGCTGCACGATTCAGGTAGCTCGCGGCTCATCATTGCTTCTATTGACTGTTTTCCAAAAAAAACCCCACATCTGCTGGTGGGGCTTGAAAAATTGCAACAGGCTGGATGCAGGTGTCTGTTTAGCTGTTTAGCTACCAGCCTGTCACCAAAGCTAAATGGATTTTAACTGGCTCAGTCACAGCCAGAGGTGCAGAAAAGGAAAAGGTATCTAAAGGCACAATGGAAATTAATGGAGAAATTCCCCCAGATGGCTCCAACGCTACCACATTTTCACTGGTGAAAGCAGCCCTGGACTGCGGCCACGCACCACATCAGTCCTTATCATAACCATGAAATGGGATGGAGCAACAGCACATCACCTCGCTCCGCGCTCGCCTTTATTCCGGCACCTCTAAATATTTATTGAAACTGATAGACCAGGCACTGTGCTTCCGCTGCTGTATGGCGAGCTTTATCGTACTTTTCCACACAGGAGGATGCTAATAATTAGGATCCTTCCAGATTTTGAAAATAATTGCGACTCCCCAGCATACAGGGGGATAGCTTTAAAGAAACAGCTGTGATCTTCTAGTCTTATACCAGGCATAAGTTTACTCTACTGAAACCTGGTGTTGGCTGATTCACACGAATAACAGGTAAGTGGCAGAGAGGTTCAAAGTTCAGAGGAATCCCTGTGTTTCAGATGCTTACCTGGATTACCCTGGCCTCTTGTGTCTGATGGGCTGCAGCAGAAGCTCTGCACAAGCTATCTATGATACATTTCTGGTACTCCAGATACTTTTATTATACTTGTAATACTATATTTTTGACAAGATGCAGATGAGAAAAACAACCCTCCACTTCAGCCTATTGCTGTCTGCTGTAGTTCTCCTAGAAAGTATTTATTACCTGCAATGCAGCAGTGGTTGGGGCCAACTTCTACCCAAGGAGAAAGGCCCTCACTTGGACAATCAAGAGCCAAACTCAGGAGTGAGAAAACCATGAGATACAGCACACTCTTGTGAGAAGCGGAAGGAAAGCTCAAGGATGAACCTGAAAAGCCCCATCAGCTGGGGAGAAAGCTCTCACCCTTCCCTGTGTTGAGGGAATTTCTATGCCAGTGACCTGAGGAGGTAAGTGTTGAAGGGAGATGGGAATTAAGGCCAGATTGCAGGTTTCCTTCATCAAGAGCCCCTCTCCTACTAAACGGATGGGAGGCAGCATCTGAAGGATATCTGGATTGAAGGGCTGGCAGGTTACATAGCATAATACAGGAAAAATAATGGGAGGAGTGAGTTAATTAAATATTTCTGAACCTTTCAAAAAGGCTTGGGTCCCCCCTTCAGCAAGAGGCAATGCTTTGGTACAGAACGAATTGCATCTCTCCTGCTAACAAGCTGGTTTTCAGCCCTATTTAGTGTTCAAGTGAATTAATTTTCCTAAAGCATTCAGCTATGCAGCAGCACAGGCACCTTCTCACACGGCATGTTGTTCTAACAGATCAGAACTCTGTTGTTTTTAAAATCTCATTAAACACATATTCAGCTGTCAGACATTAGCGCACATTACAAAAAATGAAATTGATGGTTGAGACTGAAAATCCAGCCGGATGTGCTGTCCCTAATTTACCCCAGCTATTTCAGCAGACTCTCTGGAGTGTGTGATCCGTTACAGCATATTCACTGTAATACTGAAACACAAAACGGATGAGTCAAAGACAGAACGTCAGGTCAAATTTTTCAGGCTTAACTCAGGATTTAATTGCATTTAGAGGTTTAAGTCAGACTATTACATCTGCCTTTAAGGTAATCTCCTCATGTGGGAGGGAGTATGTATGTCCCACACTCAGGTACACCTGTTAACCTTCTGTGTTATACACCACTGCTCAATACAGCGGCTGTAAGACCCCTCTTTTCCTCATTTCTTACCGACTGCAGCTAAATAATCAGTTTAGGCTGTAAGTCAGGAAGCACACGCATTGCTTGTGTCAAGACAAGGGACTCACCTCCCAGTCCAGCTACAGAAGCACACAGAAACTGTGCAATACGGATTTCACAAAGACAGAGACTCAGAAATCGCTGAGCAAGGTACCATGAGTCACTGCAGGATTTTGTGTGTCTAGTTTGAAGTCGATGGCTAACCTCAACATGACATTTGAGAGCTCAGCCCACATGAAGCACGAGGCACATGGCTTGGATCCTGGCCGTGGGTTTGCCATCCCTGGAGAGGTGTGTACTGTTAGCATTAAAGCCAGTGAGCATCCCATGCAAATGTTTCCAAGGGGGAATAGTGTACTAGATTTTCATATTAATACCAAGTCAGAGGCTTAGCACAAAGGTTGCAGAGGGACATGCCATCAAATCCACCACTGAAAAGAAGAAAGTGAAGGTGAAGAAAGTGAAGCCCCCACGACAGGGGGCTTAGCTGCTGCTTCACACATAATTCATAAATCATAAGCAACACCACTTCTGTTGGCTAAAATGTCAACATTTTAAGCCACGCACCCACCAATGTACCTCAGTGGAGATGTACATGTCCATCCTAAGCCTAACAACGTCTGTGTCCACCACACTATCCATTTGCAACCACAGGGCTGCCATCCTCATGCTGACCCTATCCATGCAGTATTCAGTCAGTCCTCTCCCACTGTTTGCTGACCTTCCCTCCTACCACTCACATTAACA
Organism: Gallinago jamesoni; assembly: GCA_025769975.1. Taxonomy (NCBI): domain Eukaryota; kingdom Metazoa; phylum Chordata; class Aves; order Charadriiformes; family Scolopacidae; genus Gallinago; species Gallinago jamesoni. The sequence goes on along the minus strand of JAOQGH010000077.1, from coordinate 41,552,428 downwards.
TGTTCACCTATAATAAAAATAAACATTAAAATAAAAGAATAGATAAATAAGCCCTCTTTTTTTCCCCCCAATACTGCAAGTTCACAACTCCCAGACCCAGGACTATTTGGTGTGGCCAGCAGAGCACCAGCCTGGACGTCCCTTGCCAGGTGGTCTGCACATCTCAGGCTCTTCTCTCACTATTCCCCAACCTCTCCAACTCCCTGGACCATTTGCACTGAAACACCACAGAGCATAACACCCTCTTCCAAAATAAAGTTTCCTGTAATTATACTCAGTTGAGGCTTTTTGGACTGTATGACCATACAAATACTTACAGACCCAACGTATTACTTTGTGCATTTTTTTTCAAAATTAAGAATCCAAATTCTCCCACCTGAAGAGAATTATCTCACTTGTTCTAGTAAAATTTTTAGAAAGAAAAGCCTGAGCATTCTTTGGCTTTTTGGACCAACTACTTCAGAAAAAAAGTGAAATTTCTGCTCTCAATCTTTAAATAGCCTTTGAGTTAAATACTTGTTGCAGCAAGAGGAAGTTAGCTTTGTTTTTGTCATCAGATTTGAGATTAAGAAGAGATGAGATGCTCTAGGATGAAAGGCGAAATGCCAGATAAAAGACTGAAACCCAAAGAAGATTTAAAATAACTGCACAAAGGTGCTGGGAGAAAAACATGGATAACTCCACGGTGCCAGGCTTGGTTCCTTGAGCTGGAGGAAAACAAACACCAGGAAGAGCCCGAGAGTGGGTAATGCAGTGTTGGTTGGCATGATCCCTCCACCCTACTGTCAGTACTGCCTCTGCCTAACCCTAATCCAACATTTATAGGGCTTGTGCAGGATTTCTAGCTGCAGCCCTTCCTTGCCCTTTGGCAGCTCAACCTGAGCAATACTTTCATTGCAGGTCTCAACTTCCTCCATTTTGGGAAACTTAACCTGAACCACACATCAGCCCTGAGGTGCGACTCAGCCCATGCGTGTTCCAGCAGCCCCTTCTCATCCTTCTCCTGTGCTGCGCCTTGGGTGGCCTCTGCTCGGGGCCCCAGGGAACTGGGGCTCTTTCACAGATGCTGCTGTGTTACCACCACCACTGCTACACTGCAAATCAGTAGACACTTTCTCTCTGGTCCAGCCTTTACTCCAACATTATTTTTTGGTTGGCTTAAACAAATTCAGCCTGGTTGCATGTAGGATGCTGCGGGTGCAATTATGCAGAGCCTGATTACATCAGTGATAAAACATGCCCTGTTTCATTTCCTAAGCCCAAATTTATAAAGGGACTACAGCACAAATGTCTTTTAATCACTGAATATTATTCTCATGGAGAATACTCTCAATCTGAGGGGGTGTTGTTTTAAAGTTCATCTTTCAATTTACAAGCCCCCTACCTACTTTTCATCAGGATCACATCAGGGGCACCCTCAGATAATCAGACAGAAATGGGTTTCAGCATAGGCAGGGCTCCGACAACTTGTGGGAAGTAGGCTAAAATCCATAATAACCACAAAAACCAAACCCAAATCAAGGTAAATCAACAAAAATCATAATAGAAAAAGTGCAGATTAGAGATAATCAGTTATTATAGCAGAGAAACAATTTCACGCCAAAGAAAGAAGGGAAAGCAAAAACCAACTCCCAACCTTAAAAGACTCAATTCAGTTTCAATTCAGTTCCTGTGGGTTCAGCACCTTCACTGCTGACACAAATCTAAACCCTTCCTCAGTCTGGAATAAAACACACCAAAATTGCTTTCTAAAGTCTCCAGCCCATCCGAGGCAGCTCCAGAAGCAGATGGGTGCTCACAGAAAGCTGAAGTGAGGTGCTCCAGATAAAATTCAGGGATTACTGGGTCTGAAACATCTTGCAAGTACTTTTTCCATCCTTTGATTTTTATTGTATCATAAACCTGTTGTTCTGGAATAACCACCAAAAAAATCTCTTGTAAGACACTTCAACATTGACTTTTTTTTGTGTCTAACTTTTCTTGTGTTTCATTGGCAACGCTGGTAAATTCAGCAGAGATGCCTAAGGTGCTTCAAAAAAAAATAATGCAGTTGAGCTGTCAAAAAATCAGCCTACACTGTATTTCTTGCAAAACCCCACTAGCAGAGAGAACAACATGCCTAAGAGCCTAGTAATTCGAATTTAACTAAAGTTGTTAAACAAACAGCTTCACAGCACCCAAATACTCTAACTTATAAGCAAACAAACATTATAGAATTAACAAAGAGGTGCCAATCTAATTAAAATCAATCCACAGATACGTCTAAACGCTGAGGGAGTCTGATTAGTAGCTGTTTATAGTAGCTGCTTAAGCAAATTGTGGAGGAGTAATAATTCGGATCTTGTCACTTGCCAGAAAGATTTTTCTCACCTCCAAAACATTCCATCAGCCTCCATTTATTTAAAGTTCACATTTTAAAACAAACTAGCATCTTCTGTGCCATAATTCCTTCTAAATAGTGGGTTTTAGAAAATGCACGTTATGGTAGTGACTGCTTCTTGTGCATTGTCATACGCTGGTGAGGCTGCACGAAGGATTCTTCTTGGTAGAGGAAGGAGCCAGTGGTGTTGAAAGCTACCTCGAGAGACCTGCCTGGGATTCCAGCACTAGTTTTCTCAAAAACACTGGCTGCCTCATTGCAATGGAATTGACTACAAATGAGGCCCTCCGTAAAACTTTTGACAGGGTGTAGTTATCCAGACCTCCCACATCTTTTCTCCCATCGGCTTGAGTGGCATGTTAATGAATCCCTGTTGCAAAATAAATAGCAATTTTTCAAGAGGCTTTTGCAAATATTTGGGGCAGGAATGGGGGAGGTGGGAGAGACTTAAAAATACAGCAAAATGATTCCTCCTCTCCTGATGTTCATTGATCTCCCCTGCAAACTGCCCACCTTCCTCATTCAGGCAGGTGGCCCCTCTCCTGCACCCTGAACTGCACCGGTCCAAGAGCCTTTTGGGGTGCTCTGCTCTTTCATCTGTCTTGACTGTTAGTCACCATCTGTGAAACAAACAATGCCAGACACCTACTATGGGGCTATAGGGAAAGAAAATCCTGTAGGTGCTCCAGTTGGGCACTAACTGACCAGGGAGACACCCAGACTAAAAAACACGCAAAAAGTGAATGGGAATTAATCTCCTAAGATGCTCTGAGCCATTCCTATACACTCTTTATGTATGTAAAAGGCAGTGCTGATGGCTGAAGAACTACAGCACCTGAGCACATTTGGGTAGTTGGGAAAATAGGACACGTCACATCCTAAATAAAATGAGGGTTTTTTTCCCCAGGTTCTTTCCAGTGGTTTCAAGAATAGCAGTTGCCAAAGGGAGAGAAGACGAGAGGCCAAAAAACAAAGATCCAAGAGAAGAATGAAATGGGGGCTGAGAGATAACGCTTTCAGAAAAAAACCCAATTTTTCAACTGGACACTCAGTCCAGGCTGGGAGAAAACTGGTTGCTGGACAGAGATGCTCTGTATGTCAAGAGGAAAATTATGAGCCCCAGGCAAATTTCTAGACACCTTGAAGATCAGTAGATCCTGAAAACTTCCAAGAGAAGTGAAGAAGCTAAGATTGAGCATGGTGCGTTTCGTCCCTTGCATGACCTGTGTATTTCATGACTAGTCTGAGGCAGATTATATTATATTAACACCGTCCTTTGGCAAAAGCACTGAAAGGAACAAAACTGAAAAGAACAAAAACTGAAACAGGAGACGGAGGTTGTACTAGATCCTCCTCAAAACCAAGAAATCCCTTAGAAAAGATGAGGAATCAAAACACAGCAGCCTCAGGATCATCTGCCCTGGACCGTCTGAAGATTTCACAGGGCCCAGGTGATACACCTGGGATCTTCCGAGGCTGAGAACACACTGAAAAGCATGAGACCCCTCAGTGCTCAGGTATCCTTCCCACTCCGCAAGACAAGAACTTACTGCCTAGAAGGTCTGAAGTAGAGGAGACGACAGAGATCCTCCAGCACACAGACTGGCTCTCATCCCTGTATTTATGTGCTTGTATTTGAGCTGCTTTATTTCTTAATACCCAGAGGACCACTGTCCCTGGTGAGGTGCCTCTGGAGATGCCCAGCTCTCCCCACCTCCTCCTTCCCTCAGCCAAGCCTAAAGGTAGCAACAGCAGAATGTGCAAACTCAGGCTGTGCAAGGACATCTGCAGCCCTAAACAATACCCAGCCGAACAAATCACTCACTGTTGCTCTTTTAGGCGCTGAGTGGGAAAGCGAAGTCTAGAGGCTCAATCTGTGGGTGCTGCCCCTCCCCTGCAAATGGCACAGCTGCTGCAATGCATTTGTTTTTAGAAAGAGGGGAGAAAGAGGGTTTTTTTTCAGTATCCAATTCACAGCGCTTTGCTTTTCCCTTTTTTTTCCTTCCTAATGTGAAAAGTGCTTTGTGAATGGGCCAGCTAAAATTATTTATAATGAGCTAATTTCCATAAAATTGGGCTAATTAATTTCCATGTTGCCTGATGAAAATTGCTAACATCGGCTTTTTACTGACAATCGAGGTCCTGCAGGCAGTTTCACACCCATCTGACTAGAAGGAGGTCCAGGCTGCATCCTCAGCTAGTGTAAATCAGCAGATAGCTACTAAAACAAACAGAGCAGTATATGCATTTATACAGGAAAAAAAATTAGTTTGGGACACTTTATAGTTTATATAGGGGTTACAGTGTGTCATCTTCGATTAAATGCATAACTAAATAGAGAGGCACAATGGCAAGTTTGTTCTTCAAGCTCCCGAAAGCCAAGCAAAGACTCAGCTCAAGTAAAACACATTTACCCTCTGCTAGATTTAGGGAAAATATCAGTCTTGGTGCAGCAGTCAACCAGAAAGCGACAGGAGGGGCATCTCAAAGCAAAAATGAAAAATAACCTTACAGAAATGCTTCAGTGCCTTGGGGTTTCACAAGCAGCCAAGGGATATGCGTGCTCCTAACTGATTTGCAAGTGAAAATTGCCAATAAAGGGATTACTATTACCCTTTTTAAAAACCATTTCACACAGTATTAGTGGACACAAGTCCAGCTATGGCTAGTCCTGCTGAGAACAGTTGACTTTGCAAAACAAAAGGAGGATGTCTTACATCAATGGGATTTCACAGGTATTATCAAAGGCAGTATTTGGCTGAAGAAAGTGATCCTTGTAGTGTCTTTGTGTTGTGGGCTACACTTTGACAATATTTTCTAAATCACGTTAAGCTCTAAGTACCTAAGCCCACACACCACCAAAGGCAATTCCTGTTGGCATTTAGAAAGGTATTAGTGAGTTGTAACATAGACTTGACATGGTTCTTGGACTCCTAAGAAATACTCTATTGATATTCTTGTATTATTCCCATCTGAACTCTTTCCTTTAAACTTAGAGGTGTAAGTTTCTGACTGTCACAGCTCCTATAATGTCAACATCCACTTCTCTGGCATCCCTGACAACACAAGACCCTTCCCAGGTAGGAGGAAACACAACTCCATGACTCCTGAATTTGACATCCAAGACTTATCCCCATCTCTGATGGAAACTCTTTTAGAACTCCTTTAAAGGCTTCATTTCTACGCTGCCTTTATGCTCCCTATTAGTTGAACATGCGTACTAGGCACAACTGCAGTATAGATTTATGTGAACATATATAATATAGCTAAAACCTTGATATATGTCAAGCTAATATCTCTTTCTCCTTTTATTTCCACTCTTGGCCTTATAGAGGCACTTTATTCTACTGAAATATTAATTATGATATTTCTTTCCTTGATGTGCCAACATTTGTCTTTTGCTTCTATTTACTGCTTCATGACAGCTCATGAAAAGACAGTCAATAACACTGTTTTCCACTCCCAGACAATTTGAATGGATGACTTGCAAGAAAAGAAAAGAAATTAAAAATGTGTATGGTGCTGAGGAGGAGGGCACGAATATTAGGCCATGCTTGTACTAGATGACATTTTCCAAAGGGGTTCTTCTAATTGCTTTTTAGTTTTTAATTCAGCGAGGTATAGTCTCAGTGTGGCTTTGATGTCAATAGCAGAATGAATGCTCTTTTAGAGAGGGAAATAAGGTCCAGCTACGTGTTTGTATTTCTGCCTCAGTATAAAAACTCCCTGGCTGAGGTTTTAAGCTCTATGTATGGATCAACGGCAAGGAAAAATATCTGGGACACAGTGGTACTGGGAAGAAGAAAATATTTTGATTGTCATTAACTGCAAAAAAAGTGTCTGTGAACGCAGCTACGACAGGCAAAACCCCCAAAGATTTTCAGTATGACTCCAGGTAATGTCTTGAAAGTTTTCAGGATCTATAATAGCCCACAGCCCAGACTGTCCTGTGAGGCATTCGGTGTGGAGTTGGGATGATGGTGCAGGTGAGTGCATACACAGAGCAAGCAGTGAGGTTACAGACAGAGGAGACGCGTACAACTCCATATCCACCCCTCTAACTGACCCGGGATTTAATTCCCTTTTGCAAATGGCAATCAAGTACTTCTGAACAGGTCAGTCCTGGCTACTGTGAAAGGTAAAACCCCAGATTTAAATGCACTAGCAGTTAGAAAAGAATGTAAAAGATTAGCAGGATTAAAGGGAGATTGTCTACCAGACAGATGCTGTAACACTATGTGTAAGGGCAGTCCGGGTCCACATGGGACATTGTGTTCACAACTAGAAAGGACAAAGCCAAAATAAGGAAAGCCATAGACAGAAAGGTGACCATTGAAAGGAAGAGGAGAAATGATAAAATATTCCCATAACTAAGTGGTGGGAAGAAGATGGATTGCAAAATTTTGTTCAGCCTCCTTCCAAACATATAGACATCACTGAAAAGATGCAAAAGCCACCAAATTTCAACCTGATAAATGGACATAAAAAATCCATTCCAAAGCCCAGTTAGCTGTGGGTCTTGCAATTCTATGGTACCATTAGATTCATGCATTTAGAGAAGGAATCCAGCAGGATTCCAGAGCTGAAAAGACAACAAGAGTATTCTCAGGTACAACAGCAAATCTTTTAAAGGTGTAAATACAATCCCTCCAGGCCTGGAGCACAGAGTTGTGCCTGCAACCAGGGCTGAGAAGGAACTTTGCCCGCAGGGAAGGATTCACTGCCTGCACCAGCTGACGGCAGACCTATGGGTTCCTGCCCAGTCCAACCCCAGGGGCTCTGCTCCACTGGGCTGGCAGCCTCTTGAGAACCACCTTTCCTCTGCTGCTGTTTCCCACAAGAAACAGCCTACGAACAACCTCTCCTGTTATCATTTCCATATTTCACTTCCTACGTTTGGCCCCAAATTCAGAGGATAAAGAAATGAATGGTGAATATTTTAAAAATAAACAAGTTGAATCCTCCAGAAAGAGTCCACTCAAGTTTTGAGCAATGACTCCAGGTGGATTAACACGAATACTCTTATCAGCTGAAGCAGCTGCAACGTGGAAGCCAGCTTCACCCCATTAAGGTTTTGGGACCCCCAGACCAAGAGCGGATCCCCAAATTGAGATGAGCTGTGGTAGTTCTCAAGGGGGAAGGGGGGGGGGGAGCATTCCAATCAGAGGATCCCAAGAGGGATATTCCCTTTTGGGAACATTGTACTGAGTTAGCCCTGAGCTATTTGCACAGCATCAGCCACAATCCAGTAGAAGACACTCCATGGCCACTTATCACTACTGCATGGTCACAGACTAAGCTTTCCTGTTTCAAAGGAAATTTTCTAGAGTACAATTAATATTACACATTGAAGCATAAACAGACAGATTTGTTAAAGTAACAAATCATCTATGCCTGAAACAGGGGTGCTCATGGAAATACAATTAAATCCTTGCAAGACAAATGAACATGGTTTTTATCAGGGAACAAACCTACCAAACTTCTAATTTCTAACAGTGAAGGGCCAACCAAAAGAATTCTTCATTCTGTTCAATAAACATGTTTTCTGCAGACTGCAGCAAATATATTCTATAAAATATTAGTTACCGTGTATTAAAACCCTTTTTTTTTGATGCAATAGCTTTATTCCATTTTGTCCATAATTTGTATGATATAGGCTGTGTCATTTTAACTTTAAGACTACTTTTTCCCCCAGATATTCAAAAGGCGTAGGTGCCTGATTTTCATTCATTTTTAAGAGTAACTGAAATGCTACTCAGCCACACTGAAGCGCTCAGTTAGAAAGCACACAGTGCCGGGTTAGTATATATTCACTGAAACGCAGCATGCTGCTAATACGTGAGTTTAGCGGACACTGTGTTATTAAACAATAATGAATTGAAGTCCTAAACAGCAGCACTTCAGATGCAGATATAAGGGGCTTTAATTACATTTATTTACTTCACTCCCAAGGCAGAGTCAACCACACATCCACACATCCCAGTGCACAGTCACTGCAAGAGCTCCAGCTCCTCTCTCTTGCCCCATCAAAAAAACCCCAACACTGTCTGCAGGGTACATTTGGCTTGTTCTGGATAGAGGTCCCCTGAGTGCAGAACCTGGAGTAGCCTCCTCTTGCTGGCATTACAGCGTGTAATCCCCCTTACAAATTTAACAACTTCCATCATGAAATTCCACTCACAACTACGACCCCAAGGTTGCTCCAAAGCCTCTGCTCTCTGATACTCAGACAGCTTTTTTTAATGCGAAGTTAGTCCATTCACCCTTATCTATCTCTGTCATTTTACCCATTATAACGTTTTTTACTCTTCTGAGGTTCTTCCCTCCTCACCAGCAATCTTATTTCCTTTCAGCTCCCTCTTTACTGCACACGAGTAATTTAAACTCACCCAAATAGGTTCCTGGCTCACAGCCAGAAAGAGCACTGCACTGACCACCTTTGCAGCCAAGCTCCAAGCAGCCCAGCTAATCCAAATCTCACTTGCTACAACAATCCCATCTTTCTGTTTCCATCCACTATCGATTTCCACATCTTCCACCAGAAGCACAACATCCTCCCTTCTGCTGGGTGACATTATTTGCATTAAAATAGCATTTTAACATTTCAGTCGTTTCTTACTGACCAAGCACTCGGTACGTCAGCTGGCTGTAATACTATAACATCACGGCTGTAAAGCCTGCAAAAAGTCAGAATGATGCAACACTCAAATACAACGTGGGAAGAAAATTGAGCCGCAAATCAGCACATCACTAAATAAACTGACCAAACCAGTCCCACTGTTGCCCTAATTTCATCCGAAATTACGTTGTCGATGATGACAATCAGCGTGAGGTGGTTTGATTTTCAGGAGAAAACTATCCAGAGATGAAGGAGGGAAGCTAACTGCCCCCAAAATAATTTAAAAAATGCTATCAACAATATCATTAACTTTCCAGAGAGGCGTGCAAATTGCAGTCTTGCAGAACGCATTGGTGCTGAGGCTGTCCTGATGGACCAAGGACAGGGGACAAATGTGCCCTGTGCTATTAGCCACGTGCCATGGTGCCATTAGACTTGACTGGGAGACACCTTGACAAAAACTACTGGCACATCAAAATTTGCACATCGAGGTGGGAATAAATCTTACAAGGTTAGTATAGTCATATGTGTAGGCATTGTGTAAGCTCATCCACATGTTGACAGCATCAGTCTAGTACCTTAAAGCACTCCTTTGGGATGTGGGAGACAGGGAGAAACTCCTACTCCATTGTTTTGTGGGGAGGGAATAGACGTGATGCTGGGTATTTTGAAAGAATGTTTATGTTGCCGGAGTTTATGTTAACTTGCTGGAGTTACTCAAAACACAAGTGCTTCCTTATTAGTTTTGTACAAAGCTGAAGCCAAAACTCAGTCTGTTTCACCAGCAAATGAAAAATCAAACCCAGATACATCAACCCCCCTCAAAGCACCATTCCTTAATCCCGAGCAGCGTTTTACTACAGCGTAAGTCAAATCACAGAGGTGGGATAGATCTCACATCCCTCTTCAGGGCGCATCGACATGAAACTGCTGCACAGCAGGAGCTCTCACCCCCAACTGTGGCCGTGGCCGGACATATCACTGTGACCTACACACAGTGTGCCAGGTGGCACCTCAGCGCCTTCCCTGTTGGAGACCAGACTTCTGGACACAGGGCAGATTTGATCGAATTAAGCAAAATTCCCAGCCCAGGAGCTCTCTAGGGAGAGCCAGGCTAGTACCACCTTTCCCTGGGGCTTTGGGGGCAGCAGAAGGAAGATGCAGGCACAGGAGCAGCAGAAGTGCAGAGTAGCAGCTCTGCATCTCTGTTTGTGCCCCAGCAGGGATACCCCCAGTGTCTCCCAGCACCCCAAAAGCAGTTGCATGGGCAGACAGGAGAAACCAGAATGCACTCTGGGTTGTGGTTTCCCTCCAGGACTTCTGGAATCAGTTTTGCCCATACTGAATAGGTGGCTTTGATGGGACGTTAATTTGCAGCTGCATTTGCTGCCCTTTAGTCCCAGGTACCTGCCCACACATTGATTGCCTCCCCAGCAAGGAGGACTGGGAAAGGTCTTCAGGACAAACAGCTTAGAGTAACGATTGCCACGCTGCCGGTCTATTTTGCTGTACGCAACCCAACAACTTTCCCCCACTCAATAAAATATGTACAAGGAAATAAGAAAATAACAGTATCAATACAGAGTATCACCAACTGCGGCAAATGCAGAAAGACAGCCCCAGAGCGGGGAAGGCATGTCCTTCAATATTTAACTTCTTCACTCTTTGTTCTCCGTCTCAAGTTGAACAATACGTTAATTACCTGATGAAGCGTTATAATTACTCTAACAGCTCTGCTCTTAGTTATAATTACTGCATCAACACTTTCTTTTTCATATGCTTCAATCTATACCTATTACATTGTCATGATGAAGACACATTAACATTATAATACCGTATAATTAGCTGATGAGCAATTAAATTATTCCACTGCTCTTGTTCCTCGCTGCCAAGAGGTTGCTTTCCAAGTGCTATTATCTTCTTTTTCTCTGGTTTGCTTCAGAGGTTGGGTTTTTTCCTCCATTTTAAAAAAGGGCCTCATATACTTTATTCAAACAATTTTGGTTAAAATTCCAAGAGAGTAGCATAGTTACAGTCCTAGGAGAAGCTAATTTGTTTAAAATATTTTAAACTTCTTTCCTCTCCAGTTCAAACTGGTTTTGTTTTCCAAAAGCTGCCTAGAATAGGAAAGTATCAGACAACATTTGTGCAAAAACATAAATGAATCATTAATTGCTCCTTTAAAACACTTCAAGTCACATCATGAAAATACGCTAACAAGGAGGAAAGGGGAAAAAAAAAGTTATTTGTTTTTATCCCCATATTTATGCTACTTTATACCTGAAGGAAAAAATCAGATGTATCTTTTGCACTTTTTGTGTAACATCCTGAAGAAAAACATTGATAATAAGCTCAGTGTAACTATTTGAGAATCCTGACTCTACACAGCAGCATCAGGAAATTCTCGTGGTGTATAGGAAATCTCCTAACAAACACTGCACAGTAGACGATACTGCAGTGTTACATTTTTATCTCTAGCACTTATCTTGATTATTAGCCTGCCTTGTAGGTCTCATTTGCTTTGTCCTCTCACTTGATTTTTGTGACTGAAAAGTGCTCATTTGGTTTTCAATCAGTGCAAGTGATTTGTATCTTATTGTATACCCTTTCCCCTCTCACCCTCCTGGCTAAAATAATTTTACTATGGTTGTAAAATATCTACAGCACCGCATCTGTGGAAATCCCAGATGCATTCATTTTAGATGGCACTGAGCTGCCAGGTTTCCATTTTGGAATTCTTTCTTTCTTTTTTTCATCCACACTTTTCTGTCATGGCTGTTACTCTTCAATCAACACTTTGTAATCCAACAGCTCTTTTGATGTAATAACACAGAAACATTAGCAAAGGTCCTTGGTAAGACAACAAGACAGACTCTGGTGATGCAATCCCACCCCAGATGTTTGTGAAGCTCTCTATCACCAAACAACACCGACTTTCCCCACCCCCCCACCAGGCTTTCCATAGGGTGTTTCTCCATCTCTCTTAGTACCAGAAACCCTCCATTTCCATTTGAGGAGAACTGCTTAAAATTGTGTCCATCATTTGATATGTTGATTAAATTCCTTCGTTTCAGACCTCCCCACTGTGCCTTCTGCCATCTACCACAGGAAAGCTGAATTTCTCCTCTTCATGCTCAAGCTGTTACTGGGCAAAATTCCTCATTTGCTGTAGTCATCAGCCCTTGAAGTGCTCAAGCCTGTGCTTGCATTTATCTCTACCCAAGAAAACCCTGAAGGACCTGACTAAATTTGTCCCAGTGAGGATTACTAAAAATGTATGGCATCCGAATAAACATCCAGAGGATGGAAATTTGGCATGAAGAATTTATTTTTTTTACTCTTTCCTGAAGGCTCACTGTCTCTGCCAAACCTGCATCCACCCCATTACTAATAATGCACTCAATGGCATTCAGCATCCATTCCCTGAAGTCTTCCTTGGTCCTGCTCACGCACATCCCTGCCTCCCCAGCTCTTTGACCACCAATTCAGGGACAGGTTTCCACGTGAGCAGTCTGCTTGCATGAAGGGTTGGAGTTTGCTCACCCCTCCCTGTGCTAGTCCTAACACTTCTGGGTGAGGTGTGAGACTTTGAAGACTTTGTCAGATGGAAAAGCACCAGGAAAATCAGCATTTATCCTCTCTGATGCTACTACTGCTTCCCACAGTGCTCAGGGTAGTTAGTCTGCATTAATCCGGAACATAGGGACCGAAAGCTTAGTTGTCACAGCCATTCAAGCACGTGATCAGCCTTGGAAGTTTCAACTATAGGCAAATCTCCTGCATTTAAGTTCTTTTTATACCTAGAGGTGAAGTGTGTATTATGTATTTTACAGCCCTCTTATTTTCCATGAAAATTCCTATTCATTTTCTACAAAGTTCTTTACTGAAATACTGCAAAAGCACAGGATAGCGCTGCAAGACAATAAATAGAACCAAAAAGAAGCACAGAGGGGCCAATGACTTCCCATCCTTTGATCCGTCTCCAAGGTCCCATCTCTGCAAGCACAGGTCACAGCATCGCTTCTGCATGGCTGCATCTCATGCGCCACAGCCCCGGCGAGCTCTGCGCTGGCCCCAAAGGAGCTAACAAGCTGGTGTTGCTATCCGGGCCCCTGCAAGCTGCCTCGCACGTAAATAAGAAAGAACAGGAGCATCACAAGCAGGCAGCTTTTTGCCTTTTTTTTTTTTTCCCCTTATTTGATATCTCTGTTTGCTGGAGCAGGGATAGAAAGTTCAACATCTTGTCAATGTTCTGTTGTTTCAGGCTTTTTTTGGCAGCACTCTTTCCAAAAAAAAAAAAAAAAAAAAAAATTTGGCAGATGTGGCACACAAATATAGCCAGTCACCTCATTTGGTAAGCCTCAATCCCTACTCATCCTCCAAGGACTTTGCACGAGCAACATATGCCCCTTGGACAGTCAGGCCTTATTACCGCAATTTCATTTTTAGCAGAGCTTCTGGAGAGACCACCACAGCACACAGAGCTGACACAGATACATCCTGAACATCAGTGGACCCAGCTCCATCATGCAAAGTTCTCCCCCCCCAGTTGCCTCCAGAAGAAAAGCATGGCTGTTTGAATTTTTATAGTCTCCCTCCACAGTAAACATCACCCCGGCAGAGCTGAGGTCCGGCTCTCCCAAACACTCAGGGATACGGCTTTTCCTGTCATATTGGCTAAATTCAGAAAAAGATCCACGGGCTCATCCCGTGCTTGCTGGGGTCACTACCTGTACCTGAAGAGCTAAATTTTATGCTTAATTTTTTGAAGAAGGGTCAGCTTCAGTCTCTGCAGCTACGCTGGACTGATCTGACCTCCTTCTTTCTCCTCCCCAACAATATGCTTTTTTTTTTTTTTCAGCATTCACAGCTTTTTGGCTTTAAAAAACATCTCATCATTTTTTGCCCATGTTTGCCATTATTACCCAATGTTGCTTTAAACTGTTTGCACATGGCCCCTGGTATCTCAGTGGGTGAGCACTTTACAAATAAAATGATGAGGCGGGTTAAAAGGATGCGACTTGATAATTCACACTACTAGCAGCCAGATGCCTTATTGCCTTGGAAAGAAACAAAAAGGAGAAAACAAATCATTCTCATGCGAGTTTAGCTGTAACACAGAACACTTTAAAAATGAAAGCAAAATAATATACCAGATGCAAAAACTGAAAAGCTATACGCAAGTGAGTTGAAAATCAAACGTACAAAGAAACGATGAAACACATGCTATTCTCCATCGTTGGTACCTGCACTCAGCACTCGGTAAGGTTTTGGTAGCCTAAACTTCTCTTCAGGCAAACAGCTTCTGCATACTTTATGGCAAAACCAAGATTTTTCTAGTTACAAATGAAAAATAGGGTATACACACCTTTGCAGCACAGTTTACAAGACCAGAGAAATGGCATAGGAAGGGCAGACCCTGCCATAGTGTACTTCATTGATGCTCCTGCATTACTGTAAAAAGCTGGGTTTATAGCTTGTCTTTGCAAAGAAAAAGCAAAAAGAGAAAGCAATGGGCTGGATAACACAGTGCTCCTCTTACAAAATAACACACTGCCATACTACGGCATTTAAAACAAAACTATCACACGCAGCATGAAGCTAAGTACAAATCAGAGCAGAAAGAGATTTACAGACCCCGGCTCTCCGACACCACGGTGGGTGGGAAAAGCAGCAGGCACCCGCACAGGGGCTCCAGGCTCCAAGCAGGGGAACCAGAGGGTCACTTGCATTTTCACATGATCCTCTGACAGTGAGGTGACTTGGAGCAGCAAAAATTCTCATCTTAAGATCATGTGATTCAGAATAATTTGATAAAACACAAATTAAATGACTTTAAAGTATTATTCCCCATTTCCAATGCCCAGCTGAGCTGCCGTTTGGGTGTACTATATGATGCCTGATATTCCACATGTCTCGGCCCCCATTGGCAGCTTGGGAGAACTACGGCCCCACTGGACGTTGGAGGACTAGATGACAAAAACCACTTCCCCAGTGACCCCAGGGCAAAGCCGGACCAGGCTGCAGAGCTGGCCATCACCAGTCTGTTCCCCCAAGGCAAACACACATGCCTAGGCACTAGGAAAAATTACATTGCTATCTCACACCGGCCAGGGGAAATCTGGTGGAGGCAAAAATCATGCCAAAGGCTTTGCAGAAAGATAATTTCCTTTATAGGAGCTGTGAAATGCTATAAAGCATGTCCAGGAGCACACATTTGAGGGAGCTGGGTTTAGCTGCAAGGCATGGAGGGGGAGACAGACATGCACAAATCTTGGGACTGTAAATGTGATCACCTTCTAAAAACCATCTGGTGCCTAGAACTAAACCTACATCTAGTTCTGCCTCAGTAGAAACAAATAAAATAGTAAAATACTCCAGGTACTGGACAAGTTCAAACTTGTAGGAAAAATAAGAAAGTGACTTTAGTATCTAAAGTTGATCTTTTTTTTCCTTTTTCTCTCTCTTAATAAAGAACAAAGACACCCACCAAGAACCTGAGTTAATGCTCCTTGAAGGCAATTTTCCACTGTATTTCACAAAGCTGTGGATTTTACTTCTGGTGAACCTGGTGGTAGTTTCAACAACAATCTCTTCCAATACACAGGTTGGAAGCTTAAGTGTTTCTCTGTATTTACTTAACCCTTTCACACAAGACAAGAAAATCTCAGGCACAGACTGTCAGTACTCACAGATGCACAAGGATTCTGATTCCTCTGAAATCACACTGAAGGTTAGTTTGTGGGTTCTCAGCTCCAAGAAACCAGCTGCTTAGCAGACAAAACCTTGCACAGCACCACCAGCAGCAGCCAAGCTCAGCAGAGACTAGCAGCAGATCTGGCCTTTAGCACCTAAAGGTATTCAATGAAATCCTAGGAATTATTTAGTTTGGACAGAGCTTGTATGCCCAGTATTGATATTAGAATAGGTGGTGTCATACATCCAAATGAAATCAGGATATGCATTTTTGTGGTTCTAGCAATTATTTAGATTGGATAGAGTTAATACGCCTAGTATTGGGACCATGGTTGTTAAGACACCCAAATAAAATTAGGATACACTCAAATCTTGTGATTCATACTAAAAGGATCTTAAAAAAAATATTAAGTTTTTGGGTAGTTCTGCGTTTCATCCCAGATGCAATACCTGCACCAGAAATGGCTGGGGAGCCCGTAGCCAGCTAGGCACTACTGATTACGGCATGTACAGATACAACACTAGAGCTTGGTTTCTGGGTTTTTGTGTGCAGGTCACTCAAAGATCTGAGTGGGGCCATCTCTTGCCCTGTAACTCTAGAAAACCGATGCGCCCAGAAGATGGGTGTAGCCTGGAGTGCTGCCAGGACCAGCAGCCCACCAAGGAGCAGCACCACTGCATCCCCAAACCACCACACCTCTTCTCTTCTCCAGGGGTTTCCTGCAATACCAACGACAACCAAACTACACTTCAGCAACTCCACTACCTGTAATGAATGAGTCAAAGCAAGGACAAGAATGGGCTAATAGTTGCTAGAATTTTCTGACTCCATTTCGGGTCAGTAAGGCAGGAGAAAGTACTCCATGCCAAGGGATTCAGTGAAGAGCAGCATAGGAGGCGCTTCAGCTGTGTAGCTGGCAATTACAGAGGTGTGCCAAGAGGCAAAATGAAAAAGATCCTTGCACCAGCCCTCCCTCATTTTACATCCCATCACTCCTTGAAAGAGCGTCAACTGCTTACTGGGTTTCTTGGTCTTTGACATGGTCTGTGGTCAAGCAGGGGAGTGCCACACCACATTCATTCCAAGACTAAACAAGCAAATAAGAATTTTCAGAGATGACATGTATGTATTCACATGCTCTGTCCCGAAAACCAAAAGCAATACTGAAATGGCTTCTATCTTTTACCATAAAGCTGTAATTCAGGAGTAGGAGAAGTAAGCAAAGTAAGCAAATTGTTCACAAGATCCCTGTTTACTCCTTTGTGCGTAACTCCTTCCAATAACCAACATGAGAGAAAGGGAATTCCTCAGACCTGCCACGCAAAGGGAATTCTTTTTCCACCAACACTTCCAATAGTACTATTAATTTTAAGCAAAAATCTCATCCTTTACATAGCACACATTAAAAAATCCATAGGCAAAATCTCAGTCATCTTGACACAGATACCTATGCTGAACATTTAGCATGATTCCCACCAGAAGATCAGGGCCTCACCAGTGTGTCAGACATTTTATTTTCCAAGGCAGAGGAATTCAATGCCCATTCAGGTCTATGAGGTTGTATGAAGAGCTAGAGAAACAGGCAGCTGCCACTGTCAGGCATTTCTTTCTGTCTCCGCCATTTAGTGTATGGCAGTGTACCTTCCAGCTCCCACCACGGGGGAGGCAGGAGGCCTGGAGACAATAAATGCTGGAACCAGTGGGAACAGACACTGTCCCTCCTTTGGGATAAACAGAAAAAGCAACCGGGTCCGGTGTCTGGAGCATGGCAGATGCCACTGAAACAAAAGGCATGTCCATATCTCGGCTCCACAAGCGGAAGGTCTGCTGGTGTGGTAAGGGACAGCATGTGCGTGGGAAACCAAAGACCACAGAGAAACTGAGGAAGAAGCAGAAAAATAAGGCAAGAGCCCCTGTAATTGGAAAAAGCCCAGCCTCATGCAAGGACAGCACGTGCTGGGCTGAGCAGCGACTGCTGGGTGAAGCTTGGAAGAGGAAATAAAGCAATTACCTCCTCTGATTTTTGAAATTCCTTCTGCGTTCAGAGAAAGAGGGCTTTGGGCAGTGACAGATGGCCCCTCCTGAGTCTTGCTGCGTTCAGTTTGAGGCTTTGGACGTGTCCAGTCAGCCCGTCTGTGCTACAGCCCGGCAGCAGTGGCATCAGCAGAAGGTGTCCAGGGGCCAAGTGCTCACAACCCAGACATATCCCAGGTGGAGAATGCGGGCTCTTGACTGAAGCTGCCAATGGAGGTGGGTTTTCGTTCAAATGTTGGCCAATAAAGCAGAGTAGCTACAACCTGAGGGGACTTCACCGATGGGACAGGCAGCTGGAGGTGGACACGTCTTAAACCAGAGCACAGCAAAGCTCACCGTAGCAGGGCTGTCTAAATTCTCAGCAATTTCCATGCAAATAAATGTAACTGAAAATAAGCATTACAAATGCCTGTCTTGAAAAATCCATCTCTCTTCTTGGACAAAAATATTGGTAGACAGAAGTTTGGGCAATGGAAGGGCAGCAACACCAAGGATTCACTCTAATGTGTGTATTGACACTGCTCAGGTGAGAAGGAAAACTGAAGTCCAGAGAGGAAAACGAACTGTACTGCAAGAATTCCATCCCAGTGCAGCAGGAACTGCATCATACAGCAGGTACCGAAGTGAAACTGAAGAGGTGGGGGCCACCTTTTTTTGTGGCACCTGCAGGCTTGAATTCCCACCTTTACCCATATCCCCTGGAGCAAGTTGCACGTGCACGGAGATGTACACACACACACACACACACCACACTGCTTGCTTTAAACCTGGAAGCCTTTGGGTAAGTTATAAGAAAAACATTCCACTTAATAAAGCTAATAACCAGGCGCTAAGCACCTATTTGAACCTGCCACGTCACTCCCTAGCCAAACAGTGTGCCCCTAATCAGCATTCTTTCTGACAGGTTTATACTGTAATTGATAAAATTAGACTAAGTACTATTGTGCCAAATGGCAGTATAATTTAAATTCCCTCTATTTAAACAACTGCTAGCTCTTACACAGAAAGTACTGTACTTGAGGTAAGCACAGTACTTTTAATTCCATACTTTCCTATTGTGTCAAGTATTTTCTCGTGGCTAAGCTGACTCACACGTCTATTCTGTTCTGTAACCCTTCTCTCATTCATCATCATAAATCTGAAATGAGGCCCTCGAACATCATGTTACTCAATACAGCATCTTCATTTATGCCTGCTTATACATAACCCTCAGCAATCTAAAGAACAGCCCTCAAGTAGAATACACCAACATGCACCTGTAATTGAAAATGCGATAGTAGAAAACAAAGAGAGAGAACTGACAGCGCTCAGTAGCGCAAAGCTATAGGAAATACCAGAAATAGTAAACTATCTCCCTGAGAAGCACGGCAGAAACGTTGCCTCTGCCATCAGTGTTGGACTTGTAACAAAGACGATGCTTGTGCCTTCCTGGGGACAAAGAAGAGCTCCGTAAATAAAACTTTGCTATGATTGTCAGCTCACCCATACTGTGGGGAGAATAACAAAGTTTGCACAGACGCAGGGACAAAACAGTATGAAATATATGACATCGGGAGATGGCAGTCCAGAAGATATGTTGCCTTAAGGAACAATGTTAAAAAATGCACAGCAATACACTCTGAACACTCAAATTTAACACAAAGGGATATGTTAAAAACTGCCCCAGATTTTAATTTTTCCCTCATTAGCCACCCATTTTGAGTCTTGCGTACAGTGAGAAATAGGTGAATTTCACATCATGCACACTAGCAGCAACGTTAAAAAAATGCTACCCAGCATACCTCACTGAATTAACTTTTACAGCCTTTTCTTGCATTTTAATATCGTTTACCATGATCTTCCTGTTACCACGTTCATATAAGGTAACATGAATAGACCTGGCCAGAAAACAGTGTTTCTACTTTTCAGCCACTCGGAGATCAAAAAAATCAGTTTGCAGTTTGTACCGCCACAAAATCCCCAGCCCGTACTGATAGGTTTCTGTGAAAGACGCTGATGGGGCAAACCCAGCATTTCCTAACAACAACAGAAGTTTAGAAAATCCCTAATTCACTACTTCATGGGAGGAAAACAGAAAAAGCCATCTGGAATGGCAACAGCCTCCTGAGTTGAGAGTTGTGGCTATGGCGCCCCAGCAAAAGGACTCTGAGCATGTAATCTGGATATAGGGAAAAAACAAGGGAAAGAAAAGGATGGCCCTTTGGGGAGAAATGGAGGAGCCCCTTCCTGGGGAGGATCCACACTGACCAGCGACACCAAAAACATACAGTGCAGCAGGATGGGAAGGATAAAACTCTCCAAGGCGCAGAGCAGCAGTTCTTAAGTTTCTGGTACACAACGAGTGAAAGGAAGGTTTTCTGAAATGGGTAGTCTATGGGGATGGGACAGTTAAGTTGCTTTCCAGCATGATTCACAGAATCAGAGAAAATTCATGGTTGGAAGAGACCTTTGAGATCATCAAGTCCAACCATACACACAGAAAAAAACCCCAAAACCCCACGACTCCCACACACAGACACAACCCAACAATCTTGGGCAGTAGAGCATGCCTTCAAGTGCCACGTCTACAAGTTTTTTATACCTCCAGGGATGGTGACTCCACCACCTCCCTGGGCAGGCCGTTCCAGTGCCTGACCACTCTCTCAGGAAAGTCATTCTTCCACAGATCTAATCTAAACCTCCCCTGCCCCAACTTCACACCATTTCCCCTGCTCCTGTCATTATTCCCTTGGGAGAAGAGGCCAACCCCCACCTCTCTATGCCCTCCTTTCAGGGAGCTGTAGAGGGCAATGAGGTCTCCCCTCAGCCTCCTCTTCTCCAAACTAAACATGCACAGTTCCCTCAGCCTCTCCTCGTTATGACTTGTTCTCCAGACCCCTCACCAGCTTGGTGGCTCTACTCTGGACATGCTCTAGCAGCTGAATGTCCATCCTGTAGTGAGGGGCCCGGAACTGAACACAGTACTCAAGGTAAGGCCTCACCAGTATACACTGTGCAAACACATAAATGTTCTCTCAGTATTGCTTTTCCCTGTAAACAATTGCTGTACATACCTCAGGCACACAGAGCTGTGATCACGTAGCTGTGGCACCAACCACAGGATGTGTTCTAAACCTGCCACAAGTTGAATACCACCTTTAGCAGGAAAGACTGGCAATTGTCAGAAAATGCTCATTTTCAGGTTACTCACTGAAATAGCAATGTCTTTTCCCAAAGGTATAGAAAAAAAAACATTTAAAACTTAGCTTTTACAACTACAATTAAACACACCATTGGGCCTAGCTTTTACTGTGCCTTTGCACCACTTTCTTGTCCAATTAAAAAATCAAAACAAAACAGATTTTTCCTTTTGGACTATAGCATAAATATGAAAACATCCATTGGGCTGAAATAGCTGGTTTTCTGTGATTTATTACTTCTTACGTATCCGTATCTGGCTGATAATTTATCTAAATGAAATCTCTTTAAGACACTTGGCACTAATGCCAGAAATCATGCATTACCATACATCTTAAAAATATCCATGAGTATAAAGTTTTCAATGTGGGAACAGTGGCCGAGTAAGGGTAATGCATCACCAGATTGCTAATAGAGCTTTTGCCCATTATCTATCATGCAACAGAGATGATCTGAATTACCGTCTTTCATGAACCCGCGAGGAAATGGGCCCACAGATGATGAGCTGCTGCAAGCCTCCATGCTTCTTGGGAAAAACAGGGGACCCGCACTCACCCACGCTAGCAGAGGATCTGCCCATTCGACTGCACTTGGAAAGCAACCACTGGAAAGCAAACCAGGATTTTAATTTTGAGACCAACCCATGCCAGAATTTGAGGGCTACACTGCCAGGTCTCTGTGGAAGGAGCAGAGGAGAAACAGCAAGGCAAAATGCAAGGGGGGAGAAATGGATGAAACTCTAGATTTACAATGAGAATAGAAGAGAATTAGCAATTTTAGCACAAATTAAAGTAAGGAGGACAAAGGTGACCTGGATTTGGCCACAGCAAAAGCCATCAAACCAGAGGTTTTGAGCCAAGGAAACACAAGATTCTTTTCTTGACTCCCTGATGGTTAACAGCTCCTGTTTTTTAGCTATGTATGCTAAGCATGCACTACCTACACACACAGCATTTCCATCCTACCTCTCTAATTGGTCTAATCATGCATTTCATTATTAAGGCGATTTCTAATGTCACACATTGCATTAGCCAAGTCTTTCAATTTATTTTCTTCCCCACTTTTCTCAGCTAATAAAAGGAGAACAAGGAGGAAGGGGAAAGAAACTGCCCATATTCAATACTGTTAATATTTAAACAAGCTCTGTGCAGGCTTTTGAAGTTCAACACCTCCCAGAATGGCGGCGACTTGATTTCATTTTTACTGTGGCTACCGAATAGAAACAACTTCTCTAAGGCTGAGTTTATAGGGCATTGGAACACTGGTTTCCAGCTGATCACTGTAAATGGTGGCTTGGAAACGCCTACAGCCTCACTGGCTCCCCACAGGCTGGCTAGCTGCGCTCCCTCCCTTTCAGAGCCCATTAGAGGCAAATGAATAACTCGGCTGTCACTCATCATCAAGGAAGGGGATTCTAAGTCACGGAGCTGATCATTTCTGGCTTGTAAATTCACCAGAAATACTCCCTTTCCCCTTCCCTGTCTCACAAACTCCACAGTTCACTTTTTTTTAATGGATGGACCTATTTATTTGCTGTCAACTGCTACCAGTCTTTCAGCAGGGCCTTAAGTGAGCAGAGGACATTGTCCTGTTGGCTCACCTCAGTGAATCACTGCAACTGATGGCTCCTTAACTTGGTTGGAAAAGCAGCAGCAAATGGTCTGCTAATTCAGACCCCAAAACAATCCCTAGGGCTAAATATCAAGGAAGGGGTGGGGGGGCTATAACCAGATCTGTCCCTCTCCAAAATTGTTCAGGAAGCCCTCCTAAATCCTCGGCAAGAACCTCAAGTAGCATAGGGGCAGAACCAAGTGCAGGGCAGCAGCCACTGGCATGCAGAAGAGGATGAGATAAACCCTTAAGACATCCCCAGCGCAAATTCCTGCAACAGTATGCTGCTACCTGCACAGGCAAAAAGCTTTCAACATCACTCTAGGTCTAGATAACTCAGCTTTATGCTGACTTTATTGTTCAGTGGTGACATACAAGCATGGAAGAAAGCTGGAAAACAGCAGTGTTCTTCGGTAATCTTACTGTCTTGCTAAGGACTTTTCACTCTAAGTGATACAACAAAATCAGTGGTGATGTTATTCATAACTGAAACCAAACATCCATTATCTGGCTTTCAGTGACTTCCTTGGCATGGCTGTTACGTTTTCCTAATACCTTTACAGAGCTCAGAGCAATTTAAACTTAAGATGCTCCTTTAAGCAATTCATTGCTAAACATGTTTTTGCCATCAACAGGAGTCTGTCTGACACCTTATGGCAGCTGTTAAAAAGGTTTGTCCCTGTCTACACTGACCGTGAGACATATCGAATAGAAACTTAGTTAATTCAATGAAAAACCGTCCTAATTTTCAATTGAAAACAGAACTTCACTTATTGATCATTAACAGAGCAGGTCCTTTTCCCACTGATCAGTGTCAGAAAGGATCATCAGAGCTGGACAGCCCAAGCTTCACTTCACCCAAACTTTCACAAGCATCAGCAGCTGGATTGTTCACAGCATTCATTTTTGCTCCACGGCCACCCAATAGCCACAGCTGTGGATCACTGCAGCCCTTTTCATCCCAGTGCCTGGCTGCAGCAGTGTAATATCCCACCACCAGCTCTACAAGCAAAAAATGCTAGGCTTATTTTCCAGTTAGGTGCCCTGCCATAGACCAAGGTGCGTGCTTAAACAATAATTAACTATATTTTTCTGCACCTCTAGAGAACAGGAGAGAGCAAGACAGGGGGAAAGACACAGAGACAAAATGGCTGCAATCCCTAATAGCAACCACACATTCGGTCCTGTGGCCAGCATCAAAGTCCCAGGCAGTGGAGATGCCCCTGCAAGCAGAGACCCCCTCAGGTAGTAAACACTGATAGGCCCAACCCTGAATTAAATCGTGCATGTGCTGTGAAATGCAGCAAACGGCAGCTGGAAATGTATAACAGAATAAACTTCTTTAATAAGCAGCTTACTTGGAAGATACGGTTCTCCCAAGATCATCACACATGATCCTGCAGTGCAACTCAGGCCACACACCTCCTCTCAGATTCTCAGTGCAAAAACCTTCCCAAATGCTAAACGTTACCTAAACACAGATAAATTTAGGTGCTTGAATTGACTGTTCTTTGCTACAGAATGACTGACAGCTTACAGAAACTAGCAAGAGAATTAACGCGCTTAAAAGTGCCAAAATAAGCACAATATATTTACATTTTTCTGACACATTAGTCAAACATTTATCATTTCTTAAAATGTAGCTATGATACTTTGTCTAAACTGTCATGAGTCACAATGTAATTACATGGTAATCATATGGCAATTAATTTATATGATATTCATTTGAAACAGAGGAGAATTAGGCTTGTGATAGCATGCAAAATTAACAGGCACACCAGACAAGCAATGGAAATTAAGCCACTGGAAGAAAAAAAAAAAAAGTAGGAAAATAAATGTTAAAATCAATGTTTAAACAAATCGGTCCAAGCTTTAGGGAAAAAGCTATGAGAATAAACCATCTAATTTTCTGTTTCCGAATTTCTGAGACAACCTCTTAAAAGTTTTCTTTTTTAATGTCAGTTTCATCCCTTCCATCCATCATAAAGTATCATTTTCATCTGTTTACAACATACATTTTAAGAGTTTCCACACTGAACTACATAAGGAAAACAAACAAACATGAGGCCAAAAGGCTAACACAAAGAACCCCTGCACTTTTCTGTGCCCTGTTTTACAATTCAGGTCTCCAGATCGCTGTCAGGACTTCTGACAACAGATCCTATGATACAGCACGCACCAGTGATACTCACACACTCATAGAAAACCAGCAGCAATACCGAGCTCTCCTTGCTTCAGAGACCTCCAGCTCTGCAATCTCTTTTTCTAATTTATTAGATAACTCCAGGTCAAAGCTGGCTGCCCTAGGCACTGAGCTGAACCCTACAGTGACAGAAAACTCCGGTAGGGACAAGGCTGGAGGGAGACGAAGATGACTTGGGCACAACTATAATATTGTCTCTCTCCAAAACCTGGGAAGGACAATGGACGACAGGGAAGCAAAAGAGACAAGGTAGAAAACCAGGACAGAGCCAGCAAAAGAGAAGTCCTGAACTTAGAAACATTTTTTAATGGCAACAAGAGAGTAAATAATAAAAAATGAAAACTGTTTCACAGTGAAGAAAATTAAGATGCTAAACATCATGAAGTATTCCATTTACAGCTTGCTTTTGAAAAGTCATATTAATTAATGACTTTAGCTAATCTCATCCTTATTCACAAGACAGCCTATATTGCAAAGAAATTTTGCAAAGAAAATGTTTAACTGGAATAGTCTGTTGAGGTCTTCCTAACTCATCTTCAGCAGTTGTCTTGGGAAACAGCACTGTAGTTATATTTAATACATGTGCTAGTACAGCAACTTTGATGAAAAGGAGAATAAAATTATACAATTATTGCATTAATCAAACATTATACATTTTTGTTCAGTGGCCCTTAGTGCTTTTCAGAATAGCCGGGTCACCTGGAGAAAAAAAACACACTGCAAAGCTTTCTCATTAACATTGTGACAGAGATACCTCAGACACTGCAAGCAGCTGGTAAGAAGGAAACCCAATGTTTAGTTGGAAATAAACCCCATAAAGTAGGTGAGGTGGGGTACACAGGTCACAGAGGTGGCTGCAGCATCAATCTTCCCATCAATCCCCTTAGCCTGGGTGGATCAGCATCTCGGAAAAGACTCTGAAACCCAAACCTACCCTGGCCCCTCACCTTGGGATGCTCTTGAAGCACATCTGGAACTGCTGCTTTTTTTACAGCAGTTTAAATCAGCCTGATGTGGTGCTGTTATAACTTCCCCATCCACTTCATCATCACCTGCTCTCATCTGATATCGAGGTCTGGCCCAGGAGCTTCCCTGCACCCAGAAATGGGAGGAGCCACATTTTGGTGGTCCCATTCACTAGGAAGCTCCGTGTGCACCAGAGATAACCTCATCCTGCAGGAATACGTTTTCTCCCTGCCGCTGCAGGTCAGGAAGCAGCAAATCACAAACTACAGAAGTCATGCGCTAAACATGGTGTCAGGAGTAGCACTGTCCCCACTGTTCCTGGTCTGCAAGCCTGATGGCCAGCCAGACCACCCACCACTGGCCATCCGTGGCAAAATCACCAAATGAGCCAGTATGAACAAAAAAAGCAAACCCCTTATAGAGGAAAGAGCAGAGTAATGGTGGCTTGTATTGCCATGGGAAACTCCACCTAGAACCACCACCAGATGATGGTGGAGGTGGCACAGGACACCATGTGGAATGGAACACAGACACAGGGGACTCTGCACAACAGGATTAAGCTGGGGGGTTACAGCTACTCAGGGCCTTCCATATATGTTGACTTACGACTTCTTGGTGCCTCACTTGCACACACATGAAATGGGCTATGAATCATCTCTGGCCATCCACCAGCACAGAGCAGAGGAGATCTGGCTCAGGCCACAGATGACAAATGACACTCGACAGTGTCCAGTCACTTCTTATATTTCACAACTACATTGCTAGCTGTCACACTATGGAGCCACTCCTGGGTTCCTCCTCTGTGGTACGGGAAGGAAAATGGATATTTCAAGCTCTTGTTCCCATTTGCTAGTGGCTTTTCTATTTGTGTGGGGTAAATACATCAAGGCTTAGGCAAATAATGAAAAAACAATAATTACCTAATGAATTCTCTGATTGATTTGATAAACGCTCTCCAAACAGAGAGGAAAATGGAATCATAAATAATGTACTCCTCCACTGATGGAAACAGTTTTGAATAAACTTGCACACGTCTGGCAGCATTTGCTAAAATGGCTCTAGTATGTCCACAGGTACTAGGCCTGCCAGGAACCACCAATGTGAGCTTGGTGGGCTGTGAGCTGTTACTCCCTCTGATGCAATGCCTGGTGTTTCAGGAGCAAGATGCAGGCTGTGTAAAGGATCTGAGGCAAAGGGATCTCCTGGCCTGAACAGGTGAGACAGTTACCCCACTGACCTCCATGGGTACAGCACACACATGCTAAAATCACACTGAGTTTGTGTTCAAAGATGGGCAGAGAAAGATTTCAAGTGCATTTGCATTTTCTAAAACCTGAAGTACTAGGTGGGAGCGTTGATCTGTTGAGGGTCGGAAGGCTTTACAGAGGGATCTAGACAGGTTGGACCAATGGGCCAAGGCCAATGGGATGATGTTTAATAAGGCCAAGTGCCGGGTCCTGCATTTTGGTCACAACAACCCCGGGCAGCGCTACAGGCTTGGGGCAGAGT
>JAOQGH010000077.1:41506912-41525132 GCA_025769975.1 Gallinago jamesoni | reverse complement strand
CGTGGGGTTGTGGGTGTGGGGTTTAGTTGGTGGGTGGCTTTTTTGTTTGTTTGTTTGTTTTTGTGTGGGGGTTTTTTGTTGTTTGTTTGTTTTTGTGGTTTGTTTTTGTTTTGTGGGTTTTGTTTTTTTTTTAATGTGGTTGGACTCGATGATCTCAAAGGTCCCTTCCAACCACCAAGATTCTGTGATTCTGTGATTCTGTGAAGTACCATCTGATTCAAGCTCAAACGCAACAGAGCTGCTGAGTCTAGGCAGAAGCTGTTAGCCCTGCACAGCACCATGCACATACCTCTTACCCTAATAGGTCTCCCCAACACCTGAAGCCTTCTCCAGGCTCTGCAGCAAATCCATCCTCCTCTCCTTGGCATGAGCCTGAGGCAGTTGAGCTTGCAGAAAAGGCTTCAGCTGAACTTTGTGCTTGTTTCTTGCCACCCGGGCAAAGCTAACCTCCAGGAAGCACAGGTTCAGCTTTCACATCCTACCTATGTGAGGTGCATATAGAGCAGGCTGGGAAAAGTATCAGCAAATAAATTATTTATCATATTATTGAGTGGGCTTGGCTTGGCTGATCAATACAAAGAAACCCCCAAATGCTCTGAAATGCTTAACAAGGCAAAATCCTTGGGTTCACCAGATCAGTATGCCAGTCTTTGCAACGACTGGATTCTTCTCCAGCATTTGAGGGATTTCAGTTTGGAAATGAATGATGATGAGCTCTTCCCACCTCCCATGCTTTCTGCCACCTTTCCTGTGTGGGTGACTTAACAGTGTCAGTTCAGCCTTGCAAGGGCCAGACGCACCGCACGCCTTTCTGCCTGCAGGATCATCCAGCAAAGCAACACCTCTTTGCTGTGCAGCTCCCAGCACTTCCTCAGCTCTCCAAGAGAAACCACAAAACCTTCTGGAAGCAAAACCAAAATATTGCATTTCTCAGGTTTTCTGGAGAAGGAGTCTCAATGCATATATATATATATACACACACACACACGTAAAAAAAAAAACCCAAACCCTGCTAATGTTGCTGACTTCTTTTGCACAAATCCCCAGAGCTTTGCCACGCTGCCAGGCTGTGGGCCACAAGAAAAGTCTTTAAAAGACCTACCAAAGCTACATTTGTCTTGTTCCTGCTTTATATGCCCAGAACAGTTTTCACAGATGACACTTGATGGAAAAGGTTTTAATAGACTATAAATTCTGCCACCTCTTCTATGCCTGCTCCAAGCTCCACTTAAATACGGCAAAGAAGAACTATTTGTACATAAGTTATTCTTCTATGGATAAAACCAGTCAATGTGGGAGACTGGATCCAGTTCAATTAATGCCTCCATGACAGTAATGAGAAACATACTCTACCATGACCTATTGTAAATCTAAGAGGAAAGGCTCCAGCAGGGACTTCGCAATTCCCGGGCTAAGTGTACATAATTAAACAATGTAACAGCACCATTTACAATAATTTCAATGAAATCCAATGATACACACATTTACTAATTTTATTACAACATCTGTGATCTTCATTTTGTTTTATTTATTATGTTTCTTGCAGAAGAAAAAGCTCTTTTCAGTACAACGGGAACTGACTTGCATTTTTATGAATAACTTGATTCCATCAAATTTTAACCCAGTGAAGAGAAGGCAGATTTGATAAAATGCCATGAAAAAAAACCAACAATCTATCCTTATTAGGTTGGAGAAAGTTTTCAAAGAATAAATAGATCAGCATGGGGGAAAAAAAGATCAATTTCTGGTTGACCAAAGTAAACTTAATATTAATCTTGAATGTGGCAAATAGCTGCAGTTGGGGAAGAGAAGGAAAAACACACTTGAAAAAAATCAAGGTGCTCATTCTTGTGCAGTTTACCTGGATGTATTATTTAAAACAAATTAAGAACTTCTTGACTTTGAGATGAACTAAAATAAAAATTAAAAAATCAGTTGTCACAGAGCAACATTTTCCAGAATGTTTGTGTTGATGAGAAAAAAATAAAGAAAAAAGACTTCTCGTTTGGGTCAATCCAGAAAGATTTTCCTAATTCTTTTCCAGTTCAATCACAGAGCTGAAGAGTCAAATATTTGAATGGCTTTTACAGGAGTTTGGTTCTCCTGGTCACAAATTCTCCTTTCCAACTCTCCTCACCCAGGTGGCTGCTGCCACTGTTAGGTCTCTCATTTATAAAACATCATCCATTATCTTTTTTCCTCATTGCAAAAGCTTTATCATCTACTGCAGGACAAATACCGGTGAAACATTCTTCCAATGCCAGAGAAGAGCACTCATACCCTGAGTTCTGCTCCAGCTTAACGAGATTAAATTACATCACAGAGATGCCACGAAGCCATGAGCAGAGCTGCTCATGCTCATCTCTTCAGCATGTACCCCAAAGGTACTAGGCTGCGTATCACCTCCGTTTGGCCCCAGTGACAACTTTCAGCTAACAGTCCCGACAGGGCTCAGTCTCCTGAGGCTCTGGCACGTGCATAAAGAGCTCAGTTTTAAAGCTAAAATGGAAGAATTCATTTGACTTTTACCAGGGGAATAGGATTCCCCCAGTCACTGTAGTACCTGCTTGCTTCATAGCTTATGTGTTTCAGCCTCCACCAGTGGTCCTCAGAGGTGCTAAAGAAAAACAGCCATCTGGTTTAAATTTGTCATTGCACAAGCAGAGAAGTTTTAGAGGTCTCCTGAGAAAGACTTTAAAGAAGAGGAAAAAAAAAAAGGTGGTAATCCTTGAATGAAAACAAGAGAAATTAAACTAGGAATCTTAGAGATAAAGATAATTATGTACTTTCTTATATTTCTAGGATGAAAAACTCTGCTAAGCACCCAGAAGAGGAGAAGGAGCAGAGGTCTTAACGTAAGACACAAAAAAATGTACTAAAGGCAAATGGGTGGCTTGGTGAGAGCCAGAACGAGACGGGGAGACCTGCATTTCAGGCTCTAGAAAGGCTTTCCAGACCCCAATCACAGGCAGGAGCAAAGCTGCCTGTTACATAGTCAGATGCCAGGTTTGCTGGGATCCCTAGAAGAAAATTCTCTGCTCCATCATCATCTCACACAAACCACAGGACAGCCCAGTAAATGCCCTTTGGCAGAATAAATAAAAGGGATTGTGGATTGTTTCCCCTTGCATTTAGGAAAACAGCACATCTGTCCTACCTGCCTTATGGGTCCTCCTACCAGCCTTGTTCCAGCTTACCCAGTTTATTGCCTCTCTTTGAAGAGGGCAGACCTCTGGGGAAGCATATCAAGAGCAAACTGCAATCAATCTTCATAAAAAATAATACAATAAAGCAAAAAAAGCAAGACTGCCCACAACAACTGGCAGCTTTTTCTCCTACGGTTACCTCCATCAGCTGCACCACGCAGATCTTCCACTCTGTCTCCTTATCTTGCAAAGCAAACCAGAAAAACAAAGAGACTTCTAAGAGAAACTGAAGCTCAGAAATAACGGGCAATGAATCTGAAATTTGAAGAACAGCTTTTTTTTTTTTCCTGGTAGTATTGTTCCAAGCAGCATGGGCTTGTAAGTCTAATCACTTCCCATCCAGCTCATCAATCACATGAGGGAACCAGCCCCTCACACAACAAAGTGAGCCTCAAATTGGCTTCCACCAATAATAAAAGGTAGTGGTGAAGGACAATCCCTTCAGAGGATTGTTTAATAAATCTTGTCTAGACAGGGAACACAAGAGAAATGGAAAAAATTTCTTGGAAGACCGTGGCCATTCAGTGCCGTCCCACTTACATTATTGATACACACTTGCTGCGACCGGTACTTTAATGTGGATCTTTGTATTTTGATTCTTGTTATTCAGTGTCATCCAAAATTAAACATTAAACTTTAAATATTTAAAAACAGGTGAAAGTAGTAATTGAAGCTGATGGAAACTGCAAGCTGGCACCATTCCTGCTGCGTGTGCTTGCCAAAGAGACACTGTCGCCACTCCTCAGTTTTCAGCAGTTGCTGACATTTTACTGTAATTTATTCGCATTTTCTCCTCTCCTTCTTAAAATAACAACACAGCTACTATTCTAATAATAAACCAACAGCTCTCACATCAGAAAGACCTTTCTGTAGAGATTTCTATCAGCAAAGGGTGCCTAAGCTTGGTGCACACGGACGGCTTGCGGAGCATAAACTGCATAAAACCCAACCGGCTGCTCATCACATTTCACTCAGCGCTACATTACCCTTTGGTTTCTTAGTCATAATTTTTTCCTACGGTAGCCTGTCCTTTCCAATGCAAGGGCCCAACTGTCAGCTACCAGCAAAAATCCCATTCCAGCCTGTATTTGGCGTATTTTTTGATGGCTTCCTCCTCCCTCCTCCACTTTTATCTGTCAGAAGCGCTAAAGACTCCCACAAGCCATAAAGTGTTTCTGACATTCATGGCTTTTAGATCCCCTGTTTCAAAGAACTGCTGAAGGTTATGTTGATTAAGCCCAAAGACGTATTTCTAGAAGGCTGTAGCTTAAATAAAAAAGGTGTTTTGCTGTCACAGTGATCAGCCAAAACTGTTACTGAACCAGAGCATATGGGAGCCGAAAGCCATCAGAGAAATGTGTGATGTTCCAGGATGCTAAGATTTGCTCTCTCCAGCAGAGATCAGAGGCAGCAGGAAAGCAGAAAAGGCATTTAGCTCAATTAAAAAAATAAGCAAATATAAACAAAGCCTTGTGTTGCGCGAGATGATGGCCTATTACCCACCAGTTAAGCAAGGGGTAAGAAAAATCAGTGCTTCTTAAAAGTACTATCAGTTGAGCCCTTTTTGTTTTGTGAGAGCTCCAGAGGGGTACTCTGAGGTGCCTCTGGAGGATGGAGCTGAAGACATTTATTTAGGGAAACAAGAGAAGCCTTTATTAGGAGCTTTCCTGAAACTCAAGATGAAGGTCTCCTTATTTTGCTTCTGAGAAGTGCCTGCTAACCAGATGCAACAGGATTCATTCTTCTGGCAAATTAATATCCAGCGGACACTGTCTTCAGCAGATCTGATAAATATCTGTATCCACTATGAATTCGTGGCATGATGCAGCATTAAAATTTCATGGGGAAAAAAAAAAATTAAAAATTGTTTAAGGAGCTGTCAGGTCTGGGCTCCACGCAGTTGCAGGGATAGTTACAGGCATCAGACATTGTAAAACTGCCAGTTGCTTCATCTAACAAAATTTCAGCCCTTATTAGACATAAAAACAATATGTAATTTCCGTCCAGAGGTCAGAGTTAAAACCCAATACTTTTAAGTACAGCAGTTCAGCAAGGGCTTTAACAAACAACTAAAACTTTCAAGTAGCAAAACGAAAAACCAGGACTACATCTCAAAATGTGAAGGCACACTTGGAGAAAGGTGACCTTTTATGGGAGGAACTGAGGTGCAGAAATGCAATCAAAATTATTTCTTTTTAAACTGAAATCTCAAGGAGTGTTTGAACCTCATTCAAAGTCATTTAAATAAATATGAATTTTATAACCCCTGGCTGTGGGCTTAGCTGGCTCTGGTGTGTTTGTGCAAGTATGCTCTGATTGCCTTATTTGAAATGGTTTCTATTCAGTGCTGAACTTCACACATTTGTATCATCAGGCTGATCGAGCTGCGGACACCAGCCCCAGGACTAATGACTGTCATAAGGTCTCTTGGAAACAGCTTCTCCGCACCTCCCAACACGGGGCCATAAGAAACCACCCCTACAACGTTCCCCTCTCCCACTGCTCTGCCTAAGGAGAAACAGAAAACTTCCTAATGTAGGTTGCTCCCAACGCCACCAGAAAAAAATATCTGTTTTCAGAATATACCTATAGGTAGTTTAACTCCTCCTTGGTGCACTACAGCATGCAGGCATTGGCAGTGGATCCGCAGCGGGATCTCTACTGAGCAAATCAGCTCACGCTGCTACAATGGAAAACTAACAAGGGCAAGAAACAATATCAAAAACATAAATCCAGGTGCAAAGCAGTTGTATGAAGAACCATTTTTCCTGCCTCAAACTGATCCCTCTCCATCCAGCCCTTGGTGCCTGTGCTGCAGGACACAACACAGCCTCTCTGACAGAAAACAAACTCCAAAATGCCAGCTCCCAGCACACCTCCTTGCTCCCCGCAGCACCCCTGGGTTTCCGTACACACTGCTTTCCCAAGCAGCACATTTCTAACTGAAGCTGGAAAAGGTAAACCAAAAGCACACAGAATCGAGCACACAGAAAAGCTCGTACCAGGAACCCCACACGTGAAACCTTTGTGCACTGAAAACACAACAATGAGGTAAATGAGCTATTAAACCAGTATTTCCCATCAATGCTGAATAAGTTTTCCACTCCATCTCAGGAACACCAGAGAACAGGACAAGCACATGGGATTGAATGCTTGCGACAGGAAGAACTGGGGAACTTCCCAATGGAAATCAGCATGCAATACCTGTATCATTGCAACCCATTGAGGGAAAAGCATACTTAATCACCTTTTCTATTAAATAAAAACAACACATTTTTGTCAAACATAAGAATTACAAAGACAAAGCAAAATGGTATTTTATCACTTTACCAAAACTTGCATCTTGGATACTTCCAGCCAACTTTATTTAGCCCTACATGGTTCAGCCCCTTGTCCACCAATGTGAGCTGAATCGGTCCCAAAGCAGGTAATGGTCAGGCTGCTCTGAGAGATGCAAATAAATTGATGTTGGTATAGATTAAAACATGCTGGACCTACTCTGCCTAAGGAAATGTTGGCTTGTCTACTAGGAACACCTGTAGTGATGCCATTATTTCATGATTTTGGAGCTTTGCTGTTTCATCAGCACAGTCTAAGCATGCACCGGCTGAGCACATGCCAGATTGATTTGTGAGGGTTCTTCACTGCAAATGAATCAAAATTTCTCAATTTCAGTGGCCAGTAACAGAGAAATTTTTGATCAAAAGGCCATAATAATGTCAAAGAAAAGATGGTGTGAAAACACTTGGTTTGGAATGACTGATTTCCTTTCACACAATACACATTGGCTACCCAACAGGCTCTAATGACACGTATTTGATTTTACATTTGATCAGTTTGAGTAATATTGGTGTCACCCGACCAGGGACACTTATAGGCAGTGCGAAAAATAAATGCCCTTTTAACCGCATTTTATTCTTATATATGCATTGTTCTGCTAAAATAATTCATTGTATCCTAATGAAATGAGCACAACTGGCTCCAGGAATGAATGAATAGTCACTCCCCGGTGATAGGTATTTATGCGCAGGGACTAAGGGTCTGTAATGGAAGATCTATCGTTAGTGCCTGAACCTGCTTTATCTTCATTTCACACGATACAAGTGAATTGAGTGTTGTTTTGGGGGTATAATTGATCTATAGCTGAAACAAATCAGCTTTGCAGCTAAGTGAGGAGATGAAATAGTGGATAATCTGTAGTTTAAAACCAGCTGTTCTACCGAGATCAAATGATTACTTTGGCACTGAAATGATTAGCTGACAAGAGAGTGTGTTTCAGCATCTGCCATCGTTAGCGGGCACTGCTGCCGTAACCTCCGGCCACGCTGATGCCGGGCACCAGAGATAATTGGCAGCATGGCTGGGATCAGCTCGCCATTTGCTAAATTGATGGACCTCACCTGGCCTCAATTACAAATATCAGCATTTTCAGGAAACAAATAGGCAGAAGAGGCAGGGAAGGAGGATACTTGGCCACCCATCAGATAACTGTGACTGCAACAAATTCCAGCAAAATGATTCAGATTTAAGCTGCGCGGTTGTCCCTGCTCCCTACAGTAGTTTTAACACAGCATAAACATGTGCAAAAATTTCCCTCTTATTCCTCTCTGCTTGCACATCTCTTGACAACAATTGAGACATGAAATTCACCGCACCCCAGTGACCTTCCATAGGTATTCCTGCAATGTCTGGTTTTAATAGGTTTCCCCATTCTAGGCAAAGTACCACCTGGTCAGGAGAAAGTCACACAAAGAGGACAGAAATACAGGGAGGAGACAGGTTTGTAGTTTCCTTTCCTTTTTGCCCTAATCATCTTCTATGTGTCTAGCTACAAGAGCCTTTCCCAAATAACCTGAAGATAACTGAGGTTACACCTAAGATGAGACATAAACATGTCCATAGAAATAGGCTGCAGAATCTGGCTATCAGAGCAGGGATGTTCTGCACTGAGCTCACTGGCTTGGAGAGAGGGAGGGTAACCCATGTGGAAATTCCACTTCCTTTCTCCTTCCTTTTAGCTAGAAGTCACCAGACTCCACAGAAATTAAAAATGGTATTTAAAAAAATGACAGCAATCTACAAGTTCTATTAGGTCACATTTTCCACACTTTTATCAAGGCAAGACAGTCCCTTATAATAGATATGTTTTCTTCTAGTTGACCACTCAGTGAGTTTGAAAGGAATTCAGTAACATCTTCTGCTTCCCTAAGAGGTTAGTCCACACTTTTGCAGAGACAGCCTTTATTCCCTGATATTCACTATGGATTTTCCTTCCTTCGACCTTCACTCTGCACTGTACTTTTGAAGGATGAGTTGTCATTATCATTCCTGAAGTATGTACTACACAGGGTTGTTGCTTTTAATTTACAGCA
The DNA here is from genome assembly GCA_025769975.1 of Gallinago jamesoni. NCBI lineage: Eukaryota > Metazoa > Chordata > Aves > Charadriiformes > Scolopacidae > Gallinago > Gallinago jamesoni. Next base: position 41,516,554 of record JAOQGH010000077.1, on the reverse strand, counting down.
GCTACAGGACACGTGCCTCACCATCCCTTTCACTCTCCCTTACTCTTTGGGCCTTTCTGGAAGGGAAGCCAAAGAGTATGGAGCTGGTGGGTTATTTTCAGAAGCCCCCGCCCAAATTCAAGGTAGGAGGGGTCCTTCTAAGTGTAAATGAACAATGCTGATATGAAAAGGGTTTAAAGCAATAAGGTTCCACATCTCGGGCTTCCCCATTTGGAAGCAGCAATATACTTGCAGGTAACCATAGGTTTCTCTGTTGTTTTTTTCACAGCTTGCCTCTTGCAGGAAAAAGCAAGCACTTCCACCATCACCATAATTATCCAGAATTATAAAGCAATTTATAATGCATTACAGCTCCTTTGTTGGCACTTATGATCTGAATCAATCCTAAAACATCAGAAATCAGAATGAGTGCAACAGTCAGATCGCCCTTCCAGCTCTTGGACCACTTGGCTATGTCTCTTCCATCCTATTAAACTTGAACAGCATTTACTTTGAGGGTTTCTGGTCTCCATCTTGGGCATGTTAAGGTTTATTTTCTTAAAGTAGGAGCATAAACTCTCTTACGCAATATGTTTTTGGTATAACTTCTCTCTCCAGTGAGCAATATTAAGCTATTGCTATTATTTTTCCTGCACATAACAACACAAGTTTGTCAAAATCGGCATGATATTTCTACCTTGCCTTTTGACATTTTCAAGTTTATTATGTTCAGACAGTACCTCAAAGCACTTCATTCTTCCTTTCTGGAAGGACTAATCATCACCAAAAGGGGAAAAGAAACAGTGTGCTATCCAATACAGCATGCAGATACTACTACCCTTCTACTTAACTTCAAACACAAGCACTAGAAGTCGATGAGATCAGTTGTGCTTAACCACCTGCAGAAGTACTGCCTTGAACTAGGACCTCGTCGCTTTAACCAAAAGCTCTCAATTCCACCTTTCTGTTTGACACCAGAGCCATCTCACCCCAGAAGTCAGTGTTACTTGATGTCATACCCTGTAAGATTCAGCATGTAGTTAACAGAGCTGTTCCTACTGGCTGCTCGTTGGCTTGAGCAAACCCAACCTCAATCCCCAAAAGACACATCCCCTATCAACCCTAGTCAGCTCCAGCCTCCCTGGCTCCTTGGACCAGCCCCACACAACAGGGCAGCTTTTGCTAGGATACCTCCTTCTGCCTGGTCCCTTGACATGCTGGTTTTGAAGTGAACATTCAGGAATGCCAACTTCTCCCTCCGCTTCATCTTTCCTGGGTACCCACGCAGGCTGCCTGCACGACACTCATGCGACCATAACTAGATGGCCCAGTGCTAGGATCAGGTTTGGGGTGGGAGTGTTGCTGTTGCCGAGTGCTGCAATCTGCACAATTGTGCTGACATTTCTGAACTATAAAAGGCCCCCGGCAGGCATCTACAGAGGAAACCTTTAAAATTGATCCAGTTTAGCACAAAAACTGTTGGCTAAGCCTCCATCTGTCCCTCTGCTCCTCCACCCCTTGACACTGCTTACAGCAAAAGACTTTCCCTTTCATATGGCTTTTAAAAGCAATTCAAGCCCATTGATCCAGGACTCAGAGTCAGTGTATTACAATACAAGATTATTCAGTTTTCTGATGGCTTGTTTAATTTCATTTTATTCCACATTAAAATAGGACTGGAGGGAGGGAGGGCGGGCTAGAGGAAAAATTGGCAATGTATTGCTTAAATGCTCAGGAAAACAGAAAAATGTCACTCAAAAGAAAGTATAAAATACTTCCACTTGGTGCAGGCTGCTAAACCACAATTACATATGTATCTATATGCTTATCTGTATGCTTATCTGTGTATCCCGACTTCAATCTCTGTTCCACAGAAAGATTTCAAAGGGTAGGTGGACAAAGAGGAAAATAAATAAGCCCTAACAACACCTGAGCAAAGCTTGTCAGTGCACAGCGTGAAACAGTGGAGTTTATGCCATCTCTCAGCTAGGGTTAAGACTAGGCTTGAAAACTCCTTACACTCACAAATTTACTCCCAATAACCTTACTTTCTACGGTTGGAAGAAAGCTACTCATTTGCTTTATAATCTAATAAACCCATTTATAATTTAAAACACTTGCAACTATTTTTGTTTTCTATTGGCTAGTTTAACTTTACTCCATTGTTTGCTTTAGTCCGGCTTCAATTAGGCCAGCATTTCCAATCTCATTGGTAGGGGAGAGGATTACATTTACAAGAGTAAGATCATTAACAGCATAAGGTGGTTGAAAGAGAGGGCATAATTGGTTTCGCTAGCCTAAAGGGAAGATCAGCTTCTAAGAGAAGCAACACCTAATTAAGAAGGTTTGCACTGTTTTATTTTTAATGATGTCCTCCCTCCACTACCAGTTTTTTTATAGTACCCATCACAGCAGCTTCTGAGTTCTGGCTTAGGCACACGTATTTTGCAGATGTGTAGAGCTGACAGCAACAGCCCCCTTCAGGGACAGACAGAAGGAAGAGCCTGATGTGACACTAAACAATTAGAAAAGGAAGAAATTAATAGTGTATTTAATTTTTAAAAAACAAACAAACAAAACCAATCCAAAACGAAGCCTAGGCATAGCCATGAATCTGAACAGTTGCTTCTGTTTACATTAAGAATCTGAATCCTGATCTGTATTTTCATCAGTGGCTATGCTTCTGGGTGCCACAACCAGTTGGAAAGCACAACCAGTTTGTCAGACACTTGGCTGGCTGTGCACAGGCAAAGGCAGGTCATACAGCAGACAAGCAAGGTGACAGTGGTGGCCCAGGCACCACCCTAGACCAACAGAGCCGGCCAGAAGATTTCCCTGCACCTCAAAGATCCCCAGCAGATGCCGCCCAAGGTGTACTGTGCTTCCACCAGCACACATTGATCGTGACGGGAAGGGCTAGGGTGAGCATGTATCCCCAAATACAGCCCTTTATAGCAGGCTGTTAGGAAGGGAACAAGATCTGTGTTAGAGGAACACAGAGGAACAGGAGGAGGAGGAGAAAGGTCTTCCTGGCTATTGCTGATGCTGCATGACCAAAGCTCAGGAGTACATCTATTTTGCAGACTGCTCAACAGTTTAAGCAAAGAGCCCCCAGGCCCCTTCATGACATTCCTGGGGTGACAGTAGACTTTGCCAGCTCCTCCAAATGCCTTCCCCTTCCATTAACATCCTCCATGCACTGCCCAGGCTGAGCTGCTGCCAGCTGGCACCCATCTACCACATTACCTCTGCCAAACCTGGAAAGCACTCCACCTGGAGCAGTGAACCCTGTGTCCTGGGCATATTTTTGGTACTGGGGCCTCTCCACCCTCATAATCTCCCAGCAATGGTGCTGGGAAGGTGGTGGCAATACTATTGAATGGTGAACATTACTTGCAGCTGTGGCTGGCACCCCACTGCAAGTGAGAAAGCTCCCACGGGCATGCGTCCTACATCCACATGGGCTTGTCAGGCACCTTCGCAGCACCCAAAAGCTGCCAGAGAAGCTCCTGAGGTTCAGAAGGAGACAGCAAGAAAGATGTCCCAAGGACCACCAGTGTGGCCCCTGGACGTGGGGGAGCCACCCCACATCACCTCCCCAGTGTTTTGCTCTGCCTAACAGAGGGCCGCTTCACTGCAAGCACAAAAACAGTATAGCAAGCGAAAAGGGATATTACTGATCTCGAGCATGTGCGTGGGTCTGGGTTACTCTGAATAATTTAAGTGAGGCTTCTTTTATCTCTCTCCTGCTCCAGAGTTGCAACCGCTGCCACGCACATGAATCAGACAGGCTTCCTGAGCGGCTGGAGGTGGGGTGCCTCCAGTACAATGGGAGCTGAAAGGGAAATACTAAAAGACAATTTAAAGAGACTCCTTAATCATCCTGGACTTCAAATCTTTACCTCTCATCTCCACGTGTGATACAGCTGAAGGATGCTCCCCCCAGCTGAAGGGGATGCAGGCAGAGGCTGCGGGAGAGCTAGGGAAAACAAAAGGGGAAAACAAAACCCCAGATTGGGCTCTATCCCCATGTCCTCCCACTAGGAGTTTGGTGGAGGAGACTCTCCAAATTCCCTGTATATGGGTGCACGTGTGTCAGTGCAGGGCCTGTTGACACCACCTGCTGCTAAGCGCTTCACACAGATGACAGCACCTGTTTTATACAGCAAATCGATCACAGGGAAGTGGACACAAGGGAATGTCACTGCTCGTGCCTTCAGCAGCTTTCGCAGCACTCCCAGGAGCCAGCCCTGCAGCAGACGGGACGTGATGAGCAGCCCAGTAATGTCCCCGGCAGGCCCAGGCTCCCCTGGATACGGGCATCATCTGCAGCCCTTCTCCATTACAACCTTCCCAAAAAAAACGCTTCCGGGGGGGCTGCACAGCACCTGGCACACACAGAGGCAAAGGGCCACTTTACAGTCCATCCCTGTGCCAAAACAGGAGCCTGGGTTTCCACAGCAGATGACTCTCCTCCTTAACACAAGTGGTTATTTCAAACTGTAACCTTCATACAAAGCCACCAAAATTAATGGCTAAATTAATGGGGCAATAGCTAATGTACATATATTTGGCTATGGCTTGGCAGACCCAGCTTGAGGATTAATTGTATATTAATTCCCTTCTATGTTTATTTTGCAGAAGCTAAAAATGTAATTCAAGCAGAAGAGTACCGGCTTGCAGAGTCATACTCTGTCAGCTGAAAGCAAAGGTCAAACTCCACTGCAGAGCTGATCTGGGCTGCTTGGTAGCATTGCTTTGCTGATAGGGAAAGGATGAGAGGGGAAAGAGAGGTTGCACAAGTGGGTTTTTCAGTTATTTTTAGGGACAGGAGGTTGGTGTTGTATATGGAAGAGAATGCAGCCTCCTAGCCCAGTTATTCTGCCTGTTGCAATGCCCTGGACAGCTATAAAAATAAAAGAATAGGGCTGGGAGGAGTATAAAACTGGAGTCAAAATCTGGCTGTGGGGAGCTAGCAAAAGCATTAGCTGCTTGGAGAAATGAAGCTGCTGGGTTTGTAAACAGCATTAAAAATAAAGGTCGTGCAAAAGCTGGACAGAAATAGCTGCACGGCAAGCGAGGCCACTATGGCAGGGTAAGGAGGAAGGGGAAGGTGGGGAAAGGGCTTGGGGTGACCCCCCACCATCGCTCGGCAGCTCCACTGAGGTCTGGTAGGAGGGAGCAGTCAGTGCAGTGCAGGGGAGGCACAGCAGGCACAGGGTGGTTGTTAGACCCCCGGGATTATTTGTCATCCCAGAGTAGGCAAGTGTGGCCAGGTGCTAGGGGGACACGTCGGCAGAGAAGGTGGGGAGGGAGGCAGATGGGAGGCTGGCAGCTGTGCAGGCAGCTTTTTTGCGGGGGGTGAGGGGCGGGATGGGGGGAAGAAGGGGAGGTGTGAGCAGGGTCCCTATTCTGCTGCACTGCATCCAGCAGAGGAGATGCACAAGCAGCAGCTAGAGGCTCACACCAAAGAAGTCTGGGCAGAGGCATGAATTGAGCGGTACCGTGTCCTGGATCTACCAAAAAGGGGTTGAAAGCAGATAAGCTGTTGAAAAGGGGGATCTGAGCATCCAAGGAAGGGAGGCACAGAGGCAGGTAAGGGCAGTCTGCAGCACCACGAGGACATACCTACATTACAGATGCCTGACTGGGACAGCATAGGAAAGCAGACACTACAGAGACACGGATGCTGTCTTATCAGTGTATCATGAAGGGGAAAAGCACAAAAATAATGCTGATGTGGCATGTAATACTCATCTTCAATAACAGGGACCAGGCACCATCCACCCAGGCACGGTCCCACGCATGGAGGGCCAAGGGCAATGTGAACACCTCTGCCCAGTTAGCGGCAAGGGAGTTGAGCAGGACAGCACGATGGTTTGAGAGGGGACGAGTGCTGCTTTGGGAAATGGTGATCCCTGCCCTCAGGTTGGTGGAACCACTCAATTTGTTATCACCATCTCACCAATTACCACAATAGCATCCAGTGCCCAGCTCTTCCCTGCTGCTACAGAACGAGCTTCCCATTTCACTCTCTGCTTCTGAATGCAGGACAGGTCTGGAAGATCCCACAAATCTAGGCCACTCCTCACCTTGGCAATCAACACATCCTGGCCATTTTGAGACCATTTTAAACCACTGGGATTGTTTTAAGCCACTGTTTCTGCAAAAGTAATGGGAAATGGCAAAAGAAGCTGTCCTCCTAGAGGAGAGCTGTGTCACACACGTTTTTTGCAGTTAGCCTCTGCTCCCATTCCATCCTCTGAGTTTGGGATCCAACTCACCTTACACAGCTTGGGTTCATCCAACATAGTTGGCATCTGATCATAGCTGGCATAAAACATTTTTTCCAAGCCAGAAGCATGGCTCGGCATGCCAGTGGCCTCTTGTAACCCACGCAGTGGAGCAGTTGTGGTGTTGTGTGCGCAGGATGCCCTAGCCAGGTTTACACAGCAAGTTGGGGGTCCTCTTTCCACCTGGATTTGTGTGGCGCACAGAGCCCTGCCCCTTATGCCACTGGGGCACACCAGTAGGCACTTTATGCTTCATATTCTAATGGGTAAGGTCCTGGGAAGGCAATTACAAATACATAAATATATGTATTTGATTTACAGATTTGTAATTACCTGGAGACCACTTTGCTTCTTGCCAGCCAAGGACAAAACACGGGCTGACAAAGCTGTCCTAATGCAATGCACTGCAGGACAAAAGCCACAGGCTGGTGTAGGGCCAGACTGCAAGGTTTTCCAAGCACTTCTAGGGAAAATCCACAAAGGCATAGCCAGCCCGTAGCCTCTTTCCTGGGACTCCTAACAGGCACTGCACTCCACATCTCACTCCCTTTCTGCTGAGCTGGGACCTCATTGAAGCCTGTCAGCTGGGAATTAAGATACCATTTTGCGGCAGAAGAGGATGCAGAGCTGTGCTGCCAGGCCTTCGGGAGCCACGCGTATCATCACAGTGATCTTCCAAGCAAACTAGACAAGGCAATACCCTCCTGTCTCTGCACTCCCCTTCCTGACACGTCTGTTCAGGCTGCAGGCTCTCTTTTGTGCCCATGTCTCTGCTGAGCCTTGCCACGAGAGCTTTCAGAAGGGCCTGCTTTGACCTGTTTTGCTAAAAAAGACCAAAAAACTGCCTAAAAAAAGTTTTTTGTTTTTTTTTTTTTAAATCAGAAGTAGCTCTGAATACCTAGGGGCCAGACAGCGCTGTCTGAAACCAACCCTTCCCATGGCTGCTCTGGCAGTCCTCCTCTCTTGGAGGGGTCTGTCTGACCTAGTCTTCCTCAAAGGTTATCACACAACCAGAGGGAAAAAACACATAAAACACAAACCCCCAAATTCCATCTGCCACAAAGTCTAAACGTGACGGTAAGGAAAGTATGGGGCTATACATCTTTGCAGTAACTGCAGCAACTATAAAGCCGCTCACCATGAAACGCCCACTCTGTTAACTGGCAGGCAGATAGCTGCCAACGTAACTGTGGCTAAGGGTGCTACAGAGGCACTACAGAGGTAAATGAAAAAAGAATTTATAAAGCGGTGGTAGATCATTTCCAAAGGCTGTTGATTGCAGTTAGAAATAAGTTTCATAATCGTTTGGGAGAGTTATTGCCAAGAACAGCATAGAACTCTGGTCATGTCTTCAAAAATAAATAATCTGAATTGGTTAAATAAAACCCAGGCACGAGACGATAATTTACTGACTGTGAATGGGTAAAAGCCTGGGGATTAGTCAAAGATAACTCTCGTTTACCAAATGTGTTTAACAGAAGAAGAGTGCTTGCAGAAGATTGTTTTGTGGTATACTAATTGTGTATTTTATTTTGAAAATTGAATACGGAGATGCTATTAAGAAATAAGAATCATCCACAATACAAAACGCCAGCTTTGCCAAGTGAAACTAAAATTGGTTGCTGCTCCTGAAACCAAATAGTCATCTGCAATATAAACCAGTAGGCACGATCTGAGCTTTTCTCAAGATTTTCTGAAATCCAAACCAGGACTATAAATCTCAGCTCTAGCCTTGACGAGACTCAAAATACACACCAGAACAACCAGCTTATTCAGTTTCACAGAGTAAGTCCCAGTGCGAAAACCTGGCCTGTGCAATTAGCTGAAGGATGCTGGTGGTTTGGGAAACACTGGGAGATTGAGCCCAACCTCTTCCCACACCATCACTGCTGGTTTGCTGGGTGAGCCTGGACACACGAAAGGGACAAGGGAGCTCAAAAGGTCTGTTTTCCACTCACTTACTTGTCCTGCCCAGTTCAATCATGTTCTTGGAAACAGTAAGTAGCTTTTCCCACTGCAGCCCGTGGAGAGACTGCCTTGACCACAACAGGGAGGTAACTGCCTCGGCTACAACAGCAGCAATGTCCTACATTAGCCTCATTTCATTGCTGAAGCTTGTAGTGATGGGATTCCAACGACTGAATTACTCCTTGTACATTTTTGTCAGTAGGTTGAGCCTCAGAAGAATAACAAAGAGAACCGGCTATAAGCCCACAGTCAGAAACACGTTGCTTTTGCCAGCCCTCAGGCTTAGACACATTTTTTCCTCTTATTGAGTGCTCCTTTCCTGTGCCAGGACTCCCATTGCAGCCACGGTGCAGGGAAGCACCAAGGAGAAGGAACAGAGCTGATGGAGCTGGAAGGTAGGACACACAGAGGACAACTTCACACTGCAATTTCTCCACCTTGTTTTGACCACCCACAGGCAAGCAATACCAAGATTATTTTTGCTTCTGGTTGTGTTACAAAATACATAAAACTAAACCAGCAGATTTGTACTCCTGTTCTGCACGTGCAAGAAAATAATAGGAAAAAAACCACTAGTGCATACAATAATCTCTTCTTACATGCATGAAGCTCCTCATGACCTTAAAGCCATGCACTGGACTGGCAGTGGTCAAGCATTTTGTTCTGGTGATAGGCAGCCCTTTTAAGTCTTAATCAGCAGGTATCAGGAGACCTAACTCAAAGAAAATCTACTTAGGGAATAAATGTCTAAATAAGTATGAGAGATGGGATGCTGATGTTTTAATGTTCCTCTGCAGGGTAAACAAAATTATGGTGGGTTTTTTTTTCAGTTTAATTCATTTATGGTATTCGTCTATTATTGCATGATAAAAAGGCTCAGCATGTCTAGCTCACTAGATCTTCCCTCTGTCCTGGAGTGAGAGGCTGCCCAGCTAAACTGAGCACTAACGAGAAGGCAAGCCGGCACATCAGGCCATGGAACTCACCAGCCATACGTACAGATAATCCAGGGGTATGTCAACTGCCTACCTGAAGTCCATTTGGTGAAGAAAGCAGGCAATTATTGCAACAGAGACTACGAGAAACTGGAGCACACTGGAAGCACATAATCTTGCACAAGTTCACCATAGAATCATAGAACAGTTTGGGTTGGAAGGCACCTTAAAGATCATCGAGTTCCAAGCCCCATTGCCACGGGCAGTGACACCTCCCACTAGGAACAGGTTGCTCAAAGCCCCATCCAGCCTGGCCTTGAACACCTCCAAAGATGGGGCACCCACAGCTTCCCTGGGCAGTTCCCTGTTCCAGTGCTTCACCACCCTCACAGTAAAGAATTTCTTCCAATATTGAATCTAAATCTCCCCTCTTTCAGTTTAAAACCATTATTCCTTATCCTATCACT
>JAOQGH010000077.1:41493432-41506498 GCA_025769975.1 Gallinago jamesoni | reverse complement strand
AGTAAAGAATTTCTTCCAATATTGAATCTAAATCTCCCCTCTTTCAGTTTAAAACCATTATTCCTTATCCTATCACTACATGCCCTTTTTAAAAGTCCTCTCCAGGTTTCCTGTAGGCCCCCTTTAGGTACTGCAAGGCCACTACATGGCCTCCCTGGAGCCTTCTCTTCTCCAGGCTGAACAACCCTGACTCTCAGGCCCACCTCTCAAGCCTGTCAAGGTCCCTCTGAACAGCATCACTTAAACAGCACAGGTACCAATACCAACCCTTGAGGAACACCACTCAGACATTGAGCCATTAACAGAAACTCTTTGAGTGTGGACAGATATCCGGCCAATTTCCTTTTCACTGAGTGGTCCATCATCAAATCCATGTCCCTCCAATTTAAAGACAAGGGTATTGTGCCGGACAGTGTCAAAATATATTTAAGTCTGAGAGAGACAAATAGCCTTTCCTTTAGTTATCTCCATCTGCCACTGTCATTTGGCCATTAAAACCATTTTTAACATGATAAACCAAGCAATACTGCCTAAGTAATGAATGTCGAATTATCGGTGTAAATATGCCAACATTTATTTATTTATTTGCCTCACCAAGAATACATGTTCTCCTCTGTTTGGTTTTCTATTTTAATGACTACAATTTATCATATTAACTAGACTTCCAGTTTGCTGGGTTTTGTTTCAAGTTCTGCTTTTTACTGAGCCATCTGCAAGAAAGCAGTCTCAGGTAAGAGAAGTAATATAATTAATAAAAAAGCAATAGTGGCTCACTAAAAAGCCCAAGTGACTGAACTACCTTCATATGCTAAACCAGGTCCTCCCTTCTTCCTCTCATTTGCTGCTTTTACCGCCCACTTTCCACCAGTATTTCACTCTGCTTATGGCAGCTCTCCGCAAGGAATGTTAATTCCCCACTTTCCAAATAATCTGCTTTCCCTACCTACCAGCAGACAGCATAGGAAGGAAGGAAAGCTGAAGCGGGAGAACCATCCACGATGACTTCAAGCCTTGCACAATGGCCCAATTAGGAGTTTCAAGAGGCATTTGAAACTCCAGCAATGCCTGAATCAGTGCAGGGATCCTGCCCGTGCAGGAGGTATCTATCTGCTGCCTGTCTAACATGATGGGAAACCAGTTAGTCCAGCTGCACCAAGGCTATGTCTATTTCAGAGCACAAGCATATTTGTTTTCCCCACCTGTCACAACTGTGAAATGTATAGATAGCATTTACTTCCTAGGCATTCGTCACTCAAATTAACAGGCAACCTGTTAGTCTGAGTGTAATTAGCACCCCAAACTTTACTCCAGACGTATCTAGTACAAATTTGTTTGCGGATCTTTAAGCATCCTGGTGTACCCTTTGAGTAAATACAGTCCAACATAGAGAGTGGAAATCCTGTGAAATCGTCAACAAATTTAACATGAAGCAAAGCTAAACACACTATTGGAAAATCTGCTGTGCCTTTGTCAGAACCCATAATGGAATGTTCACATTTTTACAAACTGAAATTGAGCACTAGGTTCACCCGAGACCCGGCAAACCAAATGACAGTGTAACACAACCTGCCAGGGATGACTCCTGCCACCCTCTTCCTGCTGCTGGATTTAAACCTGCCGCTCCCCCTACATGCTTTTCATGAAAATGCCAGTTACATACAGACAAGACACGCATCTTGAAAAATGACACTAGGGTCTTGCAGAAGTGCATGCAAGCGATACCATATGATACGAGCGGTGTAAACCCTTATCTGTGTCATGGCTTGACTTCTGTTGGAAAGTATAACCAGCACAGCCTACAACCACAGTGCCACAGGCTGCCTTTCCTACTGTGGCCCTCACACCTATATAACCAGTTTCCTCCATGCTGCAGCCACATGGTCTGCGCTGTCCTCGGCTGCCCACCTGAGTGCATGCTATCACTCCTTTGTGGATTATTTCTTAAAACATAACCAGCTTTGAAACACCAAAAAATGATGGCCTTAAATTCTTTTAATTCAGGATTCACTTTTCTCTCCTTGTAGTTGCTAGCTCATTAACAGGGAAAGCACAAAACCACACTGAAACGTTCGTTCAAAAACCCAAAGGTCAAAAGCTTGATGTTTACTTGAAGTTTGACGTAAGAAGGGCTGAGGGAGTGCACAACCCAGGGTCCATGGTGGCAGGACAGCCTTCATCATTCACAGACTTCCTCTGGATGCTGGAGATTCAATTACACTTGTAGCTCCAGTCTTGCACACAAAGATGGTTTTATGTTCATTCAGCAATCACCCTTTTTTTCCTTTTTCTTAAGTGCTCTACAAACATTGGCCAGAGTTCCTCCCTTGCCTAGTCTACCAATCAGTCCATTTACAGCGTTTTATTAGGATCAGCTTCTCCAATCCTCCAGTGCTTATCTGCATGATTCTCTGACCTTCCCAAACCCTACTTTACCTGCTCCGTATCTGCTGGCAACATACAGTGTATAGCGACGTGCAAGATGTCACCTTTCTGTGTAGTGACATGGTTTTCTCCCCCGAGCCCTGGGTAAATCTAAACAACGCATACTCAGAGCATCTGTCACAGCAATGACATTGCTCTTGTTCTATGTGCATCTGTGACATTTTATTATCCTCTTACAATATTGCAGCGGAGCTAGTGGGAAAGAGACCTGCCCTTCTCCATCCCAGTACCCGTGGCTACTCCCCTAAGCACAGACAACAGAGGGAAGGAAAGAAGATTTCTTACCCGTAGGAAGGAGAGGTCTCGGTTGTGCTCAATGCTCGTGATTTCCAGGTTGCCCATAACTACCTCGCAGTTCTCATAGTACTTGCGCAGGGCCCGATACTGCTGCTCCAGGTCAGAGAGGGAGCTCAGCTTGTTCTCGGTGCCGGCACACACTGCAAGAAACCACAGGACAAACAACCAGGATGAGCGTGAAAGAGGGCCACATGAGCAGAGAAGGAGAAAAAGGTTGTATGCAGGGATACAGGCAATTGTAAAAAAAATCCTGAATTATTCACGGGATTGACTCCTGCAAAAAAAAACAAAACAAAACCCAGCACAAACTACTTGAATATCAGCAGTAAACATAGGAAGATAGAAATAAGGTCCATGATTGTCTCAGCAATTTAAACACATCTCACCAAATAGCATGAAATGCTGGTATTTACCACCAAATGCAGAAAGGCTGAAAATTCAGAAATACAGGAAAAACATAAAACTAGTTGACCCCAGAACCTAAAGGGCCAAACCTAGGTGTCAGTGGAGTCACTACTAGTTCTGCTAATGACAAAATTGGCACTGAACAGGGATGCAACAACCACAGACTAAAGGACACAAGGCTGAAGAGACCCATGCATCCAAGCCGACCTGGGTAATCCACCATTTTCCCTATTCAGCTGATGCTCAGAATGGTCTGTTGGACAAGCCAAGAGCAACCTGATCAGAAGGTTTATACCCAACATTGTTTTCCCTCTCACTTTCCTTAAGATCCCAGCTCTTCCCAGCTTTATGCAATTAATGGGAGAAAGACAAAAGCAAAAAAATCACATCTTTCCACAAATCACCAGACTGAAGGTACAGTGGAGATGTGGCAGATGAGTTAGGAAACACCATCCTAATACAGTTAGTTTTCAGAAAATGCTCTTTAATATTCTACTACACTGTTCTAAATTTTTAAGTCCAGTTCAAAGCTCCTGCAGAATCCCAGCTCAGCTCTGTCTATTAGTTTGCTGTGCATCAAGCAGTGACAAAAATGAACATGGGAAAGAAAGACAGAAGCAGCATTTTACAGCAGCGTTTTTCATGCAGGACTTAGCCTGCCAGGACAGCAACGCTACTTAAATGGTCAAGCGTAGGGATGGGCTTTTTTTTCCCTGCATGTTCTTACTTTTCCTCTCTACCAACAACTTGTGGGTTGTTCTTATCTGTGATCAAATTAATCTGAATATAGCCAAACTTTTGAAATGGCCATTATATTATGCAAAACATGAGCCAGACCAGAATAGCATTTCTGGAGTCATTCCCACTCCTGGATTAAATCAATACAAACAAAACTCTCCATGACTTGAGGCATAATCAGTAAAATTGGCTAAAATATGCTCTTTTGAATGATGCAGGTCCTTTTTATAAATATCAAAAGTAATTAGGTTTTTGAGTACTACTATTATTGACTGTTTACTTACTACATCCTCCCCAGCCCACAACCTTTTCTTTTTTTTTTTAATAGAAAAAGGAACAATTCTCATCTCTCTGCTGTGGTCTCTCTGCTGCAGAGCAATCTGCTCTCGTGCTCGGGCAATTCGAGCTTCAAGAAGCCTCTTGGCAAAGGGCTTCAGGAGGCAGCCAGAAACCCTCAAAGTTTTCTCCCAAGGAAACTCCCTCCACCCTAAAAATGGCAGCAAAAATCTCTTCCCACCTGAACCATAACTCTCTGCTGGAGAGGGACAGCAGCAGCTGATTTCACAGTGACGCATTCATGGGATGAAGGTTTTATCGGATCCTTTTTGGGTTTTGTGTTTACAGCAGGTAAAGAGCACGGACCAAAGCTGAACAGACACTATGTAGGACTAATTTTCCAAATACGCATCTGGTCTAGATACCAAAGGAAATATTATAATAATTTTTTTTTAATTTATTTCTATGACCTGGTAGAGTAAAATTTCAAAGTCCTCACTAAGTTTTAAATATTTGACAATATGGCTTGAAATATTTGACATATATTCACTGCACTGTTCTGTAGAAATCAGAACTGGTTGGTTTGCTCGGGTTTCAAAATAAAAACTAACACCTCAACTCAAGGCTTAATTTAGAGTACAAACATTCTGATTTTGAAAGTTTTCTTGTAAAACCTTACCACTTAGAGTAAAACATATCTAAACAAGATTTTGTTTATAATATTTTAATAGCTACGTTTGGGGATTCCCAAGATGGAAAGGCATGGTCCCCCTGGGACCTGACATAGCTCTGCCGGACTGAAAACACCTGGGAGGAGGTGTTTCCACTGCTAGGGGATGGCACATCTTTCTTTTTGAAATATGAAGCCCTGTCCTAGCTCATATTTGAAGTTTTATTCTGAACAACCTCAAGATCTGCTGTACAAGCATCTCCACCCTTCAGGGAGACACATGCTTGTCCTTGTCAGAAGACTTAAAAAATGCTTGCTGTCAATTACAGAATCAGTTTGTTTGCTTTTTCCTTAAAAGCAGCAGCAGCAGCATCTATAACAACAGGATTGACTGTGTTTCCAGCCAAATAAGTATTATTCTGTCTTAAGGCTCCTGAGGACTAATAAATAATTTCTGTTCCATTTTGCAATTGGTGCTAAGGATCAACACAGCTCAGAAAACAATTCCAGCAGCTCAGCTAATAAAGCTATACACTGCAACACCGGTATTTCATGTTGCACACCCATTAAACATTTCCCAAAAGCTAATTTAGCCATTTGTTGCTGTAAGGAGGCAGAACACCTGGAGTCTGCTTTTGCAAGAGGATTCAACAGGGGTGAAGCCAGTCCATGTGTAAGCTGGAGCTGCAGATTTTATTTGAGTAAGATTGATTTTGTACAACCAATTTTATACAACCAAACCACTGCAGTAACTGCTCCCAGCTTTTGACAAAGCTACGGAAATCAATTCCTTCAGATGAATAAAAATCTTAAAATCAAATTTAGGAGAAATCATGTTGATCTTTTAAAGTTATAGCAACTCTAAACATTTCTGTACCTAACACACACACACACACAAAACCCCTAAAGAAATTGGTTAAAGATTTCCTCAAATCAAATAGTACAGTGAAAGTGAGACTATCCTACATAATTTTTTGGGGGGGGGAGAGCAGCAGTGCAGATTTTCTGCCATTGGTACCTAACCCCACAGTACAGCTGAAGCAGAACCTTCAAAGAGCCCCAACCTGGAGAACAAGTTGAAATCCCAAAGCCAATGTGAGTATAAGTATGGATCACTAATATTCCATTATTATAATAAGTCATTAATCTCTCTCTGCCTCAGCTTTCCAGCACAAGTTTTGTACATCTACTTTTGACAGTAAATGCACCAGACTCGAAATACAAAAGATAAAACTACACAAGTATTCAAGAAAAGCAGATTAGATCAGTTCTTACTCGCAGGGGGATGAAGCTGGGGCAGTACCTCCACTCTTCACAGAGTCCTTTAAAGCAGAGAGATTAGGAATGCTGTTGGGGTTTTTTAAGGCAAAACACAATTATCAGGGCAAAAAGCAATTCCAGCCATAGGGAGAAATGAAGCTCCTATTTGCCTACACATGCCAGGGAGCCAAACCTTGGAGGGACACAGGCCAGAAAGCAGGTTGTGAACTGGTAGTTAACATTAAGTTTTACCTCCCATTTTAAGTCACAGGAGGCAATTCCCAGCTGCCCCAGGGCAAATACAATCATTTTTGGTCTGAATTACCAGAAGAGTCAAGAAGCACTAAAGATTGTGAGGTGGGAGCTCAGCAAGGGTCACAACACAAGATCCCCAGTCCATCTGCCCCCAGGTTCAATGCAGAGCATGAACCCATCCCTCTCACCTCCCTGTTCATCTCTTGGAACAGCAACAGGCATCTGTGTGTTGTAGCAGCTCTTTAAAATTAAGTGCCAAAATAGTACATATAGGCATAAACATGAGCACAACAAAAATGTATTTCTTTGTCATGCCATGCAAAACCACCATAATTTATATTTCACTTTGTTGTGTATTGTTAGACACACTATTTCATATAGCCCCAGAAACCGATGAGCAGCAAGAACAAAGCAAACAAAAACCATGACTGCCCGTTAAAAGCAGTCCCAGCAGCAGAACCTCTCCTGGTAAATGAAAAATACCAATTTCCCACGCCTCTAACAGGGGTCAAAGAAGTACCAGTTTAAGATGTGCTTCCCCTGTCTGCGGCTTCTCTCACTATTGAGTGCCTTTGAGTACGTACAGTCCCAGCTTGCTCAGGGGGTCTTACAGAGGTGTTATCAAGAAGAGAAACCCTTCAGCACCATTTAAATGCATGCCCAGGAAAATCTGTCATCCCCTTACATTTCCCCAGACGGAAACCCCAATGAACTGTTGACTGATGGGTTACCAGTGTGCCATGAAGCTCTCAAACACATCTTCCCCACCGACACGCGCTTGGCCATTTCCTCTCTTCCCATATTCTGGCAACAGACCTTGCAGAGTATGCATGTGTATGTGCCCAGCTATACATTATCATGGAGCCCAAGGATGTGCACCTTCCCATCTGGGAAGCCCCAAAACGGTGGTGACAGCAACCAGCAAGGCTGCCAGCCCACAGCCACTTCTCATCTACATCTCAAACGTGGGCGACTTTGGGTGGGTGCTGGGCGGAGCACTGCTCCACCATCACAAAAGGGGATTTCAGGCATTACTCACACATTTGCATTTCATGTTCAGTTGTTTACTTATTACCAGCTACCTAAAGTGACAGAGAAGAGCTTCAGCTCCTAATGGCCCCAATTACAGCAGTAATAATCATCTGTATTGAATTGAATTTACGTTTTTTATCAATATTCATGCACATGACTTGGAAATTAATTTCCCATTGACTTTTTTTCATAACAAAGCCAAATCATTCAGATGCTCACTCAAAGGTAGCAAATAATGGAGGCATTTAAAAATGTCCTTTAGCTTCTGCTTTTCAGGCCATTATTTTTGCTCGCTCTTGATGATAAATCTATACGTTAAATTAAGAAATCACATTTGACTCAATCTAGTTCTGTTTCTTGTAATACTAATGGATTTTATAATCCTCCCAGCTCAACAGATAAACTAACTTTTGGATGGAGGTCAACTTGTTTCATTTCTTATTCAACCCGTCTGTGAATCTGCATACATTTGGTGTTCAGAAGAGTGAATCCCATCATCTCTGGCATGGTCACCCCCACCTGAAATAGTGGTGTCTCGCTCCTCTCCCAAAGCACATTCAGCATAGCAGCAATGAAGCATCCTCGTTGCCAACTCCAAGGGAGATACCCCAAGCATCTGGATGCATTCTTTTAAATTGTAAAACATTTATCATCATCTCTTTGGCAAGGACACAGGACAGCAGCGCATTTGCCCTGCATCAGCCTCCGCCTGAACACAACACAAAATCCCTTTGTCCATTGGTTTGTCAAGCAGGCCAAAAACACAAGAGGAGGCTTAAACTCTCAGACTCGCTGATTTCAGGAGCATGTTTATGAAAAGAGAATCACGGGGTTCCTTCATCCCAGTCAGGACAGCCTAACAACAATTAGCACCTCTTTCTAATGTTATTTTCCCGTACTTCCCACTTATTTACTTAATTAGCTGTGTTTGTACAGACAGGACCATCATCAGGGTTTCCTGAAAGGCAGCTAATGTAACTGTTTATTAATAATTGCAAACACTCGTGGCAATTTGTTAAGGCCCCCAGATGGGGGGAAATACTCAAGCGCCTTAAGGAACAACTAATTACCAGCAATGCCACAGCAGTCCCATTCATTTCATTATGCTCTGCGCTCTCAGCAACAGCCTGGGCACCCTATCATGTATACACATAGAAGAAGGGGTAAACACACTTTTAATCCTCTCATTATTATTTTACAGCCCTCCTTGAACAAGCTGCAAAAGCCTCGAACTTTCTTGCAATTAAGCACATCCTAATGAAAGGAAGAACCGTCTGCACTTGCAGCCTTGCAGTTGTCGCCTGGGAGAAGGCAAAACACTCCCTGAGGTCACCAGCCGTTTCCTATAAACCCAGCGTTTTTGGAGAATGTTTTAAAATTAGAGGCTTGCTTTCCCTAGGTATGAGACTGTAATGAAGGAGAGCATAATTTTCTCTGTACTCCTAATTAAAAGCTCAGCTGGCACAAGTGTTTCCCTTCCGTGAGGTCTGCTGTACGCTAGAAAATTATCATCCCATTTGAATCCAGTTGCGTGCAATCAACCCAGCTGCCATGAACTCCCGGACAGTGACACGGCCAGGCGAGGCAAAGCTCAGCATTGACACCCGGTGCCGTTTAGTCCGTCAGGGTGTCATCATGATGAGGTGACACAGTACGGGCTGGCCCACAGCAGCTGTCAGACACACCATCATGGCTTTAATCCCTCATACCTTCAAACAAACAGCCCAGAAAAACAAGCCTTGGAGTGCTATTATTTATTTTGATTTCAAAGTTAAGCTCTCCATAACTAAATAAAGTCAAATAATTAAAAAAAAAAAACCACAAAAAAAAACCCCCAAAACAAACTATCATTTTCACCCAGACTTTAATCTGTAACAGTAAAAGGACATTCTGAAACACTTCTATAGCTTTTCTTCTCTTTGCATGGAGAAGAGGTCCCTAGGTCAATAGCACCAGGGATCAGAAGTATTAATTCCCTGAAATTTGCTTGCTAAACCCCCAAATATCATTTCATATGCCACTGTAAAAGCTTCCCAGCACTTCCAGAAAAGTTGTAGGGATGTGTTTTACCAGGGTTGCCCCACCCCCTGTAGAGGCATATCAGATGAAAGATCAGGAAAGATCTTTCCCAATTTCATGAACACAAATAAGCACAGTAAAGACTGACAGTAATTGTAACTTCATCAAGAAGGATTAGTTACATGTGATAACACTTTCCTGAGCTGATGGCACCCTCTCCTAGCACCAAAATCTGTTTGGTGGATACTACACAGCATTTTTTACTGATGTAGCACTCCTGTCCATACCAACCAAAAACCGGCATCAAAACGTTGACTAGATTTATCCTGCAACATTTGAAGGGTAATTGCCTGTGCTGACCATGTCAAGCCATTGGCATCTGCCTGCGTTCTGCCAATGCTTCCAGCATCATTTCTCTTTTAGTTTCCTCACATATATTGTGTGATACAGCAACCAGAAAGGACAAAATGGGATAAATTTACTGCAGGACCTATACCACATGGGTACCAGAAAAAAACCCCAAAACAAAACACAAACCAAAAAAACCCAAAAGCAGAAATTCATATAAGAGACTTTGCCAATGGTTCTTCCCACCCAAACCTTTGTACCAAATTATTTTCTCTGGGTACTTCTTCCCTTGTTCTCCCTGCTCTTCACAAACACATGCGCTTACTTTACTAATTTCATTCTATTTTGAGGGTAAATAGTTGCTTCTTAACTATAATGTAGGTACCGGACTTGACAAGCAATTAAAGCAAACAATTTCCACTCATCTAACTTTGCCAAATTAGTCATCTGCCATCTGCTCTATCATCTGGCTCTCCTTGAGGTCTTGCTGTGAATCTGGAAGCACTTGCTCTGATGAGGAGGCAGCAGATAAGCCTCCAAGTTGGCAGGGAACTCAAGGGATGGAGGTGACATGGGGGTGACACGTGGCCCCACACCGCTCACCACCAACCCCATCCTGCCAGCTCTGAGGAGGTGCTTGCTGGTTCCAGCAGTCAAACTGGCAAATTGCCAACATGCAAGTGATAGAAAAGCATCTGAAATTAATGATTTCTTTTACGACCTCTTCTGTGGCATGGTTGCTTAGAAAGAGTGTGGGATTTTCTTATGGACGCAGGGTGCAAAAAATAACTTAACTGAAACGCCTTCAGGGTTTACAATTTAGTTCCCCATGAAGTACATAACCTAAACAAACAATTAATAGACATATCTAAGAAGGATTTGGGTGGTGTGTGCTTCCAGCACTTGACTTAGCTCAGGTAAGTCCCTGTTTTGAGCCAATGAAAAGGTTTTCAAATAGTTCTGAAATACAACACCAGTCTCCTCTGCCCTCCAACTTCCAAGCACTGGCAGGACCTTTCTCTGTTACCAGTTTTCCAGTTTGGGCTCCTTACTGGGTCTTCCCTATATGATCAAAAGTATCACCAGCACCCCTTTTCAAACTTACCTACGTTTCCTCCCCAGGGAAATTAAATACCCCTCCAAAGTGCAAGTCCATGCAAATGTTGCTGTTGCCCAAACCATCATGAGAAGGAGTCGCTCTCCCTGTGGCTGGTGAATACCATTACAGACTGTCTAGTCGAGCGCTAGTCTCCAGTTCAGCCACTTGAGTGCAGTACCCAAAATTAAGCTTGTGAATCTAACTCTTTAATGTCAAGAACCAAAATACTTCTCTACAGTACCAAAGTATAAACCACCACCAGATCTGCAGACAACCAACCATGAGTAATAACAAAGCCATCTGCTCTTGAGCAGCTAAACACAAAGGTCTAAGAGTTTGCAAATATTGCTCTCCCTGCTTTCCAGCTCTCACCCTTCCTAAGTCCTGCCCCAGCACAGCAGCAATGGCTCATATAACCTGTTTCCCTCCATCACTGCTTCACAGAGCATCCTAGCTCCTTACTAGAACAAAGTGGTGGAAATTTCTACAGGTCTCAGCAGTGGGAAGGATTTGGGTTGCATTTTCAATGCCAGGGGAAGAAGTCGGGGGAAGATGATGGAGCGCAAAGCACAAGCCCAGGCAAACACATGCCCGGGTAGGAACAGCAGGCGCAAAAGCAGGCCAGGCACATAGACTGGTTTTTGTACATGTGCCTTCACCACAAATCAATTTAGCGAGGAATGCCAATAACATCTGCTCTGAGGTTGGCCCAAAATCACTTCTCAGCTCACAGACCAGGCTGCTTTGCTGGCGAGATGAAGGGCTCCTTGCCCCCCTGCAGCGCTCTCCTGGGTGCCCAGGGGTGCTCAGCTTGCGAAGAGCACTGCCTGGTGCTGCAGCAGCTGCCCCCTTCCCCAGCAGCTCTTGCTGCTCCTCCGGGACTCATGCGGCTCTATGACAGCCGGGGGCTTTCGCCCGCCTGCCTTCCTTTCTTTTTTTAACTTCCCCAGAGGGCCCCCTGAATAGCGCAAGCATTCACTCAACTTAAATGCATTTTAATTAACATTGTACAAACACACCGAGTTTGTGTGTGCACAAGGGAGCGCATTCATTCAGCTTCTGCGTGACTCTCAGCCCAAGAAATCCAGCGGGAGCGTTGGCAGCCGCTGCGATGGGAATGGGATTGCAGTCCTTGCCGCCTGTACAATATTTAAAATACACTTGGCAAAATGCACACAAGCCCTCAGATCCTACTTACTAGTATTTAAGCACTGTTTATGTAAAAGATATAGCTCAGACAGGGTAGGTGGGACAGGTGCTTTTATATCTGCTAATGTAACTGCAGGTAATTATTCACCACTAAAGCACACAGCAACCACTGTGTCATTACAGGGTAAGTATTAGCCACCCGTGACAAAAAAGAAAAAAAGGCATTTCCCCAAGATCTCCCACAGAAGTTTCTCTCACATTACATTAGTAATTATCACATAACCCAAATACCACATAGTAAAATAATTAAAATAAGTATGAAATTTAAACACATAAAGAAAAGGACTGCTTTGGAGAGAACAATTTCCTGCAATTCTGGCAAACCTGCAAGACAAAACCGCAGAGGGGCTTAAAGAAAAAGTCCTGGAAAAACATTAGAGAAATAAAGAAAACCTCACGAGGAGGACCTGGCTTGGGTGCCCTCACCAACCAGACAAGAGCAAACCCATTTCAGAGCTGCTTTGCCCAAGAGTTTCAAGGTGATTGTGAAATGCAGGAGAACATGATTAAAGAAACTACCCTATTTTAGCCAATCTGCATAGTCTATTAAGTTGAAACTGCATGCAGTTTATTTTTCATTGATGAAAATAGTAGGCTCTCAAGAAATGCGATAGCCTTGTCAAGCATACAGGAGAATTCAGCCCGTGTAAGACAGCTGAAATAGTAATTATTTATAAGTACTACAGATGAGGGGATCAGCATTGACGTTGCAGAAAGGGGCAGGGGCTGTGCTGAGACCAGCTGGGCTAGTGGGGTGATAGCCACACTTTGTCTGGGGCCAAAACACGCTGGATCTGGGAACACGGACCACATCCTGGAGTCTGTGGCAGTCATATACTGAATTTCACTGAATTTTTTTTGAGTTGGAAGGGACCACAGAAATCATCTAGTCCAACTTCCCTGATAAAGCAGGATTGTCTAGAGCATGTTAGAGCATGGTACTCAGGACTGCATCCAGGCGGGTCTTGAAAATCTCCAAAGAAGGGGACTCCACAACCTCCCTGGGCAGCCTCTTC
>JAOQGH010000077.1:41473216-41493332 GCA_025769975.1 Gallinago jamesoni | reverse complement strand
CCTTTCTTCATAAGGGAGATGCTCCAATCCTTGAATCATCTTCATTGCCCTTCGCTGGACTCTTTCCAGTAGTTCCCCATCCCTCTTGAATTGGGAAGCCCAGAACTGGATGCAGTATTCTAGTTGTGGCCTCACCAGGCCATTAAGGTCTTCAAGTTAAAAATTAATCTAAAGTGCTCTCTTACACAAGCCTTCCTTAAAACAATAGTTGTATTTTCCTAATTGTCCATGGCTAAACTAAGTAATAAACCCCACGTTACTAAACAAAGGGCTTCCAGGTATCAGTTCATAGGCAGGGAAAACAATCTTTCACTAATTAAAGTCTATGCAATAACCTTTTCACTTCTATATGCCATGTATAAAAACATACAGTCAAATCTTAACCTGGTATCATCTGCCAGTGACAACCCTGTCTCTCTTGTAGCTCACACACATTTCAGATGAACAGTTTCACACAGGTATCACCACTGGGCTGACTCAGGAGCAGAGGTGCACACAAACACCAAATTCCCACCTTCCCAGACCTGCATGTTTTGAACTGTGTCCTGGATTGCACAATTTAAACGAAACATAATAATTTAAAAAAAAAAAAAAGCTAAATAAGAGCTTGAGCACTCAATAAATTCTTCCAAAGACTGCTGAGGGCTTCAGCTCTAGAGAACATCAGCACAGTGGCCATCTCTAGGTACAGTCGTGCTGAATAAACCCATACACCTCTACCACTAATAAGCTTTCCCATTAAGAAAGTTAAAGAACTACTTTTTAACCTCACTTGGCATGAGATGCTATCAAATCTGCACAAAGGGTGCAGATGCAGGACTTGCATTTGAATCAATAACTTCATTGTACATGAGCAGTATACTCAAAGCAAATGCCTGCAGTGCTGAAACTTCTGTCTGTTGTACCCGTGTGAGCGGACTATGTCTCTGTGTTTGATGAGCTTTGTGGTTTGCCTCATTGATGCTTTAAAAATGAGCAAGTCAGATGTTGTAATCACAGACTGACTTGCCCCACTTCATGCAATTCCTACTAAGCTTTTGTAAATGGTTTCTCTTTCCAAGGCTGCAAAGGGACATGGGGGGAGTCAAAGCTGCTGTGAAATTGTTCCTCATACTTCCCCTGCAGTCAAATGTAGCAAAGCAACTTCAAATTCTCTAATTGTTTTCCTCGCCCAACATATTGCTGCACTGCACTAACCTAAGGCATATTTATTTGTTATTTTTTGTTTGTGCTTTCAGAAATCATCCCAAAAGGTAAATTCTAAGTAACTATATTTGTCCAAATCGTGTATTATGAATTCTTTACAGATAAGTTTGCTCAAATATGTTCCCAGTTAATATTGTCTGTTCTTTCTGTTGGGCTTTTTAAAATACGCTTCATATATATTTTATAAATGTTTGCGTTTGTTTCCACCCCCCTGCCCCAGAGACTGCCCTTAAACTTCTGCCCATTGATTGTGACGGTATCAATTTGTAAAGGTCAGAAGAAAGCTTCTCTGACAGCTGAACTCAGAAAGCAGTTTTTAAATGAGCTGTTTCTCTTCCTCTACAAAGCAAGATGCCAACAAAATCAAAACCCTAGGTCTTTATTTCACTGGCCTGACCAGTGGCTTTGATAGGCTTTGGATGTCTGATGGCCACCGAACACTCCTTGGAAATCTGAGCCTGTTTGATGGTCTTAAAAAATAACAACATGTGAAAAAGCAGGTCCATGAAGATAAACAGAAAGCTTTATGAAAAGAACACTAATTTGCTGCTCTTCCAAAAAACTCTGCAGACCTCAAGTGTCAGAGCTCCCAGGGATCGCCACACAAATGTCATCGCTGTGTGGATTTGGCCTCATGCATCCTTTTAGCATACATTAATACCTTACAGCTTATACTAAGAAAAAAAAAACAAAACCACCACTAAACCAAAACACAACTGCCTGGCTAGTCAAGAAACAGACTGTGCCAACTTATTTTGATGCCTGCTTCAAATTTGTACCGAGAGAACAGGTTATTTTGTCTGGGGTTGTGATCAAAAGCCTCTTCAAAAGGCTTCTGTCCTTTCTCCCCATCCAACAGTTTACCAAACATCTCAAATTCATAACCATTGAAAGTAGGGCTGCACAATTTATGGCACTGTTATACATGAAGAAAACCTGCCATAAATCAAAGAAAACAGTTATATAAATGAGCATAAAAGCGCAGGGAAATGTCACAAGATAGCAATAAAGTATCTTCCAAATGGTAAATCCCAGGAGCAGAAGCACCATTAGTTTTGAATCTTCGACTCAGCAACAGCAGGACTGGTTTATCACTGGAGTAAGCTCAGTGCTGGAGCTTGCCTCCCTTAATAACTGCAGATTCAGGAAAAACTGCACAACCTTGGTGGGGAATCAGAGAAGACAGGAAGAAGCAGAGACACCAAATGCACATCTGTGCTCACAACAACTCAAATTAGTCAGAAGTAACACCATGATCGAGGGTTTTTCCCCTGCTGCTATGTGAAACGTAGGAACACATCGCATGAAGTTATTCTCACATACTTACACACACATATATATATTTAAAAAATACGGTTGGTTTTTTTTGGAGCCTGAGTTGCTATTTTCTTGGCCCTTTCTCACTGAAATACAGAAACCATGGAGGACTGGTTATCATTTTACCTGCAAGAAGAGAGATGCCCTCCCCAGGGTGGCCAGCCTGGTCTCCTCCGCAGACACTGCAAAGAAAGCAGCCTACAGCAAAAAGGCAGAACAGGCACAAATCTTGCCTGGGGAACGGACTGCCCAAATCCACCAGCCAGACCTCGCCTCAGGATCAAGGAGGCTGTGGCCAATACAGCAGTCCAGGGAGGATGTCATAAGAGACCCTGGAAGAACAGGGCAAGGGGTTTAACCTGGCAAACAGCTGTAATGCCTTCCACCATCTTCCCAGGCCCCAGCTGAGGTTGCTAGCTGACATTTGGTCATTTTTTCTGCAAACACTACCAAAAATTTACATATAACAGCAAAATACCAAGGAATTTGTTGGGATGAAGGAAAGGCAATGCCTTGTACAACACTGGAGCTGTCCCTGGAACGGTGGTGGCAGCACTGGCAGGACCCATAGACAGATCAAAGCTTCAGCCAGTAAAAGACAGAGAGGATGGCAGGAGAAAATCGCTCTGAGACTGAACGTGGTGCAGGTCCCACCTGGGATGTTTCTCCAAGGGATTCCCTTTCCATGCTGCTTTGACCCAGCACAGCTACACATGAGTAATCCAGAGAAACCACCAGAGAAAGCCTGTGCCTTGGGGCTTATTGTTTATGTTTGTGCACAAGCCATTCCCTGATCCTTTTCAACTTGGAAAATTCCAAAGACTACTTCTGACTTCTTAAGAGGACATTCACGTGCACCTTTATTCTGCAAATGGTAACCATTAGCTCACTGTTAAAGTAACATGATCCAGCGATGTGCCAAAATAATGTTTTCTGGTTCTTAACCCAAGGCAAGGGGGTGGGGGGGGGTGGGGGGAAGGGAGGGAAGGAAAAGACACAGCAGATGGCTAGTTGCTTTTTTCGAATGACATATTCCCACAGACCAAAAGCAGATTCAGATTCCTGCCTCTCACAAGAAGACGACAGCGCTTCTGCCTGAAGACCTCCCCACCTGATTTTATTTTCATAAACAAACACTGAGAAAGGCGGAAGAATGACAAGCACCTTGCTCCTTGTCACCGGGTAGAAAGCATCAGGTACATTATTAACAGCCTCATTAAGAAGAAAAGGCCAAGAAGCAATTTTCCCAACGAAAGCCCTCTGCAAGGAGGCTGCTCCCGGGGTCCCCGTTTCATTAATACCTTCCTCTTGCTCGCTCAATTCAGTAATCCGGTTCAGTTGAACCTGGGAAATGGAAAGGAGGCGGGAGGGGGAGCCCCAGTGATGGGGGGGTAGGGGGGGCACAGGGCACCCGGCATGTGATCCTGGGCAAACCTTGTGCCGTGGGCCTTGGCCACGGCTGCCCGTTTAAGTGATGCAGGAGCACGTGCAGCTGGAGCAGCTCAGTGCAAATTTACCTGTTGCAAAACGTCCTTGAAGCCGCCTGCCTGTGACGGGTAAGTGGCATCGAAGGTCAGTGAAGCTAATTTGAACGGTAACGAGCCTGGCTCTGCACCGCTCACCAAATACCATAGCCTCGTCCTTAAAATCACCCACCCCAAAACCATCTCACAGGGCACAGAGAAGTTCCCAGGAGCAGGGCTCCCTTGTTTTCCCTCCTTAATACTCTGCTTAGAAAATGCATTCACTTTTTATTACAGCCACAATAAAGCACAGCCCAGCTAGGAGTGCTAGGAACAGCTTAATTAATAACAATTAGCCGCAGCACAATTGTGATTCAGGTGGCGTTTTGGAGCATGAAGGAGAAACTTGACACTTTTGCTAGTATGCATGGACATAAGAAATTCCAGGCAAAGTTAATGGAAACTGAGCGGCTGAGCGACGCTGAAATTCAAATGTACTGTAAAATTACTAAATGATTTCAATGTCACAGGAAGGCGTCGCGCTACTTCCAGGATTATTAGCCCATGCAGAGTTTTAATAATATTTGGTCAAACACCTCAGGAGCACATCACTGGGATATTATAAAGTCACTGGGATAATACAAAATATATTCATATTTTAGGAAGGGGGGGGAGGGGGCTATTTACAGCAAAGGGGAGGCAGCGGCCTTGAAAAGACCCCTGATGGGGCAAGATGCCAGCAAGTTGGGGGGCATGCCGGGTGCCAGCCCCACACTTCGCGAAGCCACCCAGTCCCTGCCTGGCAGCAGGTTCCCCCAGAGCGGGCCTGGCAAGTCCCCTCCTCACCAAGACGACGGGGAAGGACACTCTGAAATTGCGGTTGTCTAAAGCAGTCAAAACACCTGCCAGTCACAGCGGGTTTATTGGCCACGCTCCCCACAAGGGGGGCTGCATCTGAGTGCCTCCGCCTTAATTAGTGTCACCGCAGTCAGATGCAATTTACGTTTAAATATACATGGGGAATATGAAGACAGTCCCAGCGACTACTTTCAAACAAGAGGAAAAAGGTAGAGACTTCAAAGGATTTTGGTGGACAACAAGGGAAATTCTTTGCTGGAGAACGAGTGGACACTGCTATTAACAGAGAATATTTCCTGACTTCTGCAGGGACAACAACAATGTCTGGTTTCATCTTATTAGAAATAAACAAACAAAGGAAAGGATATGTTTTGAAAGCACAGAAACATGCATTTGAGCATGCAAAGAGCATTTGTGCAAGACAAGCTGGACACCTCCAGGTATGCCTGTGAAACTCAGTGCACACACGTGCTTAGATTGGATTTCACAAGACTTCCTGTAGCTTTCCGGGTAGCCATCGCCCTGATCTCAGGGAAATAAGCGTCCTGGACAGACCAGTAACGTACTTGTCTTTTCTGGCAAAAGAGAACATAACAGAGGGAATTCCACATGGCAATGCTTGGCCAGGAGGGAATATGTTTGGAGGCTGTTTGGAGGTCTGATGCAGCAAGAAAACCAAGTGTTTCAGCCTCCTTACCAACAGTAAAGAAGGCACTTTCTAAAGTAGGTAGGCCAAGAACATGTGGGCTAAAACTGGAAATGAAAGAGGGTGGCTCCTGCCTCAAAGCCATGCAACAAATCCTACCCCTGCAGAGCACTGCTTCCCCGGGGAAAGTCGTCATATGTTCAGTAACGTAAGTTTTCCTCATAATTTAAAAAATCTAAGCCGTGTTGTTTTAAAAATGTGTCTCAATGTATGAAAACTGTTCCAGGGCTTCTGCCAGAGCCTGCAGATAGATCAGCCAAAAATATACCTTCCAGCAGCATGAATCCATCCTACTTGTCTCCAGCATCACCGTCTTGAAAGCACACAGCTGACTCAGTATCACTGGCGCTACCTAATGCTCAGTAGCCAAAGAAAGAGAGATGACCACATCGTGGACTCACCAGCTTATCTCCACACCTCCTTTTGACATGCACAGCTAGACCATGGCACTAGTTTTTATTTTCTTTTAGGTCTCTGCAAGATCCCTTGTTTTGCTGTGACAAATTCCCATCAAACTTAAGTTCGACAAAATTGCATCATGAAGAGAACTGCTTGGGCATCAGTGTGCTTCTCACCAGTAGTGCTGGATGAGAAAAAACAGTGTTTGATAAAAGCCTTTAGATCCTACTGTGTTACCTATGTCATAGTGGAAGGTCCGTGGTGCTCCACACACAAGGAAAGGAGATAGTAGAGGAGAAACATATCTCGCAGATCGTTTGGACTAAAAGAAAACTTAGGAAGAGCTCTCAGGCCTCCCTCAAAGTCAAACCAAGGCCTTCTTTGAACACACTACTTGCATGTCTATAGCTATTAATGCAGGTAATATTCCTGTGTAAGAAAAGCATCGCTTTTGGTTTACAGAATCACATAACCTTCATGGCTGGAAGGTACCTTAGCTATCATGGAGTCCAACCACACACACGCACAAAAGACCCCAACAATCTCAGGCACTAGAGCATGCCCTCAAGTGCCACGTCTACATGTTTCTTAAATACCTCCAGGGATGGTGACTCCACACACTCCCTGAGCGGGGAACCCACTCTGTGCAGCGCCGTCCCGACCCCTCGGGATCACCGCAGGCCTGGCTGCTGCTGCCTGTCCTGTCCTCAAACATGTTCTTTTCCCAGGAAGGTAAGCCTGGGCTTAAAGCCTAAACTAATTGTCCGTGCAGAGTTTGTTTTTTAATGCAAAAGACCTAAGTTCAAAATTAAGTTTAGTACTTGATCAGTTTCAGCCCGATATGCTCCTTCCCCACAGGAAAGTACGGCAGCCCTGCTCCTCCTGAAAGGTGCTGAAATCACCCCAACACAGCCCCAACCACGCTCTGCAAACTTGCTGAAATTAATCATAGAATGGTTAGAGTTGGAAGGGACCTTAAAGATCATCTAGTTCCAACCCCCCCGCCCTGGGCAGGGATACCTCCCACCAGACCAGGTTGCTCAAAGCCCCATCCAGCCTGGCCTTGAACCCCTCCAGGGATGGGGCAGCAACAGCTTCTCCGGGCAACCTGTTCCAGTGCCTCACCACCCTCATAGGAAAGAATTTCTTTCTGGTATCTAATCTAAATCTCCCCTCTTCAAATTTAAAACCATTATCCCTTGTCCTGTCGCTGCACTCCCTGACAAAGAGTCCCTCCCCAGCTCTCCTGTAGCTCCCTTCAGACATTGGAAGGCTGCTACAAGGTCTCCCCAGAGCCTTCTCTTCTCCAGTTCTAATGGTTCTCTGTTAACTCTTGCCCCTCGATGAAAGGAGGCAGATCTCTTCCACTGGGCTTGGAGACAGTGGGAAGCACCACCCAGAAAAATACAAGGCCTGGCAAACCCACTCAAAGAGTGGCACCCTGGCCCCGCGTGGGCAGAGGATGCAGTCGGCTTGCTTGGGAATGGGATGCTCATCCCCTGCTCCAGCAGAAAACACCTCCCTAAGACAGACGCATACTGCACCAAATCCTTCTTCTCCCTCTCCCCTTTACTCCCACTGGCGCTATATGATTAATATCACATCAAATTTGTCTTTGTACAATATCCCACCAATCTTTCTTTGTGTAATGTTCGCTTTACATCAGGTGACAGTTTTAGTGATTCCTCCTTTATTTGCATGTCCCCTTGAAGAAGCTTCATTTCTCCTTCTAATCAAGTCATTAATTTTCACGAAAATCGTTCCCACCCTGAGATGGCTGGATTCTAATTTGTCTCTGTCATACAAATGACAAGTATCACCTCATTGCCATGCTGCGATGTTCCTCCACATACCTGTATTTGAATAGGAAAAGCACAAAGATTATTTTTCCACAGCTATAACTGCTTTTCTTCATGGCAGTTTGATTCTATCATGATCCTTCCTTCAGGTACTTTGTAGTAATATCATACAGCTGCTTGCTTTTTATTTCAAAGCAAATCTTGTTCATGACTTTTGTTTAATGGGAGAAGTGGAAATGACGGTGCCAAAATTACTCTTCCTTCTTAGCTTTTCTGCATCCTGTTTACCAACAGTGCTGCCCACCTGGGATGGCAGTGCATACCCTCCTGCTGTCAGATTGATGCATCTTTCCGAAACCTCTTCCAATTCTGTGGTGTTGTCAGCACATGGATTTTCACATGCTTTAGTCACACACAGAGCCCTGTAGCAAAAGCTGAATGTATTACAGTAAGAGACAGCTTATGGCATCTGGAATCCCACCTGGGCAACTCCTCCCTTTCCTAGTCCTCTTCCAATTACATCCTTTGCTTCTCCTATACCTTTTTTTTGGATCCAAAACTGTCCTCCCGAATTCTGAGCCACCGGTCAGGAGAATCATGGAATGTTTTCAGGAGAGGTAACATTATGTGTGGCTGTAAAGGACGATAAAGGGCTGTACATTTGGCAATTCATTACCTTTGGCACCTGCCTTTTGTTATCAAACAGCAAAAGTACCAACTACATCTCTAATTTACTACAGCGCTTGCACACCTCCATCTTGAAGGTACCGGGAACATGCAGGAAAGAAATCGAAGACTGAAAGTCAGTTCCCAGGCTCCTGCACCTGTGTTGTGGCCACTGGACCATCCTTACTCTTCTCCTGTCCACAAAACTTGCTCCCAACAAACAGTGCTCTACCATTACTACAAACAAGGGCTTTTCCACAGGAAATATCTTGCTTCATGATTCACAGCATATCTGTGATTTTCTTCTGCCATTTACTATAAAGTACTAACTTGATATTAACATAAAAAAAATGGCCTCTCATAGATTTTAAGAACACTGATCAAATTCTCATTTCACACTTCTTCTCCTTGTAGAAGTGTACTTGAGCCCCCGAACCACCCTCAAAATCACATTTGGAAAGAGGGCTGCAACTCCTTCACTAGCTATTCCCAGTACACAGAATATTAGATATCAACAAATTCCAGTCCAATACCGTTGAACAAATCAAATCTTTTTCTTAAAGACAAATTACTTCTGCTTCATTAAAGAATTAGGGTTGTATGCACACCCTCAAGGATTGCCCTGCCTTTCTGATTTCCTTTCTGTTGTCGTGCTTACTGTACCACCTTGCAGGGAACACCCACCGAAAGTGATGGGAAAAGAAAAGTGGAATTATTCACAGAGGATATGAAGACCTTGCAAGGTGGGTTTTTTTTTACTGCCAGTTCAGCAGATAATTTCCACTGATGGCCCTGGATTGCCCACTTATATATTCACATGGTGCCCAAGATTCATGCGGTTGCTACATGGCAATACTGAGCACAGTGCTGCAGGGAGAGGGTTATTCACCAGAGCAGCCCATCTGGCCTAGTCCTTGCCCCCAAGGTTTTTTGTGGCAATGGTTCTCCTTCCTTATCTTGCCTTCTCCTTTTATCACCTTTCCTTCTGCCCCCACTCTCCCAGTGCCAGGTTCATCTGCACCTTCCGCACAGCCATCTGCAAGGTCACTCTGTCTGCTCTCATATCTCCTAAGAGCCCCCATTCTCCTCTCATACAGAGCCAAAACCACTCAAGTGAGGTAAGAGAAACCTGTTAAACAGCAGCAACTGACCCAACCCATCCAAACTGTGTCAGGTGGGAGCACTCTGTCAGCAACCCCATTCCTTTGGTGGGGAATTCAAATACCGCGCTGGGGCTAATTTTGGCGCTGGCTGGAGCAAACGCCAAGGCATCAATTCCGCAAATTACAGAAGCATATATTCAATTGCAAGTGTTCAAGATTGAGTTAATAGGGGTGAACTGTGACTGAAAGGATTGATTTTGTGCAATACCACCACCCTCCCTCTCTCCTGCTCTCACAGGCTGCTATTACGTTGTGTGCAAACATTGGTCACATTTTTCCAACCTTGTAATTGCACAAATCAAGGAAAGTCTCATCCATAAAAAGGTAAAGCAGCAGAGGGTTTCCTAACATGTTTCATAGTTGCTGAAGAAGTTAGAGAAGATCAAATGAATCATTGCATTTGAGTATCATTTCAAACCCAACTTCAAGAAACAAATTAATTTAAAAAACAAGACAAAACCAAAAAAACCCCTTTCAAATTAAACCAACAATAAAGGTGGTGTTTTGCATTTCTACTGTGAAATTCTCCAGTGTTTGATCTGAGATACAATACAATAGATGTAAAGCATGCGCACAAGGGGAAAGCACATGTACTTTTTTAATCATCCTGAAATAAAACCTGTACAAGTGACAGCTCGCAGAACAGCAGAAAAGAACCAATTTCTAGATGTGGAGGTAATGCCATTACTTGTAAAGGTTCAGCTGGTCTTGAAAAAAAAGCAAACGTATGAACTTCAGAAATTCTCTTTTTTTTCCCCAGCTGGGAGAAGTTGTTACACTTCTTATAAAGTCTTGTAAGAAATAATGTGAAACAATACCAAGCAATACTAGCCGGCAAAAATTCAGATTCATTTTCTATGATGGATTTGTCTTGTTGGTCCCCAGACTAAAAAGTTTTCATTCAGTTCTAATTTACTCAGCCAGGCTCCTGACTTTATAGACACGCAGCAAACTCGACACAGATGAATCACCTTGCAAAGAGCAGACCTAGAGTACAGGCAGACATTAAGCCTTTGCTGTGGTATTAAAGCAGTCAGGAAAAGAGATTTCCATGTTTTGCAGGCCATGGAGTTTAGTAAAAAAGAAGTGCCATTGAAATCATTTCTTCTCCATCAGATCACTCGATTCTAAAAGACTCTATAGCTTAGGGGAAATAACCCCTCGTAGCACTTTTGTTCATTTTAGGTGTATTTTGAGTTAACAATGTCCACTGATTGTATTTTGCCTTCAGTCTTTAGGTATCTGGCTACAGATTACTGTACAGGCTGTGTGTGTCAATGAAGAATTCGCACCTGACCAGGGATGTGTGTTAGAAGATAGCATCTCACCCAGGACCAAATTTTGTGCTGAATTCAAGCCCTCTTCTCAGATGGCTCACACTTGTCCCCCAACTGCTCAAATCCACCTCTGCTCCGAGAGCAATCTCAGCCAACCCCCTGTTTCAAGCGCCCTGAATTCAAGAGGTCTCCAAAAACTAGAGGAAAGAGAAAGGGACTGCAAAGGGGAGACTCACAGCCCCAAAGTCATCATCTGGAAAAGAGCTCAGAGGGACAGACATGGGATTCTCAATACCAAATAATCAAAGAAGTGTGATGTGCCAAACCAAGGAGGAGAATAAAAGCCAGTGGAGGAATACTCAATAAGAAGGCAAGAAAGATGGCAACACGGCTTTAAGTTCAGGAAGGAGCAAGCCACTACTACTGAGTCTGAAATAAAAGCATTTTGGTTACTGTTTTTGAAGCCTTTTATTCAGTGGTCTAACGATCAGAGCATTTCTTATCTTTAACAGCATCATCAACTTAATTAACCTCCCTGTAAGAATTCACACCTAATTTTAAAGCCTCCAAGCCTTTCTTTGGATACTTAAGGAGCAGTCAGGCATTTAATCACTGCCTGGACTTCAGGTAGTGAAAGGAGCTGCATGCCATAGACTGAAACATGGTTCATCTGAAAGTACAGATGACAGAAAGCAGGTCAAAAAAAAAAAAAAAGTATTTTTATGTCCTATATTTAAAATACCTGCCTCACACACCAGATCTCAGAGAGTTATACAGGTACAAGCATTTTCCAAATGTAATAGAAATCTCAGTGAAAGGAAGGACACCTTTGAGAGAATTTGGGGATCAACCCAAAACAAAAACAATGAACGAAGCAATTACCCCCCGTCCCCAAACCCTAAAACATTAAGTCTTACTCCCTTTTAGGAAGGAGACAGAATTAGGTAAATGCTTGAAAATGTTCCATTTGCTGAAAGTGAAAAAAACAAAGTAAAAAATCCAAAATACAGCACTCAAAGAAACCCCTCCCTGATTATAATACACAGTGTCTTGTACTCAGCTCTGTAAGATGTTTCTTGGGGATTAATGTTAGATTTTATTTTGTTCTGTGAATTCCCTGCTATATATCATACACATAGCATTGTCACAACCATCAGATAAGTAGGATCCCCTCTATCTTACTTTAACTTGAGTTTGTCTGGTGAGTGGATGGAATATGCAGTTTTCCCTCCACTGAGCATAATACTAGGAAGAATATAAAAATTTTCATGTTTGCTTGTGTCTGCATTTATGTTTTCTTACTTGCTTCTGGGATCCCACAGCAGTAACCTTCCTTGAGATTAAGTTGCGAGCCCTTTGTTGTTGGTCATGATTGATTTTTAACTCCACCACCTTCAAAATTCCCACGCCCTAAAGCCACCACTTTTATGTTTTCTTCTCTTCATCAGTAAAAGTTGTCTGGGGGAGAGAAGAAGGAACGGGGCTGGATTGAGATTGATCATCCTCCCGGTGGCATTTGAAGATTCAAAACTGTGCCTTATCGCCAGTCACAGCAGGGAGGACGCAGGGACGGCAGCTCTGCAGGCATCAGCAGGGGCTACCTGTTCAGCTATCGAGTTTCTGAGGGTTTTAAATGGCTTCTGAGCACTACTCATTAGCAGAAGAGGTATCCTCTTCTGCAGTCCCTCTGGAGTCAAATAAAAACCAACACCTCAAAGAGAGATGTAACAGCACCTGCCAACTTTCACCTGTTTAGGAGGGGATGTGATAAGAAGAACAGAGAATAATAGCTGCTTTATTCCTCGGCCAGGGTTATTGAAATGATTTGGGGACAGTGACGATACTAGTAGGTTTTCCTGATTTCAGAGGAAGACTGGACACCAAATATGTTCAAATAAAGTAGTATAAGGTAGACTTGCTCCTAATATGAAAATGCACATTCTTGTCTATGTTTCCAAATGAGAAGAAAAAGATCTTTTTTCATGTAGTACCTGTACAAATTCACTAAAATCACTAGGAACGGAGCAACGTCTAAAACCAATGACAAAGTGTTCTGTTGAATCAGCCACGTACCTTTGACCACAAGTCATTCAGAGATGAGCTTCCCTTACCAAATACTGCTGAGAGTCTAAAGGGAGACAGACGGAGAACAAGGAGGATACGAACTGCATAAAAGCTTTCTACTATCAGTTTGCTTCAGATTATTTCCTAGAAAATCACTGCTCCCACTGCTTCTCCCGTAACTTCACTGAGCAAGAGGCTATGTCTAGCTGGAAGGCGTCCAAAGTCAGACAGAATCGGGGCTTCAACACTAATTTTGAATAAACTGCAGATCTTCCAAACCCAATACTTTAAAACAAACTGCTCCAATACTGTTTGTAGTCAAGGATATCGTTTACAGTCAGCAACAATAATTCTACAGCCTCCAAGTCAGAGCCATGAGGAAATGATATCGCGCTCATCTCTGTACCAAGGACAGAAGTCAATTTGTTCTGGAACAGCACATATTTTCATTTTGTGAACACAACCAAAGGTGAGTATCCTTGAACTGCTGCAAGCAAAGCATTTCCATTTCAAAATTTAGATTCAGACAAAAACTAAAATGCAAGATCGCTGTATCTTCTGAATGATTCTAAAGTTCAAGCATACTGTTGTAAGAGTATAAATGTCTCGGCCTGCACCTCCTTAAGCCAGTACCTTGGTGAAATGAAGGAGATGGAGGCTCTCGGCACGAAGGTTAATCAGGCTGTTTGGGCAGACACAGAAGTACACAGAGAGCCGTAAGACAAGAAAAATCAGGGAATTTTGCCGCAAAATAACTCTCAAGAAACTTTTCCTCACAGAGTCAGAAAAGCAAGTCCAGAAGATGCCCTGGGAGTTCACAGAGCCCCTCCTCCCCCTGCCCAGACACATAATTCTCACTAATATAATTCAAAATTCTCTCTATATTGTCCCATGAGGGCACTATTAGAATGAACATATGAATGCACATGTATCTCTGCTACAATCCTGCCACTTTCTCTCTCCATCTCATATGCCCCTATTTACCTGTTGCTGTTCCAATGGCTCTAATGCAAGATCACATTATTGTATCTGTGACACCTACTCCCTAAATCAGTTTGTTAACGTACCACAGTATATGACAGTAAGAGGAATGGTAACCAAACGAATTCTTCTCTCCCCTCTGGAAACGTGATGGAGAACACACTGCTTGTTCTTCCCCACCCCACCTACACGGCTTTTCCACAGCTGACTTCTTACCCACGCGAAAGGAACTTTCTTCTGCTGCCCTGATCACTGAATTTTGTAAAGGTGACTCATTACTGCAGATCATATGCAGCAGCCAAGGACAAAAGGTGCCACACACTTTGCACTGACAGTGCACGTCAGCACCCCTCACCTCTTTGCAGCAATCCCAACCGGAAGCTCAGTGTGGCAATTTCTACTACAGGGTTAAGAACAGTGAGGAGGTTGGTAGCAGCAGCTGCTACATACATGGCCTACTACAACTCTCTATTTTGTTGGCTCTGGGGTCCATAAAAGATATGCAAGGACAGTTTTGCGGTCCAAAGGAATGCAGAACAAAACTCTTTTTTTCTCCCTATTTCAAGTTAGTTTAGTATTTGCTAATAGATTTAGACCCGCACTACATACAATCCTCATCTGCCATTCAGTGACAGTCCCAACTGCAGTCACTACTGGGGTTTACCCAGGGGGAGCTGATCCTCCCCAGCAGATCATCTGATTCTTTCTTTTCCACCCATTTAAAGGCAGAAAGCTTAATCCTGGGTACGTTTCACCTTTGGTGAAAGTAGGGATCGCTGAGATGTCTCAGCATAGCTGTGTTTGCCTTCCAGCACAGCCTAGTGCAACACCATCACAGCCAATACCTTAAATTCTTTCATGCCAGGCCAGGACTTTTCCAGGGTGGAGCCATTGCGGGGTATCTCGCAACTGACCTTCGCTGATATTTACCCAAACCACCTCTGTTTATCAATCACTGAAATAAAGAAAAACAATCCAAATCACCCGTATTTAGTAGTCACTGAGCTAGAAGAAAACAAACACACAACAAAAAGAAAAACCACGTGTGACCTGAGCAAATAACTCGGAGAAGGCGGATGCAAGGGCATTGCGGGAAGAGCCTCCAGGAATTCCCT
This sequence comes from Gallinago jamesoni, assembly GCA_025769975.1. NCBI lineage: Eukaryota > Metazoa > Chordata > Aves > Charadriiformes > Scolopacidae > Gallinago > Gallinago jamesoni. The sequence continues at coordinate 41,478,318 of JAOQGH010000077.1, read as the reverse complement.
GACCGCTGCTGGGAGGAGCCGGCCTCCCACCTGCAGCACATCAATAAACGCAGAGGATGAAGGCTGTGCTCTGACCAAGGAAAAAAATGACCAGTGGCAGTGCCTTCCCGTGTGCACGGCAGCGGGCAGGAGAGGGGGAACAGCACAGCCGAGAGAGCAGAAAGGTGTTTGAAGTCTTTCCCAGATAGCCAGGGAGATAAAAGACGACAACTACAAAGCACACAGCCTGAACAGTGAAGGTTAAATATGGGCTCCCACTGCCATTATTTATCCCCTGAAACAGCTGGGAAACTTCCGAAGTAGTTAATATATCACAGGAGCGGAGGAAGCGAGACCGACTGTATAAACACACCTCGGGGCCTGCTACTGTTCCCATTAACTGCCTGTCTCTGAAAAGGTCTGCTATTAGACAGCTTCCTGCTGCAGCCGCTCTGATTGAACGCTGCAGGTAGGGCAGGGAATTAGAGTGAAACAACATCTCTAAAGATGACTCACCAGAGGTTTTTCAGGGGAAACAACACTTACGTGGCAATTTTGGGAGGGGCTGAGGCCACTCACATGCTCGAGCACCCCGTTCTCTGCCTGTGCCCCTGCAGAACTGCCTCCGTCACATCGGCTCTTGTGCGGGGAGAGATGCAGAAGAGGATGCAGCTGTGCATTAAACAGGGGGGGAAAATGCCAGACTATTCCAGTAAGGCTCAAGCTGCAAAAGTATGAAATCAAATGGAAAGGACCTCCTTGAAGTTCATGTGGGACGCAGGTGAACTCTGAAAAATCACCAAGGGCTGATCTCCTAGGGGCAAGAATATGTCAGGGAAAAGAGTCCTGAGGATAGCCGTGTATTAAAAAAAAAGTTTTATGGTGCAAGAGTCGGAGACAGATTAAATACCTTTTCTTGGTGTTACGATTGTAATGCCTACAATGAAAGGCGGGCCAAAGCTGCAGAGCAGTTCTCAGTCCAGCTTTGCAAGACACACTCCCGCGTGCTGGAGCTGTGAACTCAAACACAGCTAAGATGAAATAGTGAGTTTTGTGTCCCTGGGGGAGGAAACCTGGAAAGATTATTGAAAATGGTCAATTTTATCTCATACCATAGCCTACAGGAAGCATCTAACATCAGCAAAAATGTCCCTCCCAATCTCACTTTTTTTTTTTTCACCCCAAGTACCGTATTCTTTCTGTTGAGTAGTTCGAGAACAAGTGAGTCTGTAGACTCACTTGACCAAAGCTCTCTACAGAGACAAAAATGGATGGTGGCAAAATATTTAAGAGAAGTAAAAGCAAATCGGATGATGTCTGGGGATGCCAGAGCCGTACAACTGTCCAGCCCCTTGCCCTAGGCAGCTCCCAAGCAGCACAAACCACATGGCCTTAAGCCAGTCGGTCTGTATCCACACCAGCTCTCTTGAGGGCAAATTGGCTCTTTGACTTGCCCAGAAGAAATGCCTGAAACAATTCAAGCTAAAAGGAAAATATTATAGCAAGTTTCAAAGCACCTGAACCAAGCAGAAACCTTCCTGCAACCTTAACCGTCACTGTCACTGTTATTTTCAGGAACAAAATGTAATGCAAATGGTGATACAACACATCACAATTAGGTTATGTCAGACAGATGCCTTTGAAATGAAAGAATGGTGATAATTACGGTGTATAAGCAAAAAATTTGGTTTTACTGTTCAGAAACCTTCTTCTCTTTTATACGGGGGAATGTAGCATCTGGTACTAATATAATGCACCAATAATTGAGGCATATAGTGTGTACTCATGGGAACCATAAGGCTGTTTTATTTATTCTTGGCCAACTGCGAAGATAAACAGATTTCACCGAAAGCAGTACATATGGAATCCTATCTTCATGGAGAGCCTATATATTTCTGCAGGGAGGTAAGCACTGAAACACAATAGAGACTCAGTTGTGAATGCTAATGGAACTAGCAGAAAATGAGGTAGTACCACCAAGTTTGACCTTGAGTGCTCTCCTCTGCATGGAGGAGTGGCACCCAGGTTAGCCAAGTACCTGTAGAGGGAATGGTTTTCAGACTTCTTAGAAACTCAAGCTCACCGAAACAAAAATGAAGCTGCGAAGTCCAAAACTGCCACAGGCGCACGCTTGAAACACTAGCAGAGGGGTCTAGATAAAATGTAAAGAAGCAGACCGTAAATACAACTCCCATTCCCTACCACAACGCCTCATGTACAAACAATGAGTTCACACGCTGCTTGACCCTTCCTGCAGATGACTCAGAGAAAAAAAAAAATCAAAAAACTATTAAATTAAATACACATACAAATAAATGCAAGTTCGTAAAGCCTGGCAGGTGGTCAGTACCACAGATGACTAGCTAGCACTCATATCCAAGCATTTATCTTGCACACAGGTGTTTAATTTTGGATTTGACAGCCAGCCAGAAGTGGACATATTTTGGGGGGATCCCTCACAGTTGCTGCATGGAGAGACTGGAAGGGAAAGCTCTTGACACCAACCTGCACTCATCACAATAATCCTCCTTCCTCTTCCTTAACAGCTTTAGCATTACAGTGAGAGCTCCCGCTTTGCTCTCTGACAACGATGAAATTGGTCTGCCAAGGTGCACAGATCTGTCGGACAATAACCCTAACAAAGTATTTGTTCTTTCTTCTCTCTCTGCCAAGTTAAATGCTGCCGTCTTCATCCTTAAGGGAGAGATGAAGACAAAAACAGGAACTCCAAAGTCCAGCCTTTTGATTAACACCAGCATGTAACATTTAGCTTCTGGTGCAGTTTGTAGGCAGAGAGGGAAATGACAACTGTGCCTAGGAAGATGCTAGGTAAAAGAAGTCCTAAAAACAACATTTCCATTTACTCCATAAAAGAGCTGTTTGGCTTTGCACAATCTCAAACTCCACTGAGTGCACTGAATCAAAATCTGTGGTAGAAGCTTTCCAAGTACACACAGGAGAGTATCCATTTCTCTTCCTGAGATTGTAAGCAAAAGATATACATCAGCTTTAAGAAGAAGAAACTGCATCTGTTTATGAATGAGTACAGATTACAAACAAGGGTTTTTAAAAAAGCCTGACCTACTAATTCAGCTTCTGTCGCCAACTAGCTGAATGAGAAGCAAATCATGTGTCCAAAAAAATGCCCATTGGCTACATTACAACAATCTCATAAAAGTTTTATTAACCTGTGGTGACACACAACTTTAAAATGGTTACCAAGGACTGTGCCTGAAGTGAGAGGCAATCTTTTCCAACGCATGTGTTGCTCAGACCTTCACCCCTACAGGTTATCTGACACAGACATCCTGCATCTCAGAGACAAACAAATAGCCCTATTTAAACCATTTCTGTTCCCGACATCTTCCAGTGATGAAGATCCCACAATCTCTCCAGTCCATCTACTGCAATGCTTTGCCATCCTCAGAGTTAGAAAGATTCTCCCTAATACCTAACTTCTGTCCTTCTTGCTGGTATTTAAGACCATGACTCATCCAATGTTCTCTGCAGCATCCTTTTATACACAACATTACTCACCTCCCTCCACCCCAGCTCTCTTCCACACCAAAGTTTTCATCCTTCTTCTCCCTTTTCTTTCAGTCTGCCCAAAACTGGACGCAATGCTATAGCTGAGGGGTGACTTCACACCCCTTCATGAGATACGCTGTTTATAACACCAAGTATAATATATATATATATTTATGTACACACATATATATACACCTGTTTTCTTTGCAGGAGCTCACACCTAGCTTTCGGCTTACAATCCCCCATAATCTCCATATTAATAACAGCTGTTACAGGGAAATTCTTTGCTCTCACATCCATTCCAAAACAATGTGCTAGATGTTTTACAGCAAGGTCCTGCTGCACACAGGATTAGGGTCCAATTCTGAAGTTTGCTCTATACAGTGACTTTTAGATCTGAACACATTTGCAGTGGCAGTACCTGGATGAACTTCCATCATTACAGTAAAGAATAGAAGATAAAGAGTTTACCAGGTGAATACCTCCATGAGTGCTTCAAAAAAATAAGTTTGAGCTACTCTGTTTGGAGATGATGCACTTGTTTCCTCCAGCCTCACCTAAAAGTCAAGCCTCCCAGCAAGGGAAGAGAAAGTGGAGAGAAGCAGCATGGTTTTGGGGACTCGGGGAGGCACAGCTGCCATCGCTTGCAGCCACTGGCCTCCTCCTCTGCACTGCTCTCACCTCAGCTCCATCCCTCTACCCCCCCCACCAGCAGGTCTTATCTGATTTACTGATCTATTACCCATTTATATTAGGAGCTTCTTTAGGACAAAATTGAAGCCTGCGTCTCCACAAAAGGCTATAAAGAAACCCACACACATTCAAGAATCATTACAGGGTGATATTTTACTCTGTTAGCCCATTAAACAACAGACGAAATAGCAGGCTACTGAAATCACAGCAGCCGTGTGGTTTCTAAGACACAGCCCTTAAAAGACCACATATTTTTTATTCTCAGGGTTCTCAGTAACTGTATTTTTTTATATATTCTAGAAGCCATCATCTGAAGAAAAGATTTTTATCTTCTCGCTGGGTAATAGCAAATCTATTTTCAGTAAAGAATGGGTGTTCAGAGGCTACTAGTATCACTCACTACTGCTTGCAAATGTTGGCATTACAACTGTAATTTCTTCCGAGTGGAAGGATGAATTATGTTTAGATTAAAAAGTAAGACTCAAAAAAAACTTCAAAATTTATTTACCAGACATTAGTTCCAAACTGGGTTTGCAGCTTGGATTTGTTCTCTGTTCCCTGGAGTTGTGCATCAAGGTCTCTCTATGCCGAGGAAGCGCTTCCCACTAAAGTAGAAATAATTTAATGCAGCTTAATTGCTTCATGGCAACATCTTTAAGATGATGCATAGTTTGTTTCCCAGAAGTCTCTGGAAAATAGCTCAAGATAAATTGCACTACTCTGTCAATGCAGACCAGGCAGGCCTCACACTCTTCAGTACCATCTTGCTTCCATCGCCACCACCATGGGGTCTGGCAAGCCCCTGAGCCCATAGTGCGCTACGCTCGTACACATTTCTCTGATCCTTGACACAGGGGGCATTTCTGAGCAGTCGGGGGGGGGGGGGGGGGGGGGGGGGGGGG
>JAOQGH010000077.1:41449574-41473206 GCA_025769975.1 Gallinago jamesoni | reverse complement strand
CCCCCCCCCCCCCCCCCCCCCCCCCCCCCCCCCCCCAAGCACAGAAAACACAGAATTTGTGTAACCTGTGAAAATAAAGAGCAGTCTTGGCTGCAAGCAGCACCGGGTCTCAAAGTTAACCGAATCTCCCTCTGCAGCCCCCAGCATACGCCGAGCCTTCAAGAAGCTGTATAGCTCTGCCATGCTTGTAAATCACCCTAAGCAAGCAAGCAAGCCTGGAAATTGGAAATAACTTCCCAATGAGATCAGGACTGGTCACATTCGCAGTCAATCCAAAGCAGAAACATATCATGTTCTTCACCAAATTCCTGCCAGAGGTCCTGATGCTTTAGAGAAGCTTTTAAGCTGCTGGTTTTACATCCCAAACAAGGTTCCTCCCAGGAATCCCTAAATACCTCCAGTAAGAATTCATTTGAAGAAGTTTTTTATACAAGCAACCTTTTTGTATTTCCTCTCTCCCTGCCTCCTGGAAACTTTTGTCTGCTCAGATACGTTACAGCAGTTATGTTTCGTGACTGACAATTATCTCATAATGAAAAACAAGTCACAATTAATAAAGCTCAAAACTAATACCTGCTAAACTCATTTAATGATTTAATGAAGTAGGAGAGAGCCTTATGAAAAGATTTTAAAAGCAAGGGACTCAATTTCCAATTAGAGCCAACAATCATTCGAGAGCCTGCAGGCTCCCAGGGAAAGAGATAGGGAAGAAAGGATGGGGAGAAAAAAACCAAACCAACCCAAAACCAAAACAAACACAAAGATTTTTCCCTTATTTTTCTTCATCTTCAGCATCACATGCTGGATGCCATCCCCACTGCCAGGATGCAGATGGAGAGGCTGCCGGGTGGAGGACAGGTTCACATACACCAGTGGGACCAAATGGCATCCTACCAGCTATTAACCTTGGTGGCAGGCGCTGCAGCAAGCAGATACTGACTCTGCAGGGGCAGAAAACACTCTGCTAGTGAGTTGAAGCAAATCACTAGATCGCATGTAACTCCAAAGACAGTGCAAGTTCAATTTATAACCGTAAATTTGATCCTTGAATGATGGTACACCTTTAAATGTTTTTGCAGCCGAACAGCTCTGCTAATAAGCCTTAAACTAATTTAACGTTGTGCTATTCATTAATCACTATTATGGAAGAGAGACGCTGAATGCAGGAGGCACCCTGCAGAGGAGTTTTCACAATGTTAGACTTTTACCACACCACCCCAAGAAGAGCAGGCCAAGCATAAAAAAAAAAAATATCCATAATCATCTCAAATAAACCAGGACTAAACGGGAACACCAAACAGCAGGCTTTCAAACAACAGACAACAAAAATGATAGTTAGGAAGAGCATTTCCTCCACCAGCAAAATATCCAGAATTTACAGAAATTATATCAGACTGCAGTTTAATTTATAAGGCACTTATTAATTGTGGGGAAAAAAAATCCCAGCAACTTCAATGGGCTTTGCCAGAAGCTGACAACCGCAGGCAACGAAGTGAAAGGGAGAGAAGAAGCTTGAAGCCAATGGATAAGTCAGATCCAGCTCAGCACCAAGATTTCATGCAGAATAGAGGCATTTTTCTTTTTCAATCCATTGTACTTGCAAGTATACTCTATCTGGGTTATCCCTTTTCTATCCATCTGCAGTACTAACCCTAGTATTTTTCTACTTATTTTCCCTTTAAAAATATTTCTAATAATTAGATTTTAATGTCTCATTTCTAGACCTGTCAGGTGGGACCTCTCTTTGGTGTCTTCAGCTCTAATGATAGTGACAATTTCCAGCCAGGCTCCAGAAAGCTAACCTAAGGCTATACACCCACAAGAATCCCCTGTGACTCCAGAGCAGTTAAGTAGCTGAATGTCTCTTAGCTATCCATGAAACTCTCAATTGCCAGTAGTTTTTTTTAAGGCAAAAAAAAAATCCTACGGTTCATGCCCAGGAAATATAAATCTAAGTCCAGGAGGATCTATAGAGGAATTGTGGGATTTTACAATGGGTAAAACAATGAACACAGATAAATTTGCAGAGAGTTGGATCAAATCTCACCTTCTCTTCTGAATCTTCTCACAAAGGTCTCAGTTTGCAGCTTATTCTTGGGCTAACACTCCTGGTAGCCATGACCTGTACAGCTCTTCGCACCCTCTGAACTCTGTACCTGGACCTCACCAGGAGGTAACCGCTCACTTGGGAGACAGGGACAGGTAGGACAGAGGTGTACACTGCACAGGAAGGAACAACTTGCAGGGTTGATAACACACATTTCTCCTCTCTTTATTCTCCTCTATTTTATGTTATCTCCTCCACACTGCAGGGAGACAAACAGACACAAGCAAGCAGCTGACAGCACCAACAAACACCGCACAGAGCAGCTCTCAACTGACACGACGCTCTTCACTTGCCTTACGTCCAGATGAGCTCTCTGCCTGTCAGAGTATTATATTTATTATCCACCCTTATGATATATTTCATAAAATGAAAAAGTCATTTGACACTCCTTCATTTTGAGGCTGATAAAGGTCACCCTGACTTGAGGACTATAGAAATTCTGGAAAGTGAAATAGAAACGGCACATGCAGTACAAGGTGCTCCCTGTCCCCTCCAGCCTCCCCTCCTCCACCTTCTCTCAAAAAAAATAAAAAAAAAAAAAAGGAAAAAGATTTGAAAATTCACAATTCCTTCTCATGACCAGTAACATGTCTCCAAGCCCAGAAAAAGAGCAGGGTAGCCACTTGTGCTCCTGCAGTTATTAGCAAGCCGACTGTGCTTCCTACAGATCTGAGGGTATCAACTGGTGATTGAACAATGCTGTAAATTCCTGAAACTCCATTTACTTCAATGGTTCACGTCTGGCTCAACGAAGGCTCGCACTGGCTCCCATCCTGTCAAGTCACAAAGGATTTGTTTTGGTTTGGTTTTTTGTTGTTTTTTTTCTTTCTTTTTTTTTTTTTACAGAACCTACAGGACCTTAATAATAAAAATAATTTCAACCAGCGCCATGTACGTTGAGCTCCTGTACATATGCGTCTCCAAGGCAAAGACAACCTGCTCCCAGCCATATACAAACCAAACTGTGACGCTGGAATCACTTTGCCCATTCTTTTCTCTTTTATAATAAGAATAACAAATTACTGTTATTTACATGCCATGGGCTATCATAAGATTTTGCAATATAAGACCAAGCTGCCAAAAAATCCGTTTTCCTCTCTTTCAGCTTATGGTTTCCAGAAATTTCACATTGAAAGCTTGCAACCACATACCAAAAAATTACTACTGTTAACAACAAGCCTCTTTTCCTACTTGTGTTTTACGGACCTGCCTCAGAAAAAGTACACAGGCCCCTAAGACAGTAGATCACATTTTAAAAATCCTGTTATAAAGGGATCCTAAGCTGTTTCCAGGGACACAATCCTTGCATACTGCACACCTTACATATGTAACCTTGACATAAAGGGCTGATTTCAGAATATAAAGCTCTGAACCCCATTTTTCTCCCTGAAGCCAGATGTTCTCCAGAAGAAAAGAGCTACAAGCAAATTCAAAATCCGTTTCCCAAAACCCCCATGAATTTTCTCGGCTGGTTCAGAAGCTCAGCTCGGCCCTGGCACTATGCTAGAAGGTGGCAACATTTGGTGTCTTGGATCTCTCAGGCTCCACATGAGACATAACCTCCCCCTGCTCAGTCTATGACAAATAAAACTCATAAAAGACATCACAAGGCTAGACCACAGCCTTATTCTGCACTTTGGAGGAAAGAGCTACAAAGAAGGAAGGTAGCTGCGTTGCAGCTCCCTGTTGCAACCAGGAGCATCTTACCCTTTGCCAATGAAGATGGGCAGGTCTGTTCAATGAGTGGGAGATCAAAGGATTTTTTGGCACAGCTGTCATTGAACCCAGCAGGACAGTCCCACAAACCTCTCATGCAAGAGATTGGCACCAAAAGTACCCTCCACTATGCTCCAAGCTGCTTGGATGGGGGAACACCATGATTTTAAACTTCATCGCTTTAAACTACAGGTGTAATTTCTCTAGTGCTTAACTTCACTGAATTGCTGAACCACAGAATCATAGAATTGTCTAAGATCATCTGGTCCAACCATGAACCTAACTCTGACAAAAACAAAAAACCACATCACTAAACCACATCACTAGGTGGACTTAAGCCCTTACTTAAATGGTCTTGCCCAATTGAGGTCTATATTAGATTGGAATTATTACAGAAATATCTCTGTTGTGCCCAAAACCCCGTCAAAGGAAAGAGCACATCCCAGATCTCCCTGTCTTCAATTCCGTACCTGCCTGAAGAGCAACAGGAAATATTTTAAGTTGTTATCATCCTTCCCTTTTTAATAAAATATTCTCTCCCTCTGCCCCCCAAATCAAATTTAAATATACAACAATAAAACACGCATTACTCTTCCTGTCAAAAATTGCAATCACATCTCAGATAAAGAACACCGACTCAGCCCCGAGGCTGCAGTTAGCAAGGTTTCATTTGACTATTACGTTCTCCAGGAAAAACAGAAAGAAATCTATCTACACTGACACAATGAAGACTGCAATAGCCAACTCACCACAGCTGTTCTTTGACTATTTCAGATAATACGCTGCCATCCCTGATAATATAAGGAGCACATGTCTCTTCCAGTGCTCTGCTACAATAATCAGTGTGCCAACAGGAATATCTGCCACCCTCCCAGCTGCAGAGGAGCTTCTAAAGATTTAATTTGAGCTATTATTTTCTCTATGCGACACTGTATTTTTGCATCACGGGCACTAGAAACAGAGGCTGCTCGAGAGAAATGAAGAATTTAGTTACCCCAATGTAACTACAAAGGAGGGCAGCTCTTGGACTCAGTACACTCAAGAGAACAAGGTGTTCCAGCATATGCTTAGATAAAAGCACACAAGTAACTCCACTTACAAGTGACTTACAATATGCTTTAAAGTAGGCGCACATTTAGACCCACATCCTGAGATACACTTAGCATTATGTCCCGTGAAAAACTGCTCTGTATCTCAGGTGCCACGTTTGATCACAGGATGGATGCATAAAGTATCAGTTCACACATCTGTGTTCAGATATGACTATTAAAACTGTTCATCTATTAAAAAAAAAATCAAGCTTTTCTTTTTGAATGAAACTGCAGGTGTTTTTACTCAAATTAAGAATTTTAATTCAGTGCTGCCAGTTAAGGGGCTATTCCCCCCCCTAGTTTATTGGGGAAAGTAAAGGTGTATGACTAAAATAGCTTCTTCCTTTCCTTCTGTTAGTAAATAACTGCAAAGGCATAAAAAAGAAAAAAGGTTTAAGATATAGGACTGGTTTTGTTGTTTCTTCTGCATGGTCAAACTGAGCGAGGGGGAAACATTTTAGAACAACAAAAGGAAAACATTTTAAGAAATAATTTATTATACTGCCCTTCACTAACAAAGGAAAAGAAAGTAAAAGTAACTATTTCATACTTCAAAACAACTCCATAACAACTGATGCCATGAAAACTAAACCTTCCAGAGGAGATGTTCTTACATAGAGCATTTTCAAAAGCCCAAATCTTTGGGACATCATTTATATAAATATAAGTCCTGTCTGATCTATGGTATCTTTCCTAATAGCATGCAAACCCTCTTATCTGTGGAGCTTTCAGAGAAATCGGAAGTTTCGTCTTGAAAATACCATGCTACAGTATTCAGAAATGTGCTGACAGCACTGACTGAACACACATGCCAAAAAGAAAAAAAAAAGGTTTAAAAAGAAACAGTTGTGTAGGATGTCTTCTTCAGATGTAAACCCTGGCAGCTTCCAGTGAATAAATGATACTAAACTGCAACCGAAGACCATTTCCCTCAGCTATTCCCTATTGCACAAATGCCAGTGAGTTCACTGAATACATAACAGCAGATTATGATATTTAAGCACGCCTTGAGAAACCACAAAAACCCCCTAATATCTTACTATAATCTACATAAAGCCTTCAGTAAGGAGGTTAATTATGGATTAAACTGTCATGCCTGCTTGTGTATCTTTAGGCTAGTGATTCTTAAAATGCAATAATACAATCAGAGAGACCTTAATAACAGGGAGAGTGGGATTCCTCCTATGGATTTCTAGCCATCCAAAGTGCAACACGGTGCCACCAGTAATTTTTGCCAACCCTCTGGGAGACAGCAAGCATGCTACTCAAAGAGGGCAATTCAACTTCAAATGATTGTTCTAGCTGGGATAAAAAATGACCCTTAGAGGTATCCATTGATGAGAGAGGGAACCTGGAACACTATCTTAGTACTTAAGCAAAATTATATTTCAGCGTCTTTTAAACCTAATTGAAGTCAACCTTCCTAGTTTCTGAATTCAGGTTTATTTAGATTTCTGTTCTTCCTTGAAAAGGACAGATTCAAACTGTGAAGTCAGGCTGTGATGCCACAGCATCACCATGCATCTTAGTAATTTTATTTCCCTCATCAACTTATAGAATCCTGCGAAGGGAGGAGCTGGGTTTAGCTCAAAGGAGGTCATTCTGCCGAGAACGCACTTGCCTGGAACAGCGCTGGCTGAGCCCTTCATTGCATCCTGAGCTACTGAGCACCTGGACTAATCTGCAAAGGGACATGAAAACCATGGAAATTAGGTTGCTTTCCTGAATTTATCAGGGTTTTATAGTAATTTGTAATTGATTTCATACTCGCTGTAGGTCATTACTTAGTATCTTTCAAACCGAACTTTCCAAGTTGGACTTGCAGTATAATAAGAATAGCCTTTCCATAAACTGATTTAATGCACTGGTTTGACATTCGTTACCAGACTGGGAAGAATCCTGCCTTCAGAAGACTGGCCACTGCTTAAATAAACTCTCCCAGACATGTGCTCAGCCCACAGAAATTTACATTTTTAGCCCTGGGACACCGCAGTTTCTTTCCTGGTCAAGACAAAAATGGCTTTCATCACCCTGGTGTTTTCATTTGAGATTCTAGTGGCAAGATAAAATACCAGTTAAAATAAGTTGTGGATTCAGTACTGGCAAGCTGAGATAGAAATAGAACAAGTCACAACAGTCAAAAATTCCTCCTTGCCTGGAAGTAACATGACACGCTATCTTTGGTTCCAATGGGCTCTGGTCAAGAAAATACAGGAGCCCAGTGAATCGCCCAGGTGATTCAAGTTTCTTTAGACACCTACAGCTGGCCACATTCATTCTCACAAGAGGAATGCATGCAGCAAAATCAGTGCTGCTGCTGTCCAATCACCAATGCATGTTTCCTGAAATCTATCCCTATGGCCTGGGAAGGAATGCAATACAACATTGAGTTAACAGTGGAGGACTAAGTTCATAATTTGCTCATTAATAAATACCAGAAAGTCTACAGACCTTAATCCCTGAAAAGCCCAGCGAATTACATAGTTGTAATCTTAAGAACGCTCTCACTGCACCGTGTATAAAGAGTGCGTGTAACTAACAGATATCCCAGACAGGTTCACAGGAAGATTCCCGTGGTCCTTCTGCTGCTTTGCCACAGACAAATAGTCACACTTCAAAACAACACCAAATTTCTAAACTCTTCCCCATATCGGAGTAGTGCTGGGAATATGCTGGCTGACACACTGAAGCCTACAGTAATTTTGGAGGCAGGTTTGCAAGGAGAAAAGGGGAAATGTGTTTCATAGCAGGATGCAAAAGTCTAACTTTGAAAAATAAACAGAGATGAAACTCACAGAGATTATTTCAAAAACCACAAAGTAAATTATGTGGGGAACGTTTTACTGAGCCCCACACAACTATTCCCATGTATTTTAAATATTCAGAAGGCCAGCTGTCCTTTTTTCTTCTTAGCATTTTCCTTGACCAAGGGCTAGGCTATTTTAGTTGGGGTCTCTCTCTTCTCATGACTTGTGCTGTGTTCACGGGTGAATCTCTTGAAATTGGGTTGTGACTCACCTGAGAAACTGCTCTGATCTGAGAGTGGGAGGACGATGAAAAGAAAACGTTAATAGAAAGAAATACAACAACATTATGCTGGGAGAGGCATCCACTGGCTGGCATTAACTCCCTGCCTACTCCCCCGAAAGCAAGTGACTGTCTCATTTACAGAGGACCCATCACAGGTTGCCCAGGAGGACTAAGAAGGACGCAGGTACCAGCTTGCAGAGCAGCTCTATTTATATTCCCAGCTAGTTCACCTGTTTTCTGCAAATTCTGCAGTTACACTGCAGACAGATCAATCTTGTGATTTGCTTTCAGCAGGGAGGTGGGAACCCCCTCTGGCACTTCCTATTTTTAAACAACTGAAGTTGTTTTGTATTTCCCAAACCATATTGATCCATGAGGCTAATGATAGTTTTTATTAAAGCTCCCTTTTGTACACTCTGTCACAGAGGAAGCCTTGGAAATTACAATTAGCGATACGGAAAATGTTTGAAATCTATTTTACTGCACAAGTCTGCTGCCAGCTCCTGCTATGTGCAAAACAGAACAATAACCACAAATTTTGTTGCTCCCACGTGGAAGCACGGATACATGACTATACAAGCAACGGAGAGATCTTATATAGGGTGCAACAACTACTATATACCCTTACTTCACACCATATTGTCCATTACATGATTGAACAATAAAAATTACATGGGTATAATCCTACAGTTCAAATGTATTGAAATATATGCAGAGCTCCTCCCCCAAAGTAATTTTATTTTCAGTTTGCCAATGGAATGAGAAAATGAGTTTTATTTTAAAAATAATTCCCCATCTCAGGATGTGAAGAAGTCAAGGTCAGTCAAAATACCTTGTAAACATAAAGAGCATTTGTTGAAATAAATATATCTGTAAGGGACCTTCATCTCTGACAGGCAGATCTATGAAAGAAAGAAAAATCCACCCGACCTGTGCGTGAACCTGGCCAACCCTAATGGAAAACAGAAGAGAATGAGCAGGTATGGGTCACCAAGAGGCTTTTTGTCATTCACTCCCACTGTGCGAGTACACTGCCCAGCACTCAGTCATGTTCTCTACCAAAAAGGATGACCCTGGGTGTCCACTCCTTGTCACCTTGTGTTGTCACCTGTACCTGTCAAAAGCATTTGCAATACTATGATAAAACAGTCACATTTGGGAAGGTAAAAAAAAAATAAAAAATTACTCCCTAGAAAATAAAACCAAACCAAAACAAAGCCCCTCGTTTTCATCATCTAAACCATGGTTTCTCCTCTAGGAAAAAAAATGTAATAAGCATTTCCATAAAATGGTACTGCTGGGAATTAACAAGCTAATAAAAAGGACTTTAAGAATGCATTAAACTTGGGTTGGGGAACTCTCTTGTATTTGCAGCATAAATGCTAATAAAATTATAAATCTGTTACTAACTTTTTATATCTCTGCCAAGTGATGAAGGCTTAAAAAAACCAAACCAACGTTAAAAAGGCTATAGCTATACGTTTTAAAACGAAAACCCGAGTAGTCCAGACAATGCAAAAATTATTTATACCATATGAATTCTGCATACATCCCTAAAAAAACCTCACAGACTTGCCTCCCCAGGGCAATCTGGGATTGATACCTGACACACTGGGAGGCAAGACTAAAAAATAAAATAAAATAATTTCACTTTTCCTTTAAAATCTGATTAAAGCAGGATCCCACCAGCAGGTGTGCCTAAGAGGCAGGACTTCCCCAGGCACTGCTTATCCAGCAATAAGCCATTTATGTCGAGCCCTGGTTGACAACACACCGCATTCGCCCATTAGAGCCCTACAACTTTCTCGCTGTACTTAACACACCAACCTATTCAGTGCGCTCATTGTTTCAGCCAGGAACAACCCCTGGCTAATTGCTACACGTGGAAGGGAAATTAAAAGGATGGTCCTTTGAGTCTGCTTCCAAATGAATATAATTAGCAGAGGAGGAAAAAAAAAAAAAGATTGTAATTGCTTCAGACTTAGTGGTATAGGAGGGATTTAGGGATTAGTATTTCGGGGAACGACCAGTCTGCCAGCTCAGTGTTCGGGAATGCAGAGCAATAACAGGCAAAGGAACAGACACTCAAAACCCACGAACCTTCAGGATTGAAAAACAAGGCAAATTGGCCAGAAATAGGACCAGAAAAGCACATTGAGGAGATGACCTCCTGGAACTTTCAGAGAGCTGACATCAATCACCAAACATATCAGAAGGTGATCCTACCGCTTTGTCCAATACTGGAAAAACATGTTATTACAAGAGTTGGGCGATTCAGCGCAGGAAAGAAGGTTGTGCAGTAAGATACACTCACGTTCAATAGCGTAGAGTGACACAGGGACAAGCACATTGCAAAACTCAAGTCGGAGACAGATCCAGCAACAGAAGACCTCCTCTCTGCTGCAGGAGGTGGTTAAGGTTTAAACCACACTAAAAAGTTCTCTTTTACAGACAAGGAGCTTTGCTAATGCCTGGCTTTGCACTACTGGGCTAGTGGCACCTCGTCAGTTTGTGCAGTCTCATAGCCCAGGGGCTGGGGAACTCATCTCCCAACAGGACCCCTCTCACCAGCCAGCTGAACCCCTCATTCTACTCCAAGCCATTCCTAGTACTCACTTTTACTTTCTCCCATATCACGCTGCTGGGAAAAAACATTTCAGAACACATTCTCAGATGAGATAAATGCCTATTTAGGCACCAGAATACAGTGTTGACTTTTGGTGTTTGTTTTTTTTAAATTCTTATTAGCAGAGAGCCAGCTGAGATCCGGGATGAGCTGAGAGCCATGCAATTTTGAAAATTCAGTTTTTATTTAAGTGAATTAATGGGTGCTGAGTAGCTGTTCAGTCCGAACTCAGTACTGTATATGCTGCGGGTTTCAGCTTCTGCCCAATAGTAAAAATAGTGGTACCTGTAATGGAGTGATGGATAACAGCAGGAAGGAGTTGACAACCAGTTGAAAAAGGAAGGCACAGGCCAAACGATTTGTGTCTGTTCTCTCTATACTGGCTCCCCTGAAATGATACCTCCTTCTACAGGAAGTGCTTCATTCATAGCCGTCAACCATCACAATTCACTTCAAAATCTGCATTAGAAATAGCACTTTCTTTAATTTATTGGGAAAATTAGTTAAACGGCATTATTTGACTCTGCATTTTCTCTCCTGGTGTCACCTGAACAAAGACCCAACCATAGCATGCTTCAGTTACTCCCTAGGTATCTGTCTCTGTACAAGCCATATGTCTATCATGTAAATCTAGCTTAAAAACCAATTGTGCCTGAAGCCACCTTATTTTATATTAGCTTCATATATTCTATTTTTTGCACAGCCTCTCACAGACACAACAGGTACCATTTCACCGCAGATCTCAGGCCACACAGGGTACGTTGCCACGGAAACACGAAACCAAACGAAACAAGCAATAAATGCTCACATGGTTACAACTCCCCTGATCCACCAGTCCTTCCTTCACCTCCTCCTTTGGAAAAGAGGAAGGAAATGTGCCGCTATTTTGATTTGGGCAAGCATGGATACCTAAAGCTGCTCTTCTCCCCTTCTCGGCTCTTCAAAAAGTCGCCAAACTTGCTTCGAGACAAGTCAACGTCAAGGAGGTGGAGGCAGGACCAATGAAGGACTTCATGAAACACAGTCTATCCATCCTGGTGCACCTCCAGCCTTTCTCAATGGCAGGACACACACCAACATCTGCAAAGCACCTCAGCTTACCTTCACCACACGCCTGCATGGCTCTGCAGCAGGTCCCATCAGATAGCATTTCTCCAAGGTTTTAGACTCTTGCTACGTGAAGGGGCAAGTACTTTTTGTCCTCAAGTTTTCTTCAAATTATACGTATATAGCATCACTCTTACAGGAACATATATGTGCTTGGAAACCTCTGGAAACAGAGCAGCACAAACAAAAGACATGGATCCTCTACATCACTCCTGTGTGTATTTTTCATCACGATAAAGAACTGCCGTGGCACCAAATGGCTTGGGAATTAATGGAGGACTACATTTCACTTAGGCAAAGTTTCCGTATATAAATCACATGAGAAATCAAGAAGCTCCCCCCGAGGTCAATAGGACTCTTCCCCAGAAGTTTCAATGGACCTCAGGTCACCACCCTCCCAGCAGTGTAAATGGCTACACCAA
Organism: Gallinago jamesoni; assembly: GCA_025769975.1. Lineage (NCBI taxonomy): Eukaryota > Metazoa > Chordata > Aves > Charadriiformes > Scolopacidae > Gallinago > Gallinago jamesoni. Next base: position 41,461,107 of record JAOQGH010000077.1, on the reverse strand, counting down.
CACCTGTTGTGTGTTAAGATATTTCAAACATCCCAGTTTTCTCCCTTTCAAGTGACAGCAGCAAAAAGCGCCAGTCAATCTGAATTTTTCAATTCGAGTTCTTCACATAAATGCACGGCTAAAGAATGCAACAAAAGTGACATAACTAAGCCCATAAAAGATTGCTTGATCTGGTTTTATGTCCTGTGATTCTAGGTCATGTTAAATCACTGGTTTCTTATCAAAAAACACAAAGAACAAAAATTACCTCCCTCTTTCTGCCTACTTCCCGCTAGCTGATTGCCACATCTTGCTCTTTTTTTCAACAGGCTTTGAAGAAAGCAGGATCCGGCCCAAAAGTGCTCGAATTTCTAAAAATACTATTATTTTCCCTTGAGAATGAGTAAATGGCAAACTGAATAGCGCTTCATAAAACTATGTATTACACACAGAGCAACAGCAGATTATCATTTCAAAGAGCCTCAAAAACACGAGTTACATAAACCGTGTAGAACTGTAGTAAATAAGGAGTTTGGATGGATACTCACAGCATTAAGCAGCTGAGTGTAAAACCGCTACTTGGCTTTGCAGCTGGACCAACTGGTCTCGGGGGCAACTGCAGAAAGGAGGGAGGTACAGCATCCCATCCCTCCCTCCCGAGCACCAGCTCCTAACAGCAACACAGTCCTTGCCCTCCGCAGCATCACCACAGCTGACACACAGGTCAGTGCTTTCAGACAACATCATCCTTATTTTAAGCTGGAGTATTTCTTTACAATGGCTTTTCTTTTAATTCACAATATTCTGCCAAGAACGTTTCCTCTCTGAATTCCTGCCAACTCAGGCTGAAAGGTAATAGAGGTCACCAGCTCTCCATTTAAACGGGTGACTACGTATCTTCTGTACCACTCAGAGCTGTCCCCACAAATACAAACACAGAAATGGACAAAACCTAACTGCTTTCTAGGAATATATTAACCAAAAAATCAGAGCTCCATATTGGTAAATACTAATCATCTGTATAGGCTTGGTGTTAAGGGGAATATTTTTCTGTAAATCACACAAAATAATTTTTCAAGGTTGTATGTTTTTAATCCAATCTAAATTTATCTACAATGTTCGTTTTACCCTGAAATAAGCAACTACAGGAAGCCAGAATTAAACAAAGGCGGAGGGGGGAAGGAAGGACAGAAAAGAGGATCCTCAACTTTCCTCCACAAGTTCTCTCTTCACTTGTCATAATGTTTAAGTACCTAATTTCTGTTGATTAATTCCCCTCTTTATCGTCAGCTAATCAACATGCAGCTCCTACTACGTCAAATTACCTTAAAATGATAAAAATCAATGGAGTGTGTTGGTTTTCCCCTTTACAGTATACGAAATCATACTGGAAAACGATATCAGAATAACTTTGGAAGACACAGGAGATAGTTGCTCAGCACAGAGGCTGATACTGTTCATTTTGATTCTGGTCATGTTTCGAGAAGTCCTTCAACCAAACTTCTCAAGAACAAAAAGCTAGTTTGGACCAAGTTTTTCGGGTTGACTTCCTTCTCTCTTTCGCTAAGCTCTGAAGCAAGACAGGATCTGTTATTACACATGCCATTCATATTTAAGTAATTCCATAAAGTAAATGAGAAATAAGTAGGAAACTCGCTGCAAAATACACAACAACAAAATTTCCTGGTGTTCTTGCTGCAAAGCAGCTGCAGCACTGCAGATCTCGTGTTGGTATCAGACAAATTGACCATAACTAATTTAGTTATTATGCTAACTCTTCTATTTTAACTCATTCACAGGAATAGAAAAGTTACACAACTCAAATTAGGAGTTTGTTGGCAGGCCCTTCTATTAAAACAAACGAGAAAAGAGCAATAGTCACATTAATGGGATTTTGACAAATATATATTCTTACATGGCTGACAAATATAAAGAGGCACATTTAAAATTACACTAAGATTTTGACAATAATAAAACAAAACAAAAAAAAAAAGAGAGAGAGAGAAAGTGATACTCAAGAGTCCTTCATCTCCATTGTGGGATCAGCAATGCAGTGCACTCTGTGGACCTGGTTCTGATGTGACAAAAACTGATGGCTCTAGGGAAACCATCTACCAGCAATCTTTATGGCAAAAATGGAAGGCACTAAACTGGAAACATGCATTTTTCCCTAAAATACCACAGCTTTTCTCTCTCGAGAAGGGAAATAGTGGCATTATGTAAAATGCCACCAGCATGTGACTGGCTCTAACTCGCAGCATGAAGGAGGCACACAGCCTGTGTCAACCACATTGTAGGAGATAAACCCCTGAATCTCCTCATTTCTTCCTTTCTTTTGTATTCCAGGACTAGCAAATACACTAGATCGACAAACAGCAGAGCATTTGACCCCTGTTTTCCTTTAGAGTTTGCAATTCAGTATCAGAAGATCCAGCTGATCTTCACAAACCTGCACAGATGCTTACTAAACATTTTTCCAAGATTGCTGATAGTTAATCAGGACCAGAGGATAGTTATTGCCCTATACTAAGTGTTTCCAAGCACGTCCAATGAAAAGAATATAACCAAGGACATTTTTTTAATATAACTCAGCAGCATATAGTGTCTCCCATCGCTCCAGCAAAGCCACAGAAACGTATTGTGGACATCACACAGCACACACTGGGCACAATCCTAAGGTCTTGGGGCCAGCTACCTATGCCTTTCTCTAATAAACACTGATTATCTTTGGAGAAAATTTTAAATAAACCTAAGATGTTTTTTGCAGGCAGCCATTACGTTTTTATTTCCCCAGGCTTGTGGATTTAATTGACTGTCACCCCTGGACCTCATTAGATAAGGCATGCAAACCTCCATCATGTAGTTCCTATCTTGTGATGCCACTTTTGCAACCCTGAGCTTAGGTAGCGTGTAAAGACTTGTCCAAGATGATTAAACCCAGGTTAGTTTTGCATCTGAGCCAGGGTGGAGTTACTGCAGATATACTTCCAGAAGCAGTCTAAAAAGCTGGACAAAAGTTTTCCTAGGAGCTCTCCTGCTTCCAGACTTGTTGCTTGCTAAATCTGTCTGCCCAGTGTCTGGGCCAAGATTAATTTTCCCAGTCCACCTTGCCAAGTCTACCTCGGTCTCCACAACCACTTAGCCAAAAATTCAGAAGAAAACCAGAGTAATAGAAACAAATAAGAGCACAGATGACATAGGAACTATAAATCATTGCCAAGATGCTTGCAATCACATAGCCCTCATCATTTCATCATCCTGACTCCGAGCTAGTCCTTGTTTTCAGATAGGCTGCTGGCCTTGCCTTTGGTGTCCTAGCCAGGCTATTTTGGCAGGACTGGGTCTGGCTCAATGCCAAGGCATCACTTGGCCTCGAGATCAAGGCAGAACAATATTTGGCTTTCTGCCATGTAGTACTAGCTTTAAAAACCACCCCCCCCACACCCCACAATTTCAGCCTTTTTCTAATCACACAAAAATGAGCAAAACTCTCACAGAGATCCCACATGAGACTTCAGAGGTTATTAAAGATTTTTGCTTTCTGTTTTGCTTTGTTAAACTTCTTTTACTTTTCTGTGAAAACATCACCTATATTAATAGACTTCAGTCAAAGGCAACTGACTGCAAAATCCTTGCCAGTTTTTTGTTTTTAAACAACATTCTTTAGAAGCTACCTTGCGAAGTGTGACATTCATACTTGCTAAAGTTAAAAAGCTGCTGAAGTCAAAGACCAGGGGTTAAATATAAAGGTACACATCTTCCCAAGAAAAACTAACTCTTCCCCTGCACCCCTCCAACAAAGGGTGTTCTAACATATTACAATTTGAAGATGAAAAGATGGAAACAACATCAGATTACATTCTGGCATACTCTGCCCAATAAAGAGGGAAGAAAAATTAGATGGAAAATGGTAACAGACATGGTGTGTTAGACACCAAAACAATTCCTGCGATGCTGGGCTGGTGTGCCAGCAAGGCAGAAAACACACACTCTTATACTCCCAGTCTGCAAGCCTGGAAATTAACCAACAACGAACTGGGTAAGGTCATTAAAGAACTACAAATTCTTTAAAAGACCTTAATAAACCTCCTGAAGCAGCAGCCAGAAATTGTAAGATGTGCAGCTGCTTTGTTGGGATATAAAACTGGAGAGGAGTCAGGAAAGAAGGTGAGAGATGGGGTGAGGATGAGCGATGGCAGGTACTGCTATTTGGTATTTTTAAACTCTGTTTCTAACCATTCCACTGATGAAGCTTTTGTGCATTTGTTCTAAATACAGCAGAAAGATTTCATCTGTGGGACTCCGGAAAGCGCTGGGCAGCCTGGAGGTCGGGGCTTAGGAGCTGCTCAAGTGCTAGGGGATTCCCAACAAAGGTCCTGAGCCCGCTGCTTCCAGCTTGAGTCTCCACACCAGGCTGTACGCTCACCATCCCTTCCTTCCTCCATATCCATCAGTAAACCACAAAAACCCTGGGAAAATAACTACCCACTTCTCGACACTTGTGAATAGAGCTGGTCAGATTTACTTGAAGAAAGACCTTTAACACTCCAAAGACCAAACATTTCATTTGAAACATCACAGGTTGGACTACTGGGAATTTCTTACAGAAATGGCAAGCTGTGTAGCCCCGGGGAAGAAAAACTCCATTAAAAGCTGCCAAATCAGGCAAGGCACAAACTGGAACGCTGGTCCCTTCTATCCCAGACCATTATTCAGGTTATGAAAGCACATTTACTTCCCAAAAGTTCTGTGGAAAGTCCATTGTCACCATGAAGTATTTAAGCTTAAACAAAATGACAGATAAAGAGATGTCTGACTAGACAAGTTTGAGGAGCTTTTGAAAGGCTTATGAGAGTTTGTTACACAGAGAAAGAAAGCCTTATGGCTCCAGAGGGATGACATCTACAGGTTTTCCGATCTCTCAAGTACAAGACAACACATCCTTTCAGAAGTGACCAAATCAGCAGCTTCGTTTAACTCGTCAACCAAAACCCATCAGGTTTTTAAGCAGCAATGTTTTATTTGACTTGACAGCCTTGCATTTTACCACCTAATTTGGCAGAACACAGGTTAAATAAATCTTGGCTCTCTTTTGAATTTGTTGCAGGTAATGGCTTTGAACTTAAGGGTCTGTTAAAGCTAAATGGCTATCATCAGGCAAACATGCTAAATGACCACAGGATGTAGAAGGTACCTTGAAAGAAGAAACTGCCCCGATTTATGCCAAGAAAACTGGACGTCAATGAATGTTGTTGGACTGTTCTCTGCAACACCAGGTTTCTGGCCCAGACAAACATTTTTCTCATCTACAATATTTATCCCCTGCCAATATAAATCCAGCCAAACTGGATCCATCTAATTCTCACTCAATATGCCCTTGCAGAAACAAACACAGAAAAGAGAAGTCTTTATCAATAAAATTGTCCTGCACAACGCAGAGCAACTCTCCTTCTTGCTTACTCGAAGTAATTATCTCACCATTTTAGATAATTCCCTTTTATCGTCAACTTTAGAAGCACTGCCTATATAGGAAGGACTGATGAAATAAGGACTGTAACCTAATAGATACTTAACAGATTCTCAAACATGGCCAAAATCACTTGACATTTGCTGGAAGCTCCGGGTCTTCGAAAGATGGCATGAAATAGGGCCTCATTCAAGGCAACAGGGCATGTTGCCTTTGTGGTGGGTTGACCTTGCCTGGATGCCAGGTGCCCACCAAAGCTGCTCTACTACTCCCTTCACCAGCTGGACAGGGGGAAGAGAAAATACCACACAAAACTTGAGGGGCAAGGTAAGGACAGGGAGAGATCCCAGCAACTACTGTCACCAGCAAAACCAACTCAACCTGGGATAATCCATTTAATTTATTACCAATCAAAATCAGAGTGGGAGAGTGACAAATAAAATCAAATCTTAAAAAACCTTCCCCCCTCCACTCCCATCCTCCCAGGCTCAACTTAACTCCTGATTTCTTTACCTCCTCCCCCAGAGTGGAGCAGGGGACAGAGAATGGAGGTTGCAGTCAGTTCATCACAGGTTGTTCCTGCTGCTCCTTCCTCCTCAGGGGGAGAACTCCTTACACTCTTCCTCTCCTCCACCGTGGGGTCCCTCCCCATGAAAGACAGTTCTCCAATAACTTCTCCAACACAAGTCCTTCCCATGGACTACAGCTCTTAATTAACTGCTCCAGCATGGGTCCTTTACCACAGGCCCTTCAGGAACAGATTGCTCCAGCATGGACTCCTCTCTCCATGGGGCCACAGGTCCTGCCAGGAGCCTGCTCCAGCACAAATTTCCCACAGGGTCACACAGCCTCCTTTGGGCATCCACTTGCTCCAAAGCAGGGTCCTCCATGGGCTGAAGGTGGCTATCTGCTCCACCATGAACCTCCCTAGGCTGCATGGGGACAGCCTGCCTCACCATGGTCTTTACCACAGGCTGCAGACAAACATCTGCTCCAGCACCTGGAGCACCTTCTCCCCCTCTTCTTCACTGATCTTGATTTCAATATAATTGCTTCTCTCAGTCCCCTCTCCTGATTGCTGTCACTCAGTGGTTTTTTCCCCCTTCTTAAATATTTATCACAGAGATGCCACCATGGTCACTGACTGGCTCAGCCTTGGCCAGCAGTGGGTCCCTCTCAGAGCTGGCTGGCATTAGCTCTGTCAGACACAGGGGAAGCTTTTCACAAAAGCCACCATGCCACCAAGACCTTGACGTCTTTTTTTCACTGAGATGCAGTTTTCATGCACAGCTCTTTGAAAAAGTTGAAAATCTTGTGGATCAGCAGAGGGACACAGCATATTTTGCTCTCTCATGACTTACAGTTGTGACCACAGTTGGACAGAGGGCACCAGGTGTGCTATGCAAAGACAGATTTATTCAAAAATAATGCCAAAAAGATCCCATATGCACAAAGGTGGAACGGCTCAACCAACATCTGAAATACATCTTCAGGACATGGATTCAAATTGCATCTCACTGTTTACAAAACGCTAAATGAAAGTAAATGGTTCAATCAGTTACAAACCCATGGAGTACAAAACCAGCGTGAAGGCTCAGCTTTAGAGGGATACTCGGGAGTATCCCTCTTCCCAGCTCAACTATGCTCTTCTGAGTCTGAATCTCTGGATTCTGATAAATGAGAAAGCACTGAAGCCCCGTCCATGTTACTGAACAACTATTTCTATTACACTCTGTTAAATAGACTCTTGCAACCATGTGGTTTGCATCATAAAAAAGTATAACAAATTACTTCCTTGTGGATAAACAATTCAGCCATGGGAACAGGTAAGTAGAAACCGCAAATTAAATAAAATTACTTCCTCCTCCTCTTTTAGACCTATTTATCCTTTAAAGTGCAAAAAAAACCCAACCAAACAAAAAATTAGATTAGGCTTGAGTTTTACAATCCTTGTCTTGTTAAATCCTCCCAGAGCAGGTAGACGTGGCAGCATAGCAATAGTCACAGAATCCTAGAATGGTTAGATTTAGAAGGAACTTTAAAGACCATCAATCTCCAACCCCCCTGCAATGGGCAGGGACACCTCCCACCAGAGCAGGTTGCTCAAAGCCCCATCCAGCCTGGCCTTGAACACCTCCAGGGATGGGGCAGCCACAACTTCTCTGACAGCCTGTTCCAGTGCCTCACCACCCTCACAGGAAAAAATTTCTTCTTAAAAATCTAAATTAAAATAAATACATTTTTAAAAATCTAAATGTACCCTCGTTCAATTTAAAACCATTACCACTTCTCCTTTCACTATGCTCCCCGATAAAGAGTCCCTCCCCACCTGGTCTGCAAACACACATTGCCAGGTCATGTTGGGCTTCTCATCCACCAACACACCGAAGCCCTTTTCCTGAGGGCTGCTCTCAACCCATTCTCTGCCCAGCCTGTATTTGTGGTTTTGGGATTTGGGATTGTTAGTAATTTGAATTAACATGGCAACAAGGGTCCCCCCCAAGCCTGTGTAAAGATATTAATATTTTGCTTTAAATTTCTTCGTAATTTCTTGCAGATAGGCTGGTGTTTGCCTCCTCCTATGGGAACACATTTAGTATGCTCTTTGCTGTGTTCTTGCTAGTGGTTCCCTGAGAGGCTTCAACACTGCAAAGGTTTGGCAAGGACTGGATCCACATTTGTCTTTCATGAGTCATCCTTGCCAGCAAGCAGCGGTCCAATGCTTCACTGGCACAGAAAACTTCGTTAGAGAACTAGTACTTACATCACCTGTAGTGTCATCACGTTTTAATCAACCAAAATACATCCCGTGATTTTATAACAGAGATCACTACTCACAGAGAAGTTTTCTGCTTGATAACTTTGCCACCACTCTCCAGCCCCATGCTTTACCAGTGTTCTGACTGTGACGTTAGCAGTGAAACTGTTAGTAAGTGGACGTAATACATTCTGGGACACATATTATCACTGCTTTTCTTTGTGGAAAGGCAGACAATTTTTCTGCTGGAGTAATGCTTGGAAGAGTTTCTGAAAAATCTTACAGCAATTAAGCTAATTTACCCCTGCCAAGCAGATGCCAGAAATTAAAACTTGCAAGAATGACAGACTTGCATGATAGCTAAAGACAGAAGAAAATTGCAAGATCCAAGATTATCATTCTCTTGACTGTATAGAAGTGATTGTAATTATTGTTTGGTTCTCAACTATTCTGGGGCAGGCACCAAGGAAAGCCATCTATCAAGACATTTGGATTCATTTAGGCACCCTGCTTAAAGGGGTAATAAACCCTGGGCTAAAAATACCGTTGACATTTCAATATTAATAATGATGTGTGCTCAAGTATCACTGTAGTGAACCTTCTGCAATAGCTCTAAGACATCTCTGTTTACTGGCGTGCATTTACCTTCCAGCTTCCTGAAGGTGATCTCCACATTGTTGCAGTCTGGCTGTCTGAGCCACTGCCTGTCCGAAAATCATCACTTGATCCAGTTCCTGAGTACATAAGCATTTTAACTTGCCCGTTCTTTAAGTCTGTACTTTACATTAGTAATGCACGAGATTCTAACAAATTAAAAACCGATGCAAGAATTGAAAATGGCTGCTAACGAGCTTGAGATTACTTAGGGTTCAACCTTGTAAAGGAACGTAACGAAGAAGCAGCAAAGATCCCAGTCCGGTTTGCTGCTTAAAATGACTTCCAATAAGCACCTGTCTTTTATTCAGCTTACCCTGAGCTTAAAGGATGCATTTGGAGGATGCTACAGAAAATAAATTGAATATACATTTCTTGAGTGCTATATATGCAACTATATATATATGCATATTATATATAGTATATATGCAGCTATATATATCTGCAACTATAGCCTATTAAAACAAAAAAAAAGGCCACACCCAAAGCCCTCTCCTAACAGTTTAATTTCGCTAAGTCCTCTCACAATATTGTCCAGCACTCAGCAAATAACAAAGATACCTATCTTCAACAGACCTATATCCAAACCTCTGCAGCCTGCCTTACATTCTGTGCATTTAAAAAAGGCAAATACATTTTCACAACTTCTTGTCCTTGCCCAGTCTACGAGGTCAGCACATCCACAAGAGAACACTCACCCGGCGAGGGAGCGGTGCATCCCAGCCCGAAGCATCTCCTCTCAAGGTTACGCCAAAGCGTTGGAGGTTAAACCCTGATACTTCAAAGTACAAATCTCCCTCCTCCCCTCCCAGACCAGAGCACATTTGGTATGTTAATCGTTAGGAAATAATCAACACGGAGCTTGACGCTAGCACTGTCAGAGCATCACTTCCCCATGTACAACATCACCCTAATGAAGAAGCCCCTGGACTTAACTCAGATTGAAGAGTTTCTTGAGCAGGGCTGACAAAAGCGTATTTATTCACCGCTGCCTTATTTTAATCTCCGCATTTCACAAATTCTTTGTAATTACATACGCAGGTTGGTTTCAGTTATATCACCCTCTCCCAGAGTTGCGAGCATATTAATAAAAATAAATAAGCCTGGCTTGCTAAAAGAGCTTTAAAGAGGTGGATGTCCAATTAAATTCCCAGACTCCTTTGAAAATCCTACCATTTTTCACTGTCAGGTGCCATTAGAATAAGAAAGGTCACAAGCAAAGAGGGATCTCATGTAATTCTCTGGGTGGAACACAGTCTGCAAGCAGACAGCATTAGCGACGCAGCCATGAATACTTCCCAGCAGAAATTCAAAGTTTTTTTTTTTAATGTTTCCTGAACAATATTTAGGCAAAAGTTCCTAAGACAGACCGGCATAGGTTGCTATTTTAACTCTTGTATTAACAAGCACAAAGCACCAATTCAGCACCTCTTCACATGGCACACACTTGAACACCAGGAAAATAAATTTATATGGAAACGGAGACAGGAAGACAGATGTTTTGTATTTTAACAACTCCAAGAAATGCTTCATGGAACCCGATCAACAAAGCCTTATGGGCTGGTTTTATAGTGTGGATCTATCTAGAAGGTTAAGTTAGAAAATTAGCTTTAGAAATATTACTTATCGGTGTACTGTCACAGCACGGTTACCGAGGAGGATTATCCTACACCAAACAAACAATATAAGCACCGGGAGAGAATCCCATTAGCGATTGAAAACCCACGGCCTTGTTGTGGGTGCCATTTGCATATATTGCAATTGCACAACGTTTAAAAACTGCAAATTGGATTTCATTTTCCCCTGGCTACCTGCCCATTTTTCTTTAAATTGATTTATTAATGTCCACTGTTGCTTTGCAGTTTTATCCTTTTAGCAATAATAGATGTAATATATCACAAAAACAAATTTTTAAGAGTACATCATTAGAGTGATGTAGCACTGGTAATAAACCCCTTCACACTTGGATGAACTTAAATCAGTTTCTCTTTATTGATTTTTGGTCATAACATAATTTTAAAGTTCAACTCAGTTAATAAAAAAAAGATTTGCTCTGGTGTTGTGTGTAAAACACTTGAGCTGTAAGTTTTCACGTCATCTGTTCCAAAGGCTCTTAGAGATTTATATATTCCCTCAAACGGTAGCTCATCATTATACGGCCTGTCTTATCTTCTCTGCTGACCCGCATTTATCTGCCTATCTTTATTGCCACACGACTTAGTGCACAATAGATCTTTATACCGCGACCATCTATCCGAACACACGGGGGCATTTTATCCTTCCAGCAGCGTTTTGAGTAACGGTCATTTGCATCTTACCAAATCCTCTGACTTTGCAGAGCATTCTGCATTGACAAACCCATTTGCACGACCACTCTTTTTATTTTCTTCCAGCCAAAAAAGCAATAATTCACCTTTTCACTTTTTTGACAATGTATATTTAAAAATTGGTAGAACATTTGCATGCTTGCCTTCAAGGTTTTTTTTAAACACACTTCTTAGTCTTCCAGAAGCACAGTCATACAGACAGAGCAACTTAACAACAGCTGAGCTTAGGATTTATTGGTTAAATCTGCTTGATAAGAGAGCACATGATTTAGACAGGTATCTAATCACTTCTCTCCACTTTTCTTGGGGGGGGGGGGGGGGGGGGGGGGGGGGGGGGGGGGGGGGGGG
>JAOQGH010000077.1:41427058-41441917 GCA_025769975.1 Gallinago jamesoni | reverse complement strand
TCCAGGGCTCTGCCACCCTCACCCTAAAGAAGTTTTTCCTCATATTTGAATGGAACTTCCCATGTTCCAGCTTGAGCTCATTGCCCCTTGTCCTATCGCTGGAAGCTACCACCCCAAAATTGCAGGTGGATTTTAGTACCATTTTGCATTTATTAAAAAACTCTCAGTTAAGCATAAGTGAAAATAAGGCTTGCAAATCCTGACCAAAGAGCAGTTACTACTGGGAAAAAAAAAATAGTCAATCCAGAAACTCCATTAAAAAACCACATAATGTCTAGGATATCTCACCAAAGCTAGAAAAATAAAAACAAACCAAAACCACACTGAACCCTCCTTATCCAGCCGAGGGCCCTCCCTATGGCTTTACAAACCACGACCTCTCTCAAGCCTGCCCCTACCAGCTGGAGACGACAGCAGCTCTGCCAGCCCTCTGCAGGCAATGCTGGCCATGCCACACCAGAAGGAACGATGCTTCTGTAACCTTTTTGTGCCACCAAAACAAGCACTCAATCTACCAGTAGTGCTTGTAAAAGACCCTGAGGTTCAAGAGCAGCTCGTGGCAAGTATGCAGATAATCCAAGGACACGTTTGCAGCTACAAGATAAGCCAAATCAAGGGCCAAAGCGCACTCTCCTTTCCAGAAGTCTTTGGCTTGACTGTGGTCTACTTCTTCTCCCCAGAAAGCTCTGCTACCCATTGTGCCTGCATCTGTGCCTTCCCCATGCCCAACAAATCTCTGACTGCTGAGTTCCCCCACCTCAGCCTCCAAGTTTGGGCATGGTATTTAAATACTTCATTCCACGTATCTGCACTGTACGTACGAAAACACAAATTATACAGCAAAAGGCAACCTCTGCTGTATCAGATAGTATCACAAAAATTAAACTCTTTTCATCGCGTTCAAGTCATGTTACTCAACAGCAAAGTTTCAGAGAGTCCCTCTTCTGCTGAATACCTTGCATTTGAAGAAGGAGATTTCCTGCTGATTGGATTATAACATTAGTGAAAATTCATGCATATTAATGATAAAATCCATTATTAGGGGTAAAGATGAATGTATAGTCATGGGGCATATTAGTAACTAACTTTTAAATGGAGATTATTTCTCCAAATGAAAAGGTAGAAATAATCCTCTCTAAACCTGCTTCATTTTTAATACTTGTTACCAACAGCTAGATCTGCTTGCTTCCATTCCTGTTATACCGTAAAACCTTACAGCTTGCAACATACATTCTGTGTATGTGCCACATCACTTACCCAACAACAACAAGAAAAAAAAAGAAAAAAAAAAAAGAGACCAAATCCAAACCTGTTAAACTGAAAATTGGAAAATCATCTGCAAAAAACTAGTGATTCCAGTTTGCAGACTAACACCATGCAATAACCAGTAGAACAGTGACCCCACAGGAAAGGACCAGAGGGCTACTGGGGACACCACGCTGTCTATGGGGCTCCCTATGCTGCTGAAGAGGAGGCAACCAGCTGCTCACATCTATCTTCCCAAAAGGAAGAAGGACGCCATCCTTAGATGCAGCAATGCTCCTTGAACCAACAGAAGAAAGCTGCTCCAGTACTGGGGCTTCCCTGGAGCAGGAGCTTGAGCTGGGTAACCTCCAAAGGCCCCCTCTCGTGGCATTTCTGTCATTCTTCTGCCCAAAAACTACAGGAAAAGGCTTTAAGAGCATCTCTGCAAACTACTTATCTTACTTACTCTAGGACTTACGCTCTCCATCACAGCCAGGCAATAGAACGAATAAATTTGCCTTCTGTCAGGCAGTATCGAAGATATGAATAAAGCATTACAAGGCAATTTCAGCAATGCAGATCTTTGAACTGTGCTCTGCTTTCCCATCACTATGCCCCTAACCACAGCGGCAGAAGGAAAAATCCCTATTCATCACACCAGGACCTTCTTTTGATGTTGACTAGAGATGGAAGAGATCGTGCTCAGACCCTATGGATTATTGGTCAGTATATAAAAAACTCCTTATGAAAGATGACTTCTGCCTGAAGACTCACGCATAGTGGTGCAGGATAAATAGCAGTGAGATTTACAGCGATGAGCCACCGTGTCCTCTGACATTGCACTGTCAAAGCAAAAACAAGTGAGATTCAGTGGCTCCCCGCCAGCCCGCTCCAGCTAAAGGCCATGCCACACCAGTCGCATTATTACACTGATGAAGAGCTTGTATAAAAATAGGGAAAACTGTCCATCACTTATTTCAATCTCTGTCCAAAACTATTTACTTCTGCTAGCTTTTGCTTGATTTCTTCCTGGCATTTCTTTCTTTCTTTTTCTTTCCCATCTCCTTTTGCTTTTAGCCACCATTTCCAGAAACAGTTACTGATTTGCAGTCCTTACAGTCATACACATTAAAAAGGTTGAAGGTTTGCTCCATGGTGTGCTCAGGGGAGCTCCAAGGTGGGAGCCCACAGATGAAGTCATCCCAAATCAAATTCTACTTTTGAGCAGACTCCTCTCACTCTTTCCTCCCTCTTTTTAGAGCATCATCCTGCAGTTTATATAGAGCTCCTATTCGGTATAACGGGATCACTCACGGATGCAGCAGCCTCATATACTTGTTTCTTATTTAGACCAAGTTTTCTTTAAGGTCTCAGTCCTGTAAACGCTCAAAGCATGTGAGTGGTGCCCTCGATTTGTGGGAGCTACTCACACGTTTAAAGATGTACAAATGCCCTGGGGCTGGCAGGGGCCAGACGTGCATAGGCATAGAGCAAGTTTTTAAAAGAGGAGAAAAGCACTCAATTAATACATTACTTGTTAACTGATCCTCTGGTTCCCAACAGAACAACTCAAGTGGTTGAACTCTGAAAACAACTCAGAAGGAAAAGCGTATATAGAGTCCAGCCCTGCAGGCACCCCAGGACCTTCCCTTCCCAGTGACTTCCAAGAAGGCTGCACGAGGCACCCAGCCTGACACACAAGCGGGCATTTCATGCCAAATAGGATCATCCTTTAATTTTCTCAATTACCTCAGAAAGCAAAAGCACACATCTAGAGATCTGCCATATACCTGACAGTAAGTAATGCTTTTTCTGCAGTAAATTCAGTTAGTTATTCTTTATGAAGGAATTGTTTTTAAGAACATCCCGCTGAATCTCTACTTCTGTCCTGGAATTGTACTCAGTGAAATATCTGTAGACACACAAGAAAATATATTTTCTACCATGAAGACATCTTTTTCAGTGAATAGTTGCATTGCATTTTATGCAGGACCTTGTTACCATTTTAATTTGGCCATCAAAAAATCATGGAATGGACTCGCGCAGAATCATTGATGTTATACACACATGTACCCACATATACACACATATATAAATAAAAGCTGGAGTTTACCTTGGCTTGTTTTCTGCATTTAATGTTTACATTCTCCTGTTTCCCTCCAATTTTCTTTTTATCAAAGCTGAAATTCTCATAAATCACACAGTTCCTGGAGTTTGACTTTTTGGAACGCAAAATATCCCAACACTGATTTTAAGAGGAAATAAAACTCCATCTGGACTTAGGAGAGTCCGCAGATACTAGGTATCTGAATATTAGACCTGATGCTTTGGGATGACAAAGCAGCAGCTTACACAATGATTTTGCACAGTTTTAAAAAGAGCTCATGATGCATCTTGGGAGTAAATTAAAAGAGTAGCCATTCTGCCTTATGTTTGTTTAACATTATAGAAACTTCTATCCTTATAGCATCTGACCCTTCCCTCAAACAGCAGGAGCTGCGATGGCAGGACCAGCAAATACTGCCTTTTGTAGGAGCCAGATGTCCCTGGCACACAGCAAAGCAACCTGAGCATCTCTGGCAGTCAATATTTTTCCCTGTCTCCTAGACTTCCATCAGCATTCTTCCTAAAATCCTACATTTCTGACGATAACTTCACTCATCAATAACAGCTCAGGGCAAATTCCCTTTTGTGGGAAATAGTCAACCCTGGTTCTAATGGCAGTTTTGACAAGCTGAAAGGTTTTCCAGAGGGAAGGGAGTGGTGAGAAAAAAGGCCCCACCAGCCCCAGTTATCTAAAAGTAAAAGCATTCACCAGCCATTGGGGGAAATGATAACAAAATGCTATTGAGATTAAAGCCATGAACTCTTTGAGACGCTGATTCCCTGCCAGAAGCCCGTGAAAGAGCACAGTGCGGCATTATTCAGCTGTTTGCTGATCTCCCAAGCACATAAGACAGCACGCGAGTGCCTGGCCTGCACGGCAGAGCCTTTCACATCTGACCTATCCCCCCAAATTCTAAGCTAATGCTCGTTTCTCATCTGACCACGTGGCTTTAATAGGCATGACCCCACACTGTCTGTTATTAGTAGCACTGTTCTGTAAAGCCCTCTGTTTCTTAAGGGTGTGGGTTTAATGGGAAGCCCTTAATTATACTTTCCACTTCTTATCCTTGCACTACTCCTGCAGCCCTCAGATAAATTTTGATGAACGAGGGAAAAGTTTTTCAGTCAAACCCCTACAAATTTTTTCCAAAATAACTTCCCAAAATTTATGCTTGCTTTCGGTAATTTACATCCAATTTTGATAAAAGTCTGAAAAATGACTATTTATACATGACATTAGGTTTTCGAAGAAAAGTAAACTGAAAGAAATGAAAGCAACTTTGCCACGTGGCATGCGATAAGCAGTGCTAATCCTTCACGCTGCCACACCAGCACTCCTGCAGCCTGGCACATACAAACACTACCAAAGGAGGGCCCACATTCCACCCATCACACAGCAAAGGGACAAGGCAGCCATAGCACTAATGGGGCAACACAACAGCACCAGCTCTAGGCAGAGAAATAACTTAAAGAAGGTTTCGTGCTACAAGACTACATCTTCTTAACTTTCCTTTGTTAGAATGGACGTGGGTTTCTGGCCATAATTTTTCTTGTTCACCGCAGCACCTCCCTGGCATGGTGGTAAGGATTAAGTGACTCCCAAATCTTTTGTCCTCATCACCTGAAGGACCACAACCTTGCTCCTCTCCTTCCTTTAATTAAATAAAATGCCATTTAAGGATGATAAAAATCTTAGTGTAGCTCACAGTCTCAGCACTTGATTACAAAGTATAAGAACATAATATTCAGCCTTTAATAGCCAATCTCATTTTGTAAAAAGCATTGCTAACAATCACCAGAAAGTTAAGTTTAGATTTTAGAGCAAGTATCCTTGGCAATTATTTGTGGTAATTGTGTCTCAAGCTGGTATGATTTCATAAACAAGGAAATCTCATGCAGAGCTAGGAATACCACTTTTTTTTTTTAATACCTCTCCTGCAAACAACCTCTGAGGGCTAAACTAAGCAGAGATAATACAAAGATGCTGGAATGGTAAAATATCTGCAATTAAAGTGAAGAGCATTCTTTGGGAGCTACACAAAAGGCTCCAGTAACAAACCTGAAGAGCATAAGAGTTTTGTTTGCTGGTGTTCAGGGCTTCTGCAAGACCTAAGCAATGACACAATTGCATAAACTTCTCAAAAATACATAAAATAAATTTGCAGCCACCAAGTCCGTGCAGAAGACCTTGTCTGTCAGTGGTATACTTGGTCTACTCGAACATTTGAAGGTTGAAAACACATTGAGAGCCTAAGGACCATACATCAGTAGTGTACAAGTCTCCCTCGCTTTTCTTGCAGCCCCATTCCTTCTCTGTGATCCTGCATTTCAGCTAATCTGCTAGACCTAAGAGAGAGCATCCAGCTAGTTTCCTATGCCACCTCCTGATGACTGGAAGAGTTGGGGTATCTTCCCCTGGCATCCCAGAGGCACTGGCAAGGCAGGATGCAGCGGCTAGAGGGTTGCACCGGCTCACTTTGGAACAGGGCTAGCACCCAGGAGACTCTAGGATCCACCTCGCCACCATGGTCACAGAATCTGGCACGGCCAAAAGATCATCCAGGATAGCTGCTGGGGGAGAAGAATACAGACTACCCTTCCTTCCCCCCCAACACAGACAAATACAACACACTTTGTATGGACCGGTGCTATACAACCTAACGAGCTTTCCTGCTCTGCTTCAACACTTATTTTCCATTTAGCTACTTTATAAAAATAAAGGAGATGGCATTGCACACAACATCCTTTAGCTGCTTACCAAGTCCCCAAAGGAGCAGGTATTATCCATGCATCTTTAAAGTAATGTTAATTGCATTATACAGAGCGGCAAATATACACAGGGGACAACAGTATATCTTTTAATTAAGTATTAGTATTGCTTCCATTGTCTCTTATCCTCGTTCCCACCAGAGGATGAGGGGCTAAGGTACTCTCACAGCCTGTCAAGCCTGCACTCCTGTTGTGCTTCAACAGATGAGCCTCTGAGTCCGAGCCCATCCAGGAACTTGCCCCTACCTGACAGTTGGCACTGACCTCTACATCGCTATTGTAAAATGGTTATTCTCCAATACTAAACCAAAAGAAAACCCATGCCATCTTAAAAAAGCTTCCTGGGAATGGCTGGCTATAAGATCACAGTGGTGAAGAGGAACAATTTTTCACCCCATGTCCCTCATCTATCAGCACTCATGGATGCATCCACCCTAACAAAATACACACCAGGTTCACAACTGACATCCCCTTCTCCTCTCTGCTGAGCCAAACAGTTCTCATTCAGCTGATGGTGCCTTTAAATGATAAGCATATTTACTTATCCATCATTAAGTTCTAAGCCCAATTTAAAGGTTGTTCAACACAGTTGATAACAAAATATTATAAATCCCACAGTGAATGTATGTAGTAATATAGAAGTTATAAATGATCATGAATATTTATTTATAGGTACACATAAGCAAACAATTTTTGGCAGGGATTACTCTTGTAATTCCCTTGTAAGAGGGGAAGGATGGGTTATAAACCAAAGTAAGCTTTACTTTAAAAAAAAACAAAAAAACCAACAACCTAATTTCTAAACTCTCACAGGGGAGCCCAGTCCTGCTCCAGGGGAAGAAGGGAAGACAGAAGAGCCCTACCAAATAGTGGCACTCATCAGGAGGGCAGAGCAGGGCTGAATCCTGGTCCCAGGATGCCAGTAGCAGCAAGTTGTTTTGTAGGCATGTGCCTACATAAAAAAAGATCCTTCTGTCCTGTGGCATTTACATTCAACATACAAGAAAGCAAAGCCAAGGGGAAAGCACTGTACAACCACTCCTTCACAGAGACCTTGGGCAGGGAGCCCGTGAGGGCTCCTCCATCCACCCAGGGTATGTGGGTGCAACCAGGTGGCTCTGAGACACAGCAACAACGTGGCTTGGAAAGTTCAGATGATACACAGGTGCAGAGATATCAACATGTGAGGACATTTTACATATTCTCAGACTTCTTGCCTGGACTCCTGCTGTCACTGAAGGTCTCCTATGGGTCTATGGGTCCAGTGTCACATTCGCTAGCACTCAACAAGTGTTAAAAGACTTTAATTTCAAAAGGCTAAATAATAAAAATAAGATTGGCCCAGGGATGCTCCAAATCTCGGCAACTACCTACATCAGCTGTGGGGAGTGGGGAAAGTGCTTGTTTCAACAGGGTGTTTCTCGGATGGGGTCAAGCCACTCTTTAACTGTATTTCAACTTCTCCCCTCCACATGTTGCAGTAACAACACAGCACATTCCTCAATGATTTAGCTCTTCCACACTGAGAAGTTTGAAAAATCATTCTCCATGCTATTTATTTGGAACAGTTTTAGTCTGGACTACAGACATAACAGAGCAGTGAGTTCAAGTTAGCCATCCTATTTAAAAATAATTAAAAAAAAAGAAGTCTGTAAGAGCAAAGGACCAAACCTAACTATCACAACCATGGTTTAGCTGAGCAGAATAAGCACCCTTCTTCCAAGTAAAACACTGTTTACCCTCCTTATGCAAACACTTCTGTACAAGTGTATTATAGAGAACTTCACAGAGCAAGACAACAGGTACCATAAGTGAATGAAAGAATAAAGCTAAGTATGGCTGGAAGGTTTGCTTACCTAAGTATGAGTTAGCAAATATAACTTTGCTGACCACAAAGAGGGGCCTACCCCCTGCAGAGCTGTGATAAGTTCCAAGACAGGAAGACAGGAAGGCATGGAAGGCATGCATGTACGTAAGCGACTGTGAGGCCAGAACAATGTTATCTTATCTCTGAGAAATGGTGGGCTCCAAGAGGGAGGTAGAATATGGTAATGAATTACTGGAAACTAATGAATATGTATGTGTGGTGTGCATATATGCTGTTAAACTGACCCTGTCTGGCACGCACATTTGGAGAAGAGATCCCCTGTGCGTCCAGCACTGCCATAAAGGATACTGCTTAATAGTCATCCCGACTATTGAGTCCTGATTTCGTCTTTCACGGCATCATAAGACTGATAATAACAGGCACCAGTAGTTGTGTTAGGCTCAACAAATCCAACTCCACATCTTACCCAGATCCTAGGGACCCAAGTAAATTAAAAAAAAATTAATAAAAAGATATCTGAAGCCAGCCTACCCTCACAGGACAGTCTAAGCATGGGTGGACAAACACAGATGCATTGGATAATTTAACTTAGGGCTAGAGAGTGCTTGAATTGAGCATGTTTCTGCTTAGCAGAGAGATTGCTTGGACTGCTTTTGTCACAGCACACTGTTTTTTATCAAGTGGGAATATATGGAAAACATGCAGAGTACATTATTGCTCAATTTTCAGTGGTAATACTAAAACAAATTAAAATCAGCAGAAGTCAATTCATATTTTTATATTTCAAAAGAAAATACTAGCTAATTTATCTTCCTACTAATATAAAGGGAATCAAGTTTGCACGTAACTTGGTTAGTGTCTCTCTAGCTCTGCACGACAAACCCTAAGGTAGTACATACAGCAAGCTCTGTCGGATTTAATTGATAGCAATAAGAGAGGCAACGTGCGAGGTGCTATAACGTGAGCTGGTGCTCCAACTTTTCTCCTCGCTTGCAATATACATGTATAGTTTGGGGGCAGTAGAGCCTGTTACTGCAAGACAAATTCAGAGCTAAAAGGATATGGCAGCCCTCCACACTGTAGTCTGATTGCATTAGACTGAGCACAGCACAAGAAATAAATATTTAGACAGGGTAGATGGCACCCTGAACACATCGAAGTGTCAGTTCTGATCTCCGACAAGTGAAAAGTACCCTCCTCTTCCTGCGCTCACGTGAAGCTCGCCATCTCTCGCTGTCTCATCCAGATGGTGTACGGGCAGTGCTCCTCTGCTTCGTTCCTAGACAGCTAAAAACCAGAGCCAATCTGCCATGTTATTTCTGTCTCTCTGTACTGGCTCATCTATCACTGCCAGTGCATCTACTGCAGTACACACTCCTTCTCTGCCTCTGTTTACGATTAAAAAGGAAAGCAAAAAAAAAAAAAAAAATCTCCAAGCCCTAAATCACAATTGAGCTTCAGCTGCACAGTAAGTAATTAAGAAATTTGGGAGCTTGCAACTTCCCAGGAGGTAGTGGACTTAATTAAAATTAAAGCATTTCATTTGAAGAGGGTGGTGTGACCCTCTTTCTGCCAGACTTCAGGCCCATGGAAACCCCTCACTGGTAGCTATGTAAGCTCTGAGTATTAGGATAAATGTTTTCATATGCAAATTGAGCAAGCATTCCTCAGTGCCCTGCCTACAGAGCCCCTTTATTGCTTCTCCCATACAGTTGTGCCCAGCGAACAACAAAAGGCAACCTGTGTTTATAGGGCACAGGCCTGACATTCAAGAAATCTGTGCTCAAAATACTCAGCTGTGCCAAATGTCAGCAATGTGATGTGGGCAGGTCAAACACTGCTCTGCCTCATAGTTTCCCCCATCAGGAAAAATGGAAACAATTTGTACTTCTCTCCCACTTAACCTACATAAAACCATAAACTTTTCAGAACAGGGATGGACTCTAGTTACACAGAAGCACAGGAGAAAACAGGGCAGGTGCCCTCTCCTCTTTGTCAGTGCCGTCTCACACAATGCAAAGAGAGAGAAAAAAAAAAAACCAAACCAACACACAGGACCAGGTGCTCCAACCTCTCCCTCCTGCTTCTCAGGTTGTCATAAAACCAATTCACACTGGGTGTGTCTGGTTAGTGCAACACCACAGTCCCAGCCCCGTCTGGGCTCAGCAGCCATCAGCTACTTTACAGCGTGTGGGTCGGCAGCACAGGGACTTTGCTGAGAGGGACACAGGGAATGGCAGTCCCCTCTGTGCTCCAGCATTTGACCGGATTATAGCAGGACAAGGGAAGAAATGTTAAGCTGCAAATTGTGACAGCAAAGCTTCTGCTGGATTCAGACTAATTGCCCACCATTAGCTGTAACTGGTGCACATTCTCCAATGCAAGCAAAGCCTGTATTTGTTTGAAAAGGAGAAGCAACCATAGCTACAAGGGGTGAAGCAGCCACAAGAACATCCCGTATAGTAACAGTAGTCAGGGCAAGTGCCGTGTCCTCAAGGATGCTCCATCAGTGCTAGCCACACTTCCTCCTCTGCTTACCCACAGAGAGGGCTTCATAACCCACAGCAGAAGACCAAGCGAAAAGTTATAACCTCCTAAAAACTTCAATTGCAATAGGAAACAAAACAGGTAAAGAGCTAAAAATTGTCCAGTAACGCAGGTGAAGCCCAAAACACTTAGTGGATCACCTAAGAAAGCATTGGAGAAAGGTAGCCAAGTGACCAGATGATAACTTGTGCTACAAGAGGCATTAAGAGGATAAGATAAAAAAAAAAATCAGTCTGTAAAGGAAGCTAACTTAGCACATGGGCAAGGATTTTCATGAGGCATCCTGCCTGACTGAACATGACACAGCCCAAAATGGAAGTTGACAGCACAAAGGGAAGAAAAATGATCACAGTGACACAACCTGAGGTTGTGGGTTCCCAGCTCCTCTTCTGACATCTGAAAAACCACTGGCCCACAACAGTGAACCAAGACAACTTAATTGCTGTTTCAAGATAATTACTATCGGTTGGCTGTTCTTCCTTCAATATACATTAGCCCATCTGAGCTGTTTAAGTTTCTGTTTGCAGTCTCCCAGGCTCTCTAGCATCACCCTGTTACAGCTTAGCTAGAACAGAATCATCTCAAAAAACATGGGAAAACAGGATCAGCCAGTGCTGAAAACAGTGGATTTAAATACCCAGCATCCATAATAATTTCTTCTATGCAGCTTTTGACCATCACTCAACTTTCCTGGCAACTGTTCGAGCGTTCTTACAGCTCAGCTATTGCTATGCAAGAGGCTGAGGCTCTATGATGCAAAGCAGAAAAGATGACTGTCATTGGAAAAGAGGATAGTCAAGTTAAACTGCTCTCAAGTGTCAAGAAATATAAAAAAGCCAAGAACAACATGATTTTGGAAAGTGAAGGAAACCTCTAACAGAAGCAAGGTCTTCTTCTAAATTAGTGGCATCAGCTTCTTGCATCTTGTAGAGTTGACTGCAGAAACCCACCATTTCACATGTGTCCCCACTACCAGCACGGTCTTTGCCTTTCAGGAAAACACCATCGTTTTGGGTAACCCAATATATTCTGTCCTCCAGGACATGGAGTGTTTGCTTGCCTGATCCACATGCAATCTTTAGGCATTTTGGAGATGGGCAGAAAGGCTAGATGGATTCCTTGGTTTGACCCAGTACAGCTGTTTGTACTCCATGCAGCTGAAGTGGACATCAGAGTGACGAGGAGTTTCACATAGTCATTACTTCTGAGGGGTGCAGTTTTTATGTACTGTTACAGAAATCAGTTAGTTCAGTTCTCCCTAGAAAGATAGGAAAGTTGCCTTCTCTGACAACAAATTACAATTGCTCAAGCTGTCAGGAATAGACACAGATTCTATGTATCCATTTTAGGGAGCTTAAATACCCAAGAATGTATAGGAGGGTTGTACATAAATCTGTAACACAATAATGGAAGAAACTGAAAGAAAACCAGCTAATTTATACTAGTAAAACCATTCAAAATAAGCAGGTGGCTGCCAACTGCTCTGTTTAAAAAGCCCCTATTAAATGTGGCAATTTTTCATTTGAAGTGTTTTGATTGTGACTACGTACACTGGCACCTGAATTTCTGCAAAGATGATTTTGCCAGTGTTTGCGTGTGAGAAAGAAAAAGGAAAAAAAAAAATCCTAGGTTTTCTCTACTTCAGTCTATTCCTACTCAACTAAACACACTTCACAAGTGTTTCAGAGCACTGAAGTCCTCTTCGGTCTTAATTAGGCCATTTATTCAGTGAAGTTCCCAAGATTTTAATGAGAACACTTTTCCTGCATTGCATTCTGCTTTCAAATAGTTGCACAACAGACACCATCTGAGAAAATCTTCCAGCGGACCTGAGAGCCACAGCGTGTGATGTGATGCTGCGTCATAGTGGGGACGGTTCCATCTCATGTCTTCACATGCTTAAGTCAAGTAGGACGTTTTCATGCTGTTTCCCTTACTGACTGAGGCTGGAACAAGCCCAAACCACAAAGCAAGTTGTCTAACAAGGCCATGTCTTCCATTTCAGTCTCAAAGCAGTTCATGTGAAGCAAATTCAATAAAATTACAAATCTGAAACTCATCCTCCAGGTATATAATGAATACAGGAAACATTCAAGGACCAATTTCTGACAAAACAGTGTGGTCCTGCACAGTGTTTGGCTGTAGATTTCAATAGTTTCCAGCAGAACCGCTGTGGGGCGGCTGGAGCAGTAGATTTCAAAGCTACCAAGCCAGGGGGAAGCCTGGATGAGTACCTGAACAGAGGGCAAGGATTTATTTCTTGCCTAAGGCCCACTCGAGCCCTCCAGCTGCCTTCTACGTACAGCTATTTGCCTCCTCTGAGGCACTGGAGTCAGTGTGTGTCCCCCTGTGGGGCTGCAAGCATATTAAAGAGCAAGAGACAAATTACTGACTAGTGTTAATCCCCCTTACCTGCTTACAATTAGGAGAGTTTGCTTTAGAGAGATAGAAAGAGATGCTTCAAGCACAGCTATGATTGAGATTTGGTGCCTCAGACCTCGTCTTGATGATCAAAATCCCTAAAATGTAAGGACAGACTAGTGAGAGGGAAATGCAAAACCTGGTCAGGGGCTCATTTACAAGGATGCTTACTTCAAATCACTGGTGGCCCCAATTAGCCCACAGGCTAAGGAAGTGTCTTCAGAGAGAAGATTTTTTTTTTTATTGCCATCTCCAAAAGAGCACGATTAAAAGACTTCAGGGTATCTTTGCCAGTGGGAGCATCAAGTCAAACGTGAAATAAGCAGGGAAGGCAAGTGGATCACTTATTTCCCGAGAGAAAATTATGCACGCTGACAGGCTGATAAAACCGCTAAAATCTGATCCTACTAGCCACATGGCAGAGCCAAACAAATCCGATGCAAATCTCTTCAGCGTTTCCCACAGCTGTATAACAGGCAAAGCAATGTCAGATAAGGATTAAATGAAGAAATTAACTCCCCAACACCATAGGAGCTCAACGCTGTAACATTTCAGCGGTCTCTGAAACATTATTTCCCCACCCAGATCTTTAAAGTCAAAAATCCCTCCCCCCAAGAAGTAAGCTCTAAAATACCACACATGAATTCACAGACTGGAGAAAATCACCACGTACGAGAAAGTCACCGTAAAACATTAAAGATGCAGCTCTGCAGAGGGAGGTGTTTCATTGACCGAACTAAGCTTTTCCATGGCACCTCCTCCGTGGTGATGAAGATGGGATGGGAACACATTAGCAGAGGTCTTTACTCCCTGCTCGAATGGAGACAGAGCCTGTCCTCCTTCATATCTTCTCATGTGCGGAAACAATATTTCTGCCCTGCTACTGATTTTGACATTTACAGAGCAGCTTAGAGGGAGGTGGCCTACCTCTTCCAACCGCATTATTTGTTTGCCCTGTTAAGGCACTTAAGTTTGGTCTCTATTTGTACCCTTACCACTGGCTGAGCCATGGGTAACAGTTACTTGCTGATCCACAAGCCCCATTCAGACTGTGCTACACACCAGAGGCAAAGGTAACTGTGCTGAGACCCATGGTAGCAGCCTACCTCGCTTGTGCTGGGGAAGGACATCGCTGCACTGCCTTCCCCACCCACCCAGGAGGTGTTACCACAGACAGTGCATGTCACACTCGGCAAACACAGGCAATGACTTTTGCAACCCCCTCCCCACGTCTAAACCTCACCATACACAGCTTGTTCCAATGCTGTTGCTTTCCCAACTTTCCTGCTTTACAGTCAACTCATTAACTGCTTTCATAAAAATCAATAGCAGTACTTCACATATGCCAGCACTGGATATTCAGTAGGAAAAGCTTGCTCCTTGCTCCTGCAAAACTCTGCTAACCACAGAGAGAAAGGGAGGGAACATGCATTTGGCACAGGTCTCAGGGACACTGAACCCCTGGAGCCACGCACATGGGGTAGATGGGGCATCAACAGTCCATGGGATGCTGGCAACCACCACAGGAACAGCCCTGTCCCCTCAGCACAGCTGAGGCACTGACCACCTCCGGAGCACGCGTGATGGAGGCGAAGCAGATAAGATGTTGCTACGGTAGAAAAGACCTTGGGCAATCAAAGACAACAAGTGAGTTGTTTCAGCCTGTAGATAGCAAAAAGACACAAGGAAACTAGGGAAAACTGGGGCATTTCTTTAAAGTTGCTGGTTATTACAAAGTGTTGACAACAAAAAGTATGTGTCCTTTAGGTGGACTAAAGTCATAACCTGAAAACCACACCTCCAAATATTAAACTATACGCCTTCTAGGTGAGACCCCTACTCACCGAGCCTGTGTAGTAATTTATGAGCAGATTAACTCTTGGCTTGAAGACTGGTGTCACCGTCACAAATTTGGCTTCTTTCGTCATAGGACGATCTATAGG
>JAOQGH010000077.1:41412774-41426958 GCA_025769975.1 Gallinago jamesoni | reverse complement strand
TTTTGTGGTTGGACTCGATGATCTCTGAGGTCCCTTCCAACCACCACAATTCTGTGATTCTGTGATTCTGTGATATCATCAACCTGTAGGGAGAATACAAGAAGCCAAAGAGAATTTACTCTTAAATCATGAGACACCAATGAAGAGCACAGTATGCCAATTAGTCAATTTTTGTAAAATATAAAAGCTTACAACGTATAAGCCAACGTGCTAGCTTTGTAGAATATTTGTAGAGTTTCCACCTAGAACCCATTTCTGCTCAGTCATGAAATAAAAATAAAAAAATCTCAACTCACATGTGTGTGAATCGGTTCTTTGAACACTGGGTAAAGAACCCAGATTTGGGACATTTGCAGCATGTCCAGAATCCAAAAACTCCATCTGTGCAGACACCCAAATACTGAGGGCAAGTTCTGCCTGCAACGTTGGACAAATTGCCTGGACTCTGTGTCTCAGGTTTTTGGTTCGCCTTCTGACTAGTCTTCATCCCAAACACATTGTGCACTCTCTCCCCTTGGGCAAGTTAGGGTGTTCGCACGTTATTTTTAAAATATGTAATAAATTATATTTCAAATCCTTTGCATGTATCTGCCAGACTGCCAAAACCCACCCTTGACTTGTTAAGCTGGCAGGTATGTGAACACTACAGATGGGCAGTGTAGTCTCTCCTGACCATCACTACCCATTTGCAGGGCTTGGATCTGCAATGAAGAAGAAACCCAACCACAGGCTTTCATATTCTTGCTCTGCAAGTAGCAGCAAGTATTTATTTAATTTCTAGCCCAGACCCCTGCAGCAAGCACACCTTGTGAGAAAGGAGCCTTTGCAATGGAAGCTGCGCTCCTGCTCTGTTGAAGTCTTTGCTGTGAATGTGACACACAGTCAATTTTCCAGGAACCAAATTGGCTGTGAAGGCTGTAAGCCAGGGCCTGCAGCTCAGCTGGAAGGGCTGGAGCTGAAGCACTTGGATGAGGAAGCCCATATACATGCGAGGTTTCCTCAGACTACTCCAATTTTTCATAGTCACACTGCTGGGCAAACTGGACACCACGACGTTCTGCACAAGCTGCCAGGGGAGGCTGTGTACTTGGCCAGCTCCTCAGAGCAAGCTAAATGGCACTGGCTGGTCAAGAGTCAAAGAAACATGATTTAAAATGGATTTTTTCCTTCACTGCTCTGAGCACCCTAGCAGCTCTGCCTACCCCATCCCCACATCCACCAACATGGTATGGCTCCTGCCTCCCCCTTTCATCTGGCCGTACAAAAGGTATAAAGAAGAGCATCCTCCTCCTTTTCAGCAGATGCAAAGCTACAGGACCAGGCAGGAAAAAAACCTTCTCTGAGCTCTTTATAGCAGATCCCATAGTGTCCTTCCTACTGCAACTCGCCTCCCTAAAAATCCAGCCTTTTAATCCACTGCGCTGTGTGGCACCATAACATACCACTACAAAAAAAAATAATAAGGCAAACCCAAAACGTTTCAATTAACTTTTTATGACTTCTTGAAAACCATCTGTGTAATTTTGCAGCATTTCCTTTTAATCCCACTGACAGAATTATGTTCATCTGCCTGAAACACAGCATTTGTTGTGACTATCACAAGACCTCATTTGGTGGACGTCATGGCCCATTACCTGTTTTTAATAGCAGGCCAATGTCTCTCCAGTTTGTGTGTGCTGCAGCAGACTCTGCTCTCCTGCAATGGTCAGGAGCACCCCAGCCCCATGGCTGCCCCACGGTCCCAGCACTAAGCAGCAGAGAATAAGGGGGTTTTTGCTTGTACAGCTGGGTACAGGTGGTTTTGAGCTATGTACTTGCCTCCCCATTGTTTTATTCCTTTGAGTAGCTGTTTATGCCCATGCAAAGGGAGTTTTCAGCATTTTAGACCCACTTTTGACAAATGCTGAGGAGTGCACTGGGACCACAGCAGCTTGGCACTTATCTGAATATATTTGGAGCCCACTAAGCCTTGCCAACACCCCATGGGATAGGGCAGGACTCCAGGGGAGGGCTGCAAGCAGAGAGCTTGCAAGCTCATGGCCACTAGCAGGGCAGCCTACTTGGCCCCTTCCCACGTGTGCCAGCACAGGGTCTCATTGTCCCCATCACTGCTGGCAATCGCCCTCTTCTCCCTCTGCCTGCTCTGCCAAAAGGGAACTTTTGTTTACAGACAGCACAAGTGCTCCGATGCTGTCTTTGCACAGCCCTCAGAGCTCTGTGTGCCTGTAGCATAAGCAATCTCGTCACAAAAGTTGGTGAACTGGGTTGTCTCCACTCTGTTCAGCTCTCCTCCTAAAAACTCTTCACCCAGATTTAGCACAACTATCTTTAAGAGGCTGCTTTTAATTTTGTGGTCTTCTGGTGGGTTTTTAGCCTTTACAAGAGCCTAAGAGCAAGACAATAGTTTTGAAACTGTATTAACAGAGCAACTGTACAGAATCGGTCGTCTGCCTGCTGTTCAGGGAGGCGCTGTGAGCACCATTCAATAACACGGATGGCAAAAGCACCACTGCAAGAGATCCAAGCATCAGCTGACAAAAAGAGCTGAAAGACTGACGTAGGTTTCAGCACACACAGGTTATGCCTGTCCCTGGGCTCCCAAGCAGCTCATCAGTGAGCCTGACACCTTCTGACTAGCCTCACAGTATTCATCTATCTATCTATCTATCTGCCTGTCAGAATAAATACCAGGATGATTTTTTCAAGTGTCTGTCTCCCCCGCCTGCATAATCATGCAGGGACTTACCCACCAACAATTAGGTAGTAGTTGTTGCAGTGTGTAAACCTTTGAAATGGAGATTTCTTGGGACAGTGAGGGCTTGGTTTTTTGTTTTTTCTTTCTACAAATCCAAATGCTGTTGGAATGACATGTCATAAAAATCAGTGATAAATAATTCATAACAACCCCTCCAGGCTAGAAAAGTGGCTGCTTATTGTATTTACTAAGCCACTGTCTGGGAGCCTGAAGCCTGATTTCACACCAATCCACTCATTAAATGTCTAGATCAACATTGTACAGATTACGGTGAAATGCAAACAGCAGCATTGGATCTGCCTATAGAGATCACTGCACAAAGGAAACAAAAGCCCTATGTGGTTTTTTCTTAAAAATCACCCATTCGGCAGCACCAATAAGCATGTTGCTCCTCCTTGCTGTGCTCTCCCTCACTTGCTCTGCTCTGACAGGTTTTGCTGCCTCAGTCCCCTCTGCTGACAGATCAACAGCCCAAACCAAAGCCTGCAGGTGACAGTATCAGAGCCAACCCAGGACACCACCATGTGGCACATGACACTGATTTTTCATGAATCCACAACCTCATTGATTCTCTGGCGTGCTCACAGAAGAAATCACAACATATTACCGAGTGTTGTTTAAACCGTTTCTCTTGCTAAAAGAGAAAGGAATCCTCACTGAAAGATGAGGACTGTGTGGTTTCCCCTGTGTATGTTTTCTCCATCTTAATGAGTTCACACAGGAAAGGTTAAAGCTAATATCAGAGACACCAATTGCTCAAAATCATGATCTGATAGGGAGAGATTATCACCCTGAAATGGCTCGTTTAAAAGGAGGCAGCTAATAGCTATGCTTAAGCCCTGGAAATTCTTTCAGAATATATAGTGTCCTTACATTGACAATGAGCTGTTTTCTTTTTTTTAAAAACAAACAAACAAACCAACCCAAACAGCCTCAGCTTGAAACTACTCAGTTTGAGGTACAAAGGGTGTCAGTGCTTTGGCGCTTATGTTAACAGGTCTGTGCTTTTAAGGTGTAATTTCTTTTTTTTTCCTTCGTCCTCCATGTTGCTGGCTGGAGGACAACAAAAAGCATGAGGGAAACTAACTTGGCCAAACTGCTTACACAGAAAAGAGTGAAGCTTCTTAACACCCAAGGATCTCCAGGACTTCGCTGTCCTACTTTGCATGGAGAGGAGGCTCTTTGCAAACCACAAAGAGCACAATGGCAGAAATGGAGCCCAAGTGCTAAAAACAGAGAAGGGTCAATAAAATAAAATGATATATCAGGAGCGTATTTTCTCATAAAAAGGCCCAGTTTTGTTCAGTAATCTAGTGTGTTCAGGGTGATGAAACATCCACAGCAAATGGACCTCTGAATTGCCCACATCTCTAGTATTTCTAGCAGCCGCAACACCAGCCGGTTCTCAAAGCACACAGTTCACTTTTGGACAGGATCCACCCACCTTCACCCAATGCTCGTAATCCTCATTCCCACAGCAGCTCAGTCCTTAAAACACTACTGTACCATCCCCTCCAGCACAGCATAGGGCTTCCTTTGGGTAATGAAGGCCCAGGAAGGCTTTGCAGCTTTCCCAAAGTACTAGACCTGTCCCTCCAGCTTCCAAGCTGAAACCAGTTGAATCCTGTAAATAAGTGCCAGGGTCAATCCTCAGCCATTCGCGAACAGCTCTCTTGATCTGCTGTAAACTGGAGGATTTAAACATGGCAGGCATGGGGCACTTGGTGCCCAAGATGCAAGATCAACCCCCCCCTTGCACAATTTCATCATTGTTCATGTCTTTGCTTTTGCCAGCGGAGAAAGGGAGCAGTTATTTCCATTGCAGGAACAGCTACACACTTGACGCTAGATCATGGCTCTTTTATGTCAGGTACACCCTATTCAAACACACACACACATGTATATGTGTGTGTATATATATATATATATATATAAAGTCCTTCTTCAAAGAGCTTTAAGGCTAACTATGGGACTAATGGGTTGTAAGCAAGACCTTGATATGAAGGAATCAATCCCTTGAACAAAAATCTGCCACATCAGGCATTAGCACCGAAACCTGCAGTACAGCCCAACGGAGACAATGCAACAGAAGTCTCCTGCCATAAAAATAAAAAGATCAATGAATGCTTCAAAGAGCACAATAAAAGCAGAATGATAATCCAGGTTTCCTAGAAACCCATCTCGGAGCCCAGTGCTGGCAGAAGTGTTTCACACAGCTGGCATGGGAGCCCTGATCTAAGTGCCCTCCCCAAGGGAGGCACCTCCGAGGGGCCAAATCCCCTCCCGCCTCTCCTGGGAGAGGGGCTGGCAGCCGTGACCGGCTCTCTGCCAAGCTTCATCCTAGCAGCTCCCGTCCTCCTGGATACTTCTGGTGCAGCTTTTGAAAGAGAAAAGAAGAGCACGTACCACAAGTAAACAAGGGCTTTGTTCCATCCCTTCTTGCCACCTTCTCCCCCATCAAAATTTCTCTGAAAATCAGGAACAGCAGCTGTCCTCTGGAAATGCTCTGCAGCAATCTGCCTCGTTTCACAAAAAAACCTCATGCCTTCTCATTTGCAGCATTTTCTGGGTTAGGCTAAAAAGATTTTATGTTTTTATCCTAAAACATTTTATGCAGAAGAGTTCTCCTTTTTCAGACTTGGGTTTCTAAAATGCCCTAAGCATAAAATAAAAAACCCGCAAAAGACAATGCCCACACGGTTGGAAACTGAACAACTGAGGTTGGAACTGTAAGGAGAAAAAGACATAACCTCTCTCGAGTCCCTTTCTCAGGCTGGGAGCTTTTCTAAGGAACAGATCTACTCTTCCCACATGTTTCACAAACTTCAGGCTAACGATGGACATCTGGCATTGTCTGATAGAGCAGAAGAAGGACAAGATGCACCTCTTCTATGGTGGCAAGGACATCAGCTGCTTGCTAGGTATTAAAATGAAAAACCTCCATGTACTGCCAGAGGTAAAAACCCTATTTATCTGTTGGAGAATTCCACCTCCAGATCCTCCTCCTTCCCTAATGGTATTTGTTTCCACATTTGTGCTTGTCTGAAGAGGTGTGAAACAGAACTCATTACCAAGATAAATGATCTAAAATACAAGCCCACACAAGTGACAAAAGCAAAGGTTACACAGCACTGTGCACATCCAGAGACTCCAATGCACAAATCCGGGTTAATCTACCACATAAGAGAACTTGGTAGCAAACTAAGTCCCAAGTCATTACATCTCTGGTGCAGAAAAAAAGTTGACATGGGATCTTGCAAGCCAGCTCACAAGAAGCAGCCCTGTGACATTTACAACAACCCCCTTATGTACCATTACCATGGTGGATAAAAGCAGATGAGACTTTTGGGTGAGGTTCATATTCACCGTGCTCGGGTTCAGTGGAGGCAGCATTTAGCCATCCCAGCCCCAGGCTGTCTAATTAAGTGTGACTGCGTACGGCTCATAGTCCCTGTTGTGCAGCTCCAAGAAATGCAGGACTACCTGGTTTTTCAACATCTCATTTTTTTAAAAAAATCAAGCTGCTCATGAGAGCAGAGGAGAGCAGAGATACTATTGATTCAACAACCCAGGAATTTTGGAGTCACTGCTAAGGTTTACTTTTATTTGCCCTGAAAAATAAATAAATAGATAAATAAATAAATAAGTACATTAGTGACTCCACCAGCAGGAAAGAAGCTGAGTTTTCCCAACTCCACAGCAAGGGAAATGTCAAGCTTTTTCAAAGTATCTGCCAATGTTCCTTCCCATTTTCTTGTTCCTACAATCGCATTTCTAGCCTGGAGCAAACTCTCTCCAGCAAACTTCTATTTCCCCCTTCAGCCACCCCAACCCATGCTTTCTGGCCCAGGTTAAAACCTCCTGCCATACAGGCATTGCCCCCTGCTGCATTTGAAGAGGGATGTTTTCCTTAAACACAGCAAAGGTCTTGGCTCGTCTTTAAGCTTTGGGTAAAGACTGAGGTTGGGTTAAAGCAGTTCATTATTTCCCCTGCACTGCCTCACCATCCCTTAGTCATGGGAGGAATGAAATAAACTCAAATCACCATTTTATCTTACAAGTCAATGGAGCTCTAAATTGCCTTTAAATCTGAGGTCTAGTCTACCACCCTGCAAACAGCCTTTTCTCGGCATCTGCAGGGGCTGGAGAGAAACTGTGCGTCTGCTTACTTCCCAGGTCAGTCTACTACTATTAATATCCCAAATACAGCTCAGCTCACTCGACCCCAAAGACTCTCTTTCCTCCTACTCCTCATACAAAAGCTCAGAAATTTCCTCACTGATTGCTCTTCCTGAGTGCCCCCCAAGCCTAGCTGCAGCAGAAAGAGTGAATAATTACTTCTGCTACAGGTCTTCGCTGCTACACAAACTTTTTTGTTGAGGTCTCCCCAGAGTGTATTTTGACAGAGTGGAAAGTTTGGTTGTTCCTTGCACCAGGGCTGCAGCATGGTTATCCTTGAAAATCAGGCACACCCAACTTCATTTCTTCCAGTAGCCTCCTCCCAGTGACAAGGCTACGCATACGGGAAGCTCTCAGACAGCTTTCATGCAAAGGGAGATCAATAAAACCAGCAATTACAGCCAAAGATAGATAGAAAGTTGGTGCAACTTGCATGTATTTGCACATTCCAGCAAAGCGCATCTTCAGGTGAAAAATAACTTGCGACCAGTGACATATCACCTCCTAAATCCTGCATCCAGACACAAAACAGGACAAAACCGACGCACAGGCTTTACTCTGGGGAAGTTACCCTTTGCCTGCACCCCTAGGACACCTTGGGACAGTGGGGACTGCTATTTCCCTGATGATGTTAAACTACAGCGTCCAAAGAGGTGGAGCTCAGAGGCCAGGTCTGCCCATCTTGACCAATTCCTGCAAACATTGGCTTACTAAAATATGAACACAAGCTTAGAGTGAGCAATTTAAAGCTCTCATCTACAAATACCAGTTCAACTGGATGCCACTGGGTGTGGCAGATGCAAGAGGTAAATATGTGCTTACATGCAGTTTGGGCCAATGTAGTGGGACAAATGGCATTTGGGCTGAACACCAGCTCCTGGGGAATCCAGAAGGATTCAGGGTTGGTTCCTGTCTGCAGTGGGACACTGGGCTGGTTGGACTCAGCACAAAAAATGATCTGTAGAAGGCAGTCCCTAAATCATGAAAGAAAAATAATTCTAGATATAACCCAGCCTGCCTTCTGTTTGTTTTGGCTTTTTTTTTCTCTGTATGTGCCCATATCTGGCATGAAGACAGTAACTTCCCCTTGTTCAATTCCTGAAGAAATTAGGTAAACACAAATCTTTTGGTTCGCTGGTTGCTCTCATAAGTTGAAGCACTGATTATCACTGCTGGAACTCCCTGCATTTCCCTGCCAGGTCTAATTATTACAGAAATTTTACTTATTTGATGAAGGACCACCCCCAAAAAGATGAAATCCTCTTTCCAGCTCATGTTGTTTACATGTCTAGTCCATTCAATTCTGTCCATCAGCCCAGCATAGCCATTATAGCTGATACTCCTGATCAGAGTACCTAGACTAAATACATTATCTATGATTTGGAAAATTCAAATTTCAAACCTATGGCTTTCCTTGAGACTGTTTCTCTTTACTGTTTGAACACACATCAAGACAAGTTTATATTTTGTTGCTTGCCATTTATGGTTTTGTTGCAAATTTATACAAAAAAAGGCAGTAAGAAAAACGGTGTTCAGTTCCCTGGCATCACATGCGATTAAAACATTGGCTAGAACAGTGCTGGGATGTGGTTTTACAGTCAGTAGTCTTCTTTTGAATGAAGCTATATTATTGAAAGTAATCCATGGCATGTGTTCTGTTATTTTATTTTGCTTTACCCATTGTAAAGCGTACTTGTCATTGTAAAGTGTACTCCACATGGCAAAGTGCAGTGAAAAGACCATGTAAGCCAAGGCTCCAGGTAACCTGATCGAGCCTTCCTGGTAACACTCGGGAGATGCCTCTCGTCTGGGTGCAGTGAAGGATTAAGAATGATTATTTCAAAGTACGTGATGGAAGAGTGAGTGTATGTGAGTGTATAAACAACATGTGTAAATAAACAGGGAACCACAAACCTTATAACAATGTTCTTTGTTACAGACTCTGTGTACATGGGTTATGCATCACTAGGATCATAGAATCATAGAATAGTTTAGGTTGGAAGGGACCTTAAAGATCATCTAGTTCCAACCCCTCTCACCATGACCATTTGAACACCTCCAGGGATGGGGCATCCACAACTTCTCCAGGCAACGTGTTCCAGAGTCTCACCACCCTCATAGTGAAAAATTCCTTCATGATAGCTAAATTAAATCTATCCTCTTCCAGTTTGAAGTCATTAGCCCTCATCCTATCACTACATGCCCTTGTAAGAAGTCCCTCTCCAGATTTCTTGTAGGCCACTTTCAGATAGTGAAAGGCCTCTATAAGGTCTCCCCAGAGCCTTCTCCTCTCCAAGCTGAACAACCCCAGCTCTCTCAGCCTGTGTTCATAGGAGAGGTGCTTCAGCCCTCTCATCATCTTCCTGGCCCTCCTCTGAACTCGCTCCATGGTCCATGTCCTTCTTGTGCTGAAGACTCCAAGGCCATGCACAGTACTCCAGCTGGGGTGTCACCAGACCCTTGAACGTGCTGCCCATGCTGGATGTTCCTGTACCTATTTAAGCAGATGCATGAACACACTGCTGTCTAGTCAGTGGGTTTGCCAATAACTTCAAATGTCTTGCTGAATCAGAGCCTGCCCGCAAAAGAGAAAAAAAAATAATCATGCAGCTGAAGACCACCTCACACTGCATTTGAAAAAATACAAAATTAAAGCTCTACCATCAATTCAGTTCCTCAAATATTTTCTAAATGCTTACCACCACTTACTGCTCTTCTAATAAGGTTTGTGGAGCGTATTTGTTCTATTACATACGCTCTACCCGCTCAATAAGCAGAATAATGCAAAAAACCTGTCCTGGTGTGATTTATTGATTCATCATCCCTGCTTCAAACTGTTCAGTGAATGCTGCGGGACCAACCATATTAATAACTCACACAGTTCTCCCCCTAGCAGAGGAGCCCGCAGGAAGGCAGTATGTCCAAACGAAGAACTAGCACCCCTGAGTGCTTTTGTCTCAGCAACACCTCTTAGAGCACCCAACAGGAGATGACACCATGCACAGGTCTCAACTGGCAATTGCCTTAAAGCACCTACTACGTTGCATAGCCAAGCCCTCATTTACTCGAGCAACACAGATCTCCTCACCCTGTCCCAATGCAGGGATGCTGGTACATCAGCAAGGGGAAGCCAGTTTTCAACACACAAAGGTCTCTCTCTCGCCATCTTCCAGACAAAAACTTGTGGGGGAATACATTAGCATTTCCAGATCAACCTACCACACACAGAAGTACCAAGTTATTTTGAAAGGTAATTGCCTATGTTGTATCTTTAGGAAAAGAAGAATTCCCTTCCAGAACTAAAGCAAACAATTCTGGTTACAGACTTAAACCACCGAAAGAATGAGTCATCCATTATTGTCCCATCCCAAGGGAGGCTGCAATAACAGCTATCAGCATTTTACTGGAATGCAATCTTCCAGATATGGCAGCAGCAAGGAAGACTGGAGTCCTTTAATAAAATTTAAATAATGTTTGTTTTCAGGAATTGCGACTCAGCCAAATACCTCCTAAGATATTGACATTTCTAAAGCTCTGGAGCTTTTCATGGAACCATGGTATTGCAATAATTTTGTTATTTCATTAATTTTATTAGTAATTAGCCATTTTACTAAGAAGCAGAAGTGACAGAAAATTAAAACCAAAAACTCAAAACCACCTTAAAACCTCTAACTCTTTCTATGAAAGTAGCTGTCATGAGGAACGTGGACAAAGAAGAACTACAGAATACTCTGATGAACGCTTTAGAAAATAGCCACAAAACTTCCCCCAGAAAGTTGGCAAATTGTTGGCGCTTCCAACAATGCTCCTGCAGTATTTGCTAACATCGGCCACCTGAGAGATCTCATGTTTTAACAGCACCGGCTTTTCTATGGGCAAGAAGAGCACCCAGCAAATAGGCAAGTGTGCGTGCTGAGTTGCAGAAGGGGAAGTGCCATTCACCCTGCAGTGGGGAGCTGCTGCTGAACCTTGCTTTTGGCTTTGGGAGAAGCCTGGCTCAGTATCCTCAAGCAAACGTGCATCTAGGGAACACACAAGCAGTAAACACCAGGTGAAGCTTGTCCACACACCAGATAGGAACAGCAAAACTGAGTTAATATTGCTTTGTGTCAAAACAAATCAAGTGCTGACTCCCATGCACGCACGCAGACTGACTACCCTCACCCCCACAACAAGCCCAATGTTTTCCACACATCAAAACCAACTTGGTAGCTACGGGGCTAATGCCACGCCCCATCACATGCAATTGAAAAACGCTTTAGCTTTATGTTGCTTCCACTCCCCTCACAGTATTAAAAACATAGACTGAAAATCAACTTGCTCAACAGATTATCTTCTTTAACGACCAGACCAAGGTCTATAAATTACAGAATCACAATAAAAAGATCAATAGGCCCATCAAGGTAGGGGAGTGGGAGGAGGAGGACTTCTCCCAACATTTTATCAATATTCAGACAAATTAGCATCGCATGCTTCAGTAGGACTGGCTCTATATACAAGAAGCAGAGCATGACCCATTGATTTTGAAGTTCCTGGCCCGACACAAGAGAGGTCATGTCTGCTTCCGGATGCATCTCTTCCCTACACAGCGCAACGCCTTCTGTATGCAACAGACAGAAAAAAAGTATATACTGGCACAATTAAATCAAATACAACATAATTGTGTAGCTCTTATCATGACTTATTCTGGAACACTTGCAAAGGGCTAAATGTCAAAAACATCTCTGCTAGGAAATTAATATTCAAACAGGTATTAAAGCACACAATGACTGTATACAGTAACTCCCCCTACACTTATCAGCATCATTAATCACAAGGCAGGGATGATAAAAACTTCCCTGCAAGTAAAGCAAAGCAAAGCAAGCCGGTGCTCCTCATGATCTGATTTGTTTTGACACAACTGCATTGTTGAACATTTGCCATTGTGCTTTTGTACGATGAGGCATTTAGCACTCGGCGCACTGGGCTCGTGTACCCCCGCCTTCTCTCCCTGATATTACACTGCTGTTCAATGGCAAGCAAGCACTCTGAACAAAATGTTTAATTTGCAGGCACGTGCGATTCCCTTTTTGATTATCCATCTCCCCACACAATAAAATCCAGCTGATGCAGAACTCTACAAGCGCTGCCAAGTCAAACTGCAGGCAAAGATTCATTTAGCAGCACAGAAACACCTTTGAAATTCTCATTTATTGGATTCTTCTGCCAATCACATTAATTCCAACACAAATGTCACAGTAAGATTAAAAAAAGTTGCCTGATTAAAGGAGTGAACAACAAGGAAGGCTCTCTACATACAGTCTAAAACAAAAGGTCCGTTTAAATGAAGTAACTCCCTCCCTTTTCTGCATCTGCAGGCAAAAGCAAACTCTTGAAAGCAAGAGGCAATTATTTAGCCTGGATAAATCCGCAAGAACACAGTACCAAGATCAGCTGCTTTTGGCATTTCTAGTCCCACACAAGAACTTTTCTGCTGTGCTTCATTCACTCTTACTAAAATCGAAAGGAAGTATTCACCTTATGCATCTTCCACACCCCCAAAATGAACCATAGCAAAACCTTAAGCATTTGATGCTGAGCTTTACCTTGGATGCGCAAATGGCCAGCCAAGCACAAGGCAGGGATTTTGCCAAAGGCGGCAGCACTGGACTCATTAGCTTGGTGGAACAGGCACCCACCATGTAGCCCACTAAAATACAAGAGGAAGGAAACTGAAAGGGGATGAGTCTCTTTTGCTAGCAATTTACCAATCTCAGCATGCTCCAGACATTTCACTTATACCATCATTTCACCCTGTACAGGCTTTTGTTATTTTTAACATATTTTGGGTCACTGTCTTTGTGACCTGGAAAATGCAAATAAATCTATTCCTGAGCAGAGACTGCTTGCCTCTATGTCAGTAGAATCTGCAAGAGGCAGCCTGTACATAGCTCACTACACGTACACAGATTGTAAATAAGCAGTAGTAGCACTTTTTCCAATACATAAATGCATCTATTTCCTTTGTATTTTATCATTCCTATCTCTGTTTTTATGCATGTGTTAATAGATGTTCCCTAACGAAAAAGACATTTTGCTAAAATCAAGCCAGGAAGCACTACAATTAAGACAGTGTGCATCCAGCCAAGATCTATTTCTCTTCTGCATGTATGTTCTGGTGCCCTCTTTGCTAATGATATCAAACCCATTTATGGGACTCATTTTCTTCTTCTGCAAGCAGGCTTTGCCCTAACCCAGGGCTGCTCAGCGAAATGATCCACGGCTGCTCAGTTTTCTCAAATGTACGTTGCCTCGCTGCATGCACAGAAGCCTCCTTTTCATCTGCCAGCCTGCAGACAAAAGTGGAATGGACACAAATCTCTCTGGCACACAGAGAGCCTAACCAAGCACTTTTCCTGAAGTGACATCTCTTGAAGTGAAAACTCTGCGGACCATCAGCTGCTCATCACAGAAGGGTTAGAGTTAGAAGAGACCTTAAAGATCATCTAGTTCCAACCCCCCTGCAATGGGCAGGGACACCTCTCACTAGACCAGGTTGCTCAAAGCCCCATCCAGCCTGGCCTTAAACGCTTCCCTGGTTGGTATTTGGCTCTTTTTCCTTGCTGTGCCTGCTTACACCTTTAGTGCTTCTATGTGAGAAGACTTTGGAGGAGAAGCAGCTAGTTAGATGTTGTGGTTTGGGTTGTGTTAGCCAGTAACAAGAAAACAGATACTCTCCTCCCCAAAGAGAAAAGAGAGTACAACAGCTATGAGTTTAGAAAAAAACTAATATAATTACCTATTAATAATTTTTTTTAAAAAAGAAATAATGAATTAGATACAATATATAGAGATACAAAACCATACCAATCTCCCAAGGAGATGTCACCAACAGGCACTGGGAAAGTTCCAGACTGGTCTCAGAATGAGAACTGGATTCTGGAACACAATGATGGGGATCAAAGGCAGATGAACTGACAAGGCCTTCCTCATTGAAGAAGAACCCTTGAAGATCCAACCTGCTCCCTTCGCTCCCTCAGTTTCTGTACTGAACATGGCGGACAGGCTGGAACACCCTATTGGTCACACAGAATCACAGAATCTTAGTGGTTGGAAGGGACCTTTGAGATCACCGAGTTCAACCACATTAAAAAAACAAACAAAAAAAACACCACAAAAACAAACAAACAACAAAAAAACCCACACAAAACCAAACAAACAAAAAGCCACCCACCAACTAAACCCCACACCCACAACCCCACGCACAACAC
>JAOQGH010000077.1:41383545-41404159 GCA_025769975.1 Gallinago jamesoni | reverse complement strand
TCCCAACTCCTATAATCGCAGCTCTGCTGTCAAAAGAAAGAGGACAATTCTCCTATTTTAAACAAAACCCAAAAAGCACAAGGGCTTTTCTGATCCCCTCCAAGAATAAACATCATTGTGAAACACCCAACAGCAAAATTCAGCAATGCCCATCTATTTCCAGCACAAAGAAAGAAAAACAACATAAATAAACCCAAATTGGGATTTGCCAAAGATGGTAACTGAAATGCAGTGGCCTGCTCTGAACTATCCTTCTGTAAATGTAAAATTACAACAAAGTCACCATGTTATTTCTTAGAATCATAGAATCATTCAGGTTGGAAAATACCCTTGGGATCATTGAGTCCAACTATCAACCCTACTCTACAAAGTTCTCCCCTACACCATATCCCCCAACATGGCATCTAAACGACTCTTAAACACATTACCACCTCCCTGGGCAGCCTATTCCAGTGTCTGACCGCTCTTATCCAGAGGGAGAACTTCCTAAGCTAGGTTTGAAGGAAGAAGTCATGAAGATTAAACAGAAATTATTTAAATACTTCAGCAATTGATTTTTTAATGTTTTTGCATGTTTCCTTGTAATAAATTAATTTGTAATCCAACCTTGGTCCTACTGAATTTAGGAACCGGCCTTCGTGAACTAAATATACAGGGGGTGGAGGTATTTAAACAGGTGTTGCTTCCTTCATCTGACAACAGGAGCCTACAGAATGCAGTAACTGTGCCAAATGCAGCAGTAATAGCAAAGATGCTATAGCTGATTGCACGACAGGCAAACAGGATCCTTTACACGCCAAGTTTGTACAGCCTGCCCTCGTGCCAACAGCATCATTTTCACCTGATCGCTCTCCGCCGGGGTGCCTTCCTCCCATGCACACACCCCTGCAGGGAACACGAAAGACCCAAACCTTCTTTGTCTTCCCTGATGCCGCTCTTTAGGTTTCTTCCCGCTGCTGGAAGTATTTTGGCCAGTCTGTTTTCAAACTGATGTCTGAGAGAGAGGCTGAACAGTAAATGGAAACATTATACTGTGATGAAAAAGTGTATCAGAGGAAGATACCATGAATAGCAAACTGCAACAAAGAGGAACTATTTACACATAAAAGGGCTTATCAAAGTTGCCATTCAACTCGTGTTAATCAACAGGTTTGGATAAGACTACGTCCTTCTCACGGGATAGGCTCCATCAGACCTTCCAATTTAAGTAACTTTGTTTGTAACTTCTTTTCATCGCCACACAAAGACTCCATTTTCTCTCTTTCTTGCTCTCCATCTCTTTGTTGGTGCTGTTTACTCCCAAGTCTGTCTCTGAACTCTCTGTCTAATTAGCTCTTGATAGATCTGCTGCCCTGTTTCCACAAACATTTAATTCTGCCGTCAGTCCCATTTACATTACAGCATGTTGCATTGTCTTTTACCAAACTAATTTTGTTTGAGTGAATGTAAATCCCATTAAGCAGTCACTATGTACCTATTAGACTGTGGCATATAAACTCAAAAACCCTCCTTATTTACAAGAGCAAACATAAGGCCCAATTCATAAAGGATTTCTAGGACATTGCAATTTGCGCTTTTTCCCAAACTACAGAAAATTCTTAAAGGCTGCAAACCTCTTTTCTTCAAGGTAGTATTGTTGAACTGCCCAAAACTTGACATGTTCCAACCACTGCATATCCAAAAATAATGCTTTTATAATTCTAATGAGTCCCCAGGGAGCGCTCGCTAATTAGAGCGGTGATTTAAAGTTGTCATTACGAGTTGCTCTATGTCTACTCTGAATTTTAGTTCATTTTTTTGTTTGAGAAGAATACTCGGGTAAGTTGCCCAACTGTAATGGAACAAACCCTCACCCATCGCTCTTTTTCCTAAGCTAACTACCGTAAGCAGGAGGAAAGAAAAGTCTGTATGAAACTCATGGAGGTGATCAAGATGGTTTGAAGTTTCACCTTGACTGAACTTTCATTCAAAACACAATTTCCCTTTTGCCAAAAATCCTAACAGCTCAGCCGGAGTCAACTCGTTTGAGTTTTAATTCAGGAAGGGAAATGTTCCCTGCTCAATTAACACAGGGCAACGCAGGATATTCCCAAAGTGCCAAGCCAACTCAACATTTCCTTAGAGACCAAAACAGCAGCAATATTTGCAATACATCAGAGCCCACACTCTGTAAAACCTCCAGTTGTAAAGTCCTTTGCAGGGACAGGTCAGTGTAATTTAATGGAACCAGACCATTTTGTACAAAAATCTTGTTCAGCAAGTGCAAATCCCAGACAGCAATAATATTTCTTCCAGAGCAATCTGAGAGAACTGGCTTCATCAATCAAAATGCTTCTCACGCTGTAGCAAAATCTCCAAATCAAAACTCTGAAGCAGCTAGAGATAAAAATATTTGCATAGATAACTAACAAGTTCCAGGTAACAAGAAATTCAGTTCAGTCTCAAAGACAGCATAGGAGTTTTCCTTTTGCAATTGTGTCCTATTTAAAAAACAAAACAAACAAACAAAAAAACCCCAAACAAATCAATAACAAAACTTGCCAAACACTAGTCAGTTACAATTGCAAAGTTTAGTAAAAAAAAGTTTTACTGTGGCCACTGAAATAGACAAAAATGTTCCCATTAGCTGCATCAAAAATTAGCTGAAAAGCACAACTTCAAGCTGCATTAACTGAACGGCTTTTCTGGGGGAAAAAATGAAGGAACTTTAAAATATGTTTCACTGAAGCTTTAAGATTTTTTTTAATTAATCATTGGTTTGGTTTTTTGTTGGTCTTATGTGTTTTTCACTTAGAAGCTGCTGTATTTAAGGAAAAGGTAAGATTAAAGGATTAGTTTCAGAATGAAATGGCATCAGAAAATTACTCATTCTTAAACTTTTCCTTGGACACTGAATGGA
The DNA here is from genome assembly GCA_025769975.1 of Gallinago jamesoni. Lineage (NCBI taxonomy): Eukaryota > Metazoa > Chordata > Aves > Charadriiformes > Scolopacidae > Gallinago > Gallinago jamesoni. The sequence continues at coordinate 41,401,260 of JAOQGH010000077.1, read as the reverse complement.
AATTCCATTATTTATTCACTTGTCCTCAAAAAGGCAGAACAGTGAGCATTTAAGACATTGATATTTTCAAGTGCATCACTTAGACACATGGTTCTCATCAACCTTCATTAAGAGTAAGAACCACAACTCCTTTCCTGAATAAAAGCTTAGGACAAGAGCTTTCATGATCTTTGTCATCATTTGAGTGATCTGAAAGGATGATGATATGAGTTGAAACAATAAGTACCATGCCAGTAAGTATACAGGAGAAATGTATGCATTTGCTAATGATTTTGTCTATGGCTGACATGCAATCAGAAGTACTATTATGTAATTAAACCAAATTGAACGTATAGTTTCCAACGTAGATAAAATATTTCATTTCAGCATGAAATGAAACATGCAAATAAGCTCAAAAAGATGTTTTGCATCCACATCCACACTTATTTCAGACTACCCATTGCATGATTTTGAAGCAGAGAACACAAAAGGTAGGTAACACATCCAGGTGTACAGTACAAACCTGCATTTCCATGGCAGACTGCTAATTTCTTTGCCACATATGCTTTAATTTCAGATAATGGCCTGACTTGAAATTACAGCTCACATTTGATGGATCTAGCTGATCAGCATTTCCCCACTGTTTATACTGTGGGAAGCAGGCAGGAGTGAAACAGGGAAAAAAAAAGGGGGGGGGGGGGAATGGGAGGGAAGGTCATTTCAATTTGCAGGATTCACAGGTGACTCAAAACCACACAATTCCCCTGCACTTGCTCCCCCAGCCCCTATGCCCACCTGGAGAACAACCCAGTATTTATTGACTCCTACCTGCAGTTAACAACTCTCACTTTAACAAGACTACATACAGCAGATTCTCACACTCTGCTGCACAAAGGTCCTCAGCTGGCAAATGAAACACCAGGACTCAGAAGCACATCAGTGTCAATTGATCATTAATGTCCAAACAGGGTGTTGATTGGCACTAATTTGTTAGCTATAGATCACCAAATCTTTTGGTTTGCTAAATCGGTGTGATGTACTTTACTGTGCTATAACAGCACAAAGTCTTTAAACACAGCCTTCAAAAATACTATTCTTAAGTGACAGTGGTCAGTCAAGTAATATACGCAAGAGATGTATACAAGAAAACTTATAGAGAAACGTACTTCAGTGCCTCTGAAAGCAGATATAAAAGCTGTTTTTACATCCTATATGCTGCTCCCTGCAAGTGACTCAAATGCAAATAAGATATGGCACCATGGTCAAACTCATATCTACACATCCCATGCTGAAATATTTAAGAATCCATAAAAATTAAAGCCTGTATCTTCTATAGCATTTCCACAGAGGCATGTAACATGCAATGCAGCTCAGAGAGATGTCCTAAAATCTGCTCCCCACTGCTGTAGATAGCAACTTTTCCCCTGATTTCACTTAAAACAGAGTTGAACTACTGCTATCTACTTCCATGGCATATTAAATGAAGAGTTTCATAGTATATTTAGGCAGGAGTTTTCTCCACTAAACAGTTATCCAGCCCAGCGAGGTTCTCACTTTTGGGGGTAAACCCTCATGAAAACAGCAGATAATATTGAGGAAACATCCAAATCAAAGCCTTTATCTATAGTCCTAATTTGAAATTCGGAAATAACTGAACTTGAATGGCTCTTCAGTCTACCTTCTGTTATCATTAACCTCAAAAATAGCACAAAATTTTAAAAAGTAAAACCTAAATAGTTTGGAGCTGCAGCTACCTGAAATCCTGCTACAAGGGACTGGGATTAAGACACCCTTCTCTGCCATCCCATGAATACTGTGAGCATTGTGTTTGCATACAGATATCTATGTGTTCCCTGCTCCAAGACAAAGCAAGATGCTCTCCACACGCAGGCAGTGAAGCTTTGCTCACAGAAGAGATCAGGGATAAGGCAAGTGGGTGTTTTCCCAGTGCTCTCCTGGTAGGGTAAGGTTTCCTCCCTCCGAGCACAAGCACATCCCCCAGCTGGTTATGTCTCCACAAACCAAGAGCATTATTATATGACAAATTGTATTCTACCTTATTTAAATTATGGCTTTAAACACAAACACAAAACTAAAGTTTTTCTGGTCCAGTTGCTTGGCATCAATAAAAGTTCATCCTAATCCCATCACTGCTCCTTAGATTCTCTATCCCATGTCATAAACCAAAATACATTTTAAAGGCTTCTCCACAGCAGTTTGTTTGCAGTGAAGCTCTGATAGAACAGTAAGAAATTATGGACCTCATATTTCCTGTGCTTTGAAAAAATCAAACTGTTGTATTTTTATTGGGCTCATACCTTGAAATATTAAGTTTCTGATTTGAAAAATGTGTTTCATCTACCAACAAATATAGCTTTTAATTTTCCACCTCAGACCTTTCCTGCCTGTGTTTCAGAAAACATTTAGGGTTTTTTCCTTTCCAAAAGCATTTGAAGTTCTACTTCATACTCTCTTCTTTTATCCTTGCTATCATCTACATATAATTCACTGTATAGTCTCTCTACCATATATTCTTGAGGTTTTTTTCTGCTACATATTAAAGATAAACCTTTCAAAATACACACCTTTTAGTGATCCCTACTTATTCTTTAGCTTTAAGGAAATAAATGCTACGTAGGTGTGTTTTGCCTCTTGCCTTTGTTTTGTTGGGTTGTTGTGGGTTTGTTTTTTTTTAATAATCCACATTTGTACAGATGCAAAGTAGAAGACAGTACAAGGAGAGAAACACACTCTGCAGGCTGCACATGTGCACATCTCACAAACTCTTTGGTTATACTCACGCAGCTAAAAGAGAGAGGTCAGCAACTGAACAGCCAGAAGGGCATAGTAGGGTGCTAAGTCTTGGAAACCTCCTAGAGGCAGTCTTTTAGCAGATTGATTTTCATGTGCCTTCAGGCTGACAGAAAGCCACGCGTGAGAACTCCTCTCAGTTACCCAGTGAACTGGGTCGTGTGTGACAGTATTAGTTAGATGGTCCTAAGATGTGACAGCAGAGAGGGAACCAGCTGTCTAAGGCTAATGTGCCATCTGTGCCTAAAATATTCTGCCAATTGTTTTGGCAGAACATAAAAAGTGCATCCCTTTATCGGGCTATAAATCACAAGCAGGTCTTGCACGCTGTCAATTAAATGCTGATATACTGAGTGGCCCGGATGCTTCATTGACTTCCAGCCTTTTGAGTGTGACATTTAGTGCCACGACCACTATGAAGGTCATTAGCTACAAAGTTAAAGCACCAAAGCAGACTGAACAACTCCCCAAGTGACAGGTCCATGGTTTACTGCCATCCAGGAAAGCATTCAAATATGATAATAGTTTTAACTGCTTGGGACAGGGCTGGGGGGAAAGAAGCATCCATGGCAGAACAAATTATTATAGTTTTCATTATTATATTTTCGTTACTCCTGGGAAACTGGGTTGAGTATTTTTCCATCTTTCTAGTTACAATCACAAGCAAAGACACCCATCCCTTCTTCCCATAACTAATGTTTTTTGGTGGAACAGCCATCAGTCCTGCAATCAGAGGCATGGACTGGACTCAGCTCCAACTTGGTTGGACTCAGCTTCTGGATGACCCTAAAATGCAAATAAGCAGAGTTTCACATACTCCATCACATTCTTCTACAAAGCCTTACCAGTCCTTAGTCCAGACGTGTCAACATGCACATTGGAAAACCCTGCAGTACAGCTGAGAAAGAGGTGACGGCAGAGGTCAAGAACCACTACCAGTTACTGAAGTTACCATTACACAGCAGCCTCTGTAGTGGCTCAGAAGAGCGAGCCTGCTGGCCTTTGCCTGGACTCTAAGTGCAGCTGAAGCAGATGCCTACACGAGAGTGAGCAGAAACAGCTCTCCCTTCACAGTAGCATCCCAAGGGATCCTAGCCTCTGGAGTCAGATGTGGGTTTGCACACAGCTTTCATTGCCATGTTATGGTGTGTGATCACCACCTTCCACACAAGTCTTGGCACATAATTGGCGTAATCTGTAACATGATTCATAGATCTTTCAGAACAGAAATGCTGTACCTATGGATTCCCTTTGAGTTGCCAATGCAAGCAAGAAGGGAAAACCAAAAAGTTAAATCACTTTCTACAAGACATCCTCCTAATCATCAGCTACTGACAGGGGCAAAGAAACAAGATACTGCTATCTTTTTGGTTGCCAAACATGGTACATTAGATAAGCAATTTACATCCAGAATTAACCACATTTTATGACACTGTCTTTGCAATTGAAAAGCTATAAAATACAGGACCTAAATCACTGATCTCTAACTTGGAAGCACTGAATATCTTATTGGTTGGACAATCTGTCTTTTTTTGTTCTTTGGTTATTTTGGTTTGTCTGTTTTTTTTTTTTAAAAAATTCCTGATAGACCATCTCCTATTCCCTTTTTAAATAAGGAAACAACATAAAGTAGTTCAAAAGTAAGTCTGCAATATCCCTTAACTCTTGCTCTTAATAGCAAGAAATATTTTGCTGTGCTTTGTAACTGGTTTCCTAATCCTCCTTGTCTTTCCACACACAGAAGCAAGAAGTGATCAAACTCAAAGAAATACATTTTCTTTAGACCCTCAGAAGCTGAACATCTCTACTGCAGATTAATATAAGATAACGCTTTTATGTTGCTATGTCATGAGCTACCGCTAAAGAGAAGTGGCATCAGTAATTGGAAGAAGCTTTGGTATCTCTTGAGAGAAGTAATTTAGCAAATTATCAAAATAAATATAACATGCTAGTTACTTAAAAAACAAAAAAAAAAAAAAGAAAGAAAAACAACCCACAAACCTTCAGGTACAGAATACACCCGACAGCTCTATGTTGTTTCTGGGAACTGAAACATCACAGAGCAGAGCCCGTTGCATGGGAAAAGGCTTTCACATTTATAACTTGAAGAACATTAATCACCATCAGGGAGGATGCTCTGGCATTCACATGCAGGGAATCTGCACAAGCACATTCAAACGGCTGCCCCGTCTTGGGGTTTCATGTGGCAAGAGGTTGGAGGGACAACTTTCACAGTGAAATTTCTATTTTTCACCACAAATACTTAAATCTACTTGTTATCATTTTGGTGAGAAAAAAAAGACAAACGCAATATTCCCTCAGAGGCCCTTTCTAGCTCAACTGCACCTGCATTCATCTGTGTATTAAATGCACAACAAGTCTAAACAGATATTTTCCCTGGGAAGAAGCCTGGTCTACATCATCACCACTAGGAAAAGAAGCAAGGGTAATTTTCCAGATATCCATTAAATTTATAATTCACTGTTGACCTCCACTGTCAATCTGTGAACAAAACAGTATTTTAAAGCCTATATGAAACATTCTTCCCTAAAATAAGCTATTTCCGAGTGAGCTAGCTTTTCCTGAGGATTTTTTAAACTCATTCCTAGATTGCAGTGCCACGGAAATAAAATAAAATTTAAAAAAAAAAACCAAAACAGCAAACCCTGTATGTCCCACACTTGAGCCTTCATAAGATTTTCTTATCAAAAGGCAAGACAGAAGGAAATTCATAATAAGAGACAAGAGTAGAACAAAATAAAATCTATTAGTTATTGCTGGAAATGTCATAGCATTTTTCTTTCATTTTAATCTCTATGCCTGTGCTTGATCTATTCACACCGGAATCACAATAGGCTTTAGGACTTGGTAGTGAGCAACTTTATGTGCACTTTCAATGCTCCTTTCTCTTTTCGTATGTGCTTATTCTGCAAGCTTCCTGGTTTACTCACAAATTTAATTCATAGCACTCTGCCAGCTAATATGAAAGCTGCAAAAATGAAGAAAATCTGAAGAACAGGATTAGGGATGAGTTTACAAAACATAATAGCTATATGGGTTTACAACACCTACCGCCTGCCAAAAATCACTCCAGAGAACTAACACTACAACACTGTCTAGTATTCCCTAGCTAGCCCCTAGGCTAAATGCAGGGAAATCTGCGGTAACATCATCTGCTGGCAAACAGAAAAACCACAAAGTTCTTAATTGAGAATTAAATGTCACTGAATACTGCAAAGATTGCTGAGAGGTCATCATCATCTTCTGCATGCCAGGAGGTGAAGGAAACCAGCTTCAGCCTGAAGCAGAACATTTTTCAAAGGCTCACTCGCATGAGGTTAACATGTGCTTTCTGATTTCCTCTGTGTAACTCAGCCAAGAGGAGGAAAAGCAGATGTGTTAATATTTGGCTTTTTGAACACTGAAGCAGAAGCTGTAGCGCTTAATCCTAGGTAACTTTGTTTTACTTTGGAAAAATATATACACATAATTATTATGTGGAAAATACATTTAATGATGGAAAACAAAAATACTACTTTTACTAGTTATACCAGAGGATAGCATTACAAAGAATTCCAATTACAGTTATTAATGGCGTTAGTCACTGAAATGGAAACAGTCACCAAAAGAGCTAAGCAAGAGATACTGAAAGCCATTAAAGCAGACGTGTTTTTCTGAAACAGGTGATCATTTCAAGTTACCAGGTCTCCCTGCAGGATATTCAATAATCCCAGCGAGGTGTTTGCATTACTATGAATGGTACCTCTTGGCTTTCTAACCAGCAGGCACCGTAGTTTCTAACAAAACATTGTGTTAAAGGGCTGAGTTACGTATCTCCATCAGGAGACTCAAGTGAATCAGATAACACTATACACCGATTTTAGTCATTCTAGCCCAACTCCAGTAATTAAGAAAATCAAAACTATATGCCCTAATCATTTTTTGCAGATTTGTTAAGACAACACACCAGACTGCTCCTTCAGAGGAACCTTCAGTTGACCAGATGAAGGAAAGTTAGATTAATTTACTATTAAACACTGTTTCTATGGAAAATCTTCTTTTAAAAGAGACAAATGGCAGCTGGGCACCGAGTTCCCACTGACACTTTAGCCTAAATCTCAGCAGGGCATATGGAAGTCTCCCATATGACTTCTTACGCTGAAGTGCCAAATACTCCTTTAGAGTTAATTTTTAGATGAGCACATGGCTGTTCTTGCATTTGTTACTAACAAAACCCCTACAATGTAAAAAGGAAAGAGGCCGTTTACAGACAGTTCACAATCAGAGTTGGCTAGAAATGCTATGATGTGCATCTCTGCTTTGGTCAAGCATGAATAACCAATAGCATCTGCCTAAAATATGTTATACGTTCACTTATTAGTTGCATGCCCTTCGCAAGATACTGAGTGATTTCTCTGGAGAGCTCAAATCGCGGCTCATTATTGCTAGCTATGTGAAACGATGTTTGAGACACAGCAGTAATGACATGGCATTATTCAGAGATAACATCCCCAATGATATCTGTGCCTGATTACTGTAGTAAGCCATGAGGATAAGCAGTGGACTGCAGAAATCCCAGACTCCAAGCATAAGGGAGCAGGGATAGCTGACGTATTTCTGTTGTGTGAAGAGATCACGCAGTATTTGCAGTAATTCTTTTCTTGCCCCAGGAAGAATGCTGCTCTTCCAGTTGAGCTAACTTTATTTACAATAGTTTCTTTATACACAGTATAATGTGTTTATTTTTAGCCTCACAATTTAACTACAGTAGGTTCTAGATTAGATGGCCTGGTGACTACAAGCATTTCATTTACAGACAACAGGATTTTTCCAATGCATGTGCAGATTCTGTACCTACCTGGGCTGCTAGAGCAAGTTGGGGGATGTCTTTACATCAGCAAATTGTTTCACCTGAGGAGCAGCCTCAAAAAGGAGGTTAATTTGCACTGTTTGAACATAATCGCTTTTCAAGAGGAAAGGACTCATTATTTTAGTGTGCATCCTGGTCCATTGCACCATTGTTGGAAACCGTCAGTAAACAAATCACATCCAACGGCTGTGCCCTTCTTCTAAACACATCTCCTGAGAATATCTTGTTACATGTAATGCTTTCTTTCACACCTCTGCATCTGGCAGAAGAACACAAGTATTTCTCTACAAATGCTGGATACTTTCCTCCCATGTTTTCCATCTAAAAAGAAAGTAAATAAAGGGGGGGGGGGGGGAATAAAAAAGGCTCAATAATGAAACTTTCCTTTCAAGTGACGGCAACAAAGAAAATTATTTTTTACTATAGTAGCAGCCACTTTTGGTACTTTAACCCACACAGAGAAAAAGGACCAATCTTCAAGAAGTGCCGAAGACTCCTGCCTAAAAACAACAAATAAAGCAGATAGCTCATAGACGTCTCCACATTTGGGTGCTTTAGTACTTGGGCGTATTTGCGCATTTCAGAACCACTAACTAGATCAAACTAACAGGTTCACCTGAAGAGGAAGCTAAACTCCAACATTATGGGCAACTTTGCTGTTAACTGACAGACGTGACTATAGAAAGCGATATCATTCTGGGAAGTCAGTACTGCAGCACTATACTATTATACATTGAAGATGATTTTAAAGGACAGGCGGAACTCGCAAAACCTGCTGAAAGCTTTGTTGGCAAAACAATTCTTGTGAATAAAATTCATCACCAAAGTTGAAGGCTTCCCTCCTTCCAGTAAGCCCTCTTCTCACCTGGAGAGTTTCTTCAAGAATTACTGAATTTGTGTACTACTTGGTGTGTCAAAATTACAGCAGTTACTGGGAATTATAATGGACAAAATAAATTTCTTTTGACTCCAGTGGACTTACACCATTGCTGCAGCCATGGCTATTTCAATGGATTATCCCATGTGAAGGTTTACATCAAATCAGCCACCCCCACAAACATCACTAGACAGACGTCACACCAAGAAGTTTACATAACCCATACCCAAGGTAACAACAGAAAGCCCTGGTGATCCTCCTGCCTGTCACAGCATGGGTCACCCCCAACAGGAACTACAGAATGCCAAGTGCTTTTGGACGTTCAGCCCAAATAACCACCTGTTAACCACAAGCCACTTGAAAATGTGACCCCCAAAGAGCCTAAAAAAAAATCCACGATAAGTCTTTCCAAGACATCCATATTTTTTAAAAAACAGCCAAACATATTGGAAAACTCCTCTCTCATTGCCTTTGGTACTGTATGCCTTGATTTCAAATTAACAGTATTTGCCTCCAGCCACAGGTATAACACAAAACCAGAGTGCATGCAAGCCAGGCATGGGGGGAAGCGAGAAGTCTCATGAGGAAGTGTATTACACACTGGAAACCAAAATGATTAATGTAGGACCTGGGTGAGAAAAAAAAACAAGCTTATGAGAAAGGAAAAACACTTAACTTTTCCCTATACGATAGGAAAATAGTCCTATTATTTTGCTCCCCCATCCATCCTTTAATTTTGAGTTAGCGTACAGTGGGAAATACAATGTGGCACTACAGAGATCTCTAAGACCCATAAGAAATGGGAAGGATTTTGGAAACATTATAGGCAATTATGGCCAGAACACTACAAGGAAAACTTTAATCTCATCTGACGCCCTGCTTTGAGGGTTCGAGTGAGACTCAACGCTAGGTCTAATGTATGGAGAACTTTGTCCACAATTGCAGATTACAGATTATAGCACTTCAGACTGACACAATCACAGAATCTTCATAGTTGGAAGGGACCTTTGAGATCGAGTCCAACCCATACACACAAAAAAAAACCCAACCCAACAATCTCAGGCACTAGAGCATACCCTGAGCTCTAGTGTTAGATAGCAGAGTTACCTGTCACATAAGTAGGGAAAAAAGATTTCAAGATGAGAATACGTCATCAGAAAAAGCAAATCAGAGATTTGGGAAGGAGACCCAAGAGAGGAGCAGAAGAACAAGGGCTGGCTGTGGTGCAGAAACCACACTTAGCAAGGAGAACACTACCAGACTGACCCTTCAGTTTGACGAAATCTCAGGGAGAGATTGTTTCCCAGTTACCCTTCAATACGGAGAGGATAACCCATGGTAAACGTCCCAAATGCTTGCACCAGTTCTCACAGCTTTGCCAGGCCCCAACAAACCTGGAAAAATCACTACCAGAGGGGTGAGAATTGCCAAGGCCCTCTGGATCAGATGCCAGCACAGAGCTGCTGAAATGAAAAGTGATGTTCACAAATCAGCGTGCAGTCATCTGAGTGCAATTTGTGCTTTGGTTTGTGAGGCAAGCCTGAGGCTTGGGGGAAAGTAAGCTGCTGAACATTATCACACCCATATATAATTTAGAATTAATCTGTTATAGGGCTTAGGAAAGAAAAGAGAACAGATAGGACTGAGAAAGGAAAGAAGGAAGGATGAAATTGTATCTCAAACAGACCTTTTCACAAAGAGCATTTTGCCTCTAACTTTTGAAAATGAGAGTTTAGGTAATTACCAAGACTTAGAGCAAAACCCACACAATGGAGGAAGGGTTTTCCTTACTGCTGTTGCCAACAGGTTGGTTACAGCATCAGAGGCTATTTTCGAAGCTTGTCAGGACCCAATACAGAACCTGGGAGGATTGGGTTGACCTCCCCATTTTTTTTTTCTTTTTTTACTTTGCTGGAGTGCTTATTTTGCTGACACAAGCTCCAGCTGCATGAACTTTTGGGCAAAACATCTTACCAGGCATTAAAAAAAAAAGAAAAAAAGAACAATGGGGAACTGCAGCAAATGAACATTTTGTGGTGTCGGGCAAGACAACACGGGAAATGAATGCAGCCTCATGCAAGTGTGCCCCAGTGAGTTGTTCCATCACAATCATCAGCAGCTTTGCTCCAGCCACAAAAGGTGTGTTTTGGAGATAGGTATTTCAAGGCAGGCATCAATCATTTTTAATTGAGTCAGGCTTATTTATTGACTTTGTACTTCATATTTTTCTTGGATGAGTACATTACTTGAAACAAAAACTGAAAAATGCTGCCTTTCTGACATGGTGGGTAATACTGCATATATTCATAATGTATCCATTGTGTTTTTCCAACAAGACACATTGACGTAAGAGTAATCAAAACATACAACCATGTCCCTTAACCTCTTTGACACTGGTCCTCAGTTACATCTTGATATGTTGTGAGCTAAAAGTGATGAATGCTGAACAGGATAACTAACACTAGTAGTGAAAAGCAAAACACATCTGAATATGAATTGGTATTCACAAATTAAATAGCTCTGATTTTGATAGCTAGTAAACATATTTATAATCATTTAGATGCTAAAATATGTGCTTCTAGTCCTTGGATGAATAAACATGAAGCTGTGCCTGTGTTGATAAGTACTTACACATTCATTTCTTTAGTTGGAATACAAAACAAACTTTTTTCTTTCTTTTTTTTTTCTTTTTTTAATTAAACGGGCTAAGACTCTTTCAGCAAGTCTGTGTCATTGTAACACCACCACTGACTATGAACGGTGCACAAAACCATTGCATACAATTCCACCAGTGTTCTGACAAAAGCTTTTCACACAGAGATAAACCCTCTTCAGTGCATTTGCTACTTGTGCTAACCATTAGCCTGATAGATTTTTTTATGTTTCTTTTAAATGAAAATGCGGTCTCAATTCAGCACCTTGTTTATGTACAAATACCATATTTTGATTATATCCACAAAGAGTAATACCAGTTCACGTGGTTACAAGACTGAGGAGTTAGGGCAAAAAAACAAACACCAAACCACCAAAGACAAAATTCAAAGAAAGAGGCAGTTCATTCTAACTTTCAGGGATATGTTTTCAATGGTTAAAGGGCAGAGCAGGAAGAAGGAAGAGGGCATGCAGTGCCTTAAACCTACAAGCAGTTGGTAGAAGGATCACTTGGCACAAAACTGCCTTCCTCTGAGTCTGAGCAGGCTGAATTTTACCTCCTGTGAGTTTTGGAAGAGACAGAGTTGACAAGAGAGGCAAAATATAGTGATCCAGATACATACTTGGACACAATCATTCATCTGGGGAACAGAGCATAAAAATGCAACTGCTCTTACGACTGCTCCAAGATATCCAATGAAGGTAAGCAGAGGAAGCAAGATCTCCCCACGTGGACACCCACCTGCCCAGTAGCCCAAATACCTGATGGGTGTCATTCAAGGCACTGGACCGCCACTACCAGAATCAGATTATCAGGCCATGAAAGAGGAGCTGGTGAGTACTTATTGTCAAAGACCTAAGAGGCAGAGAAGTGCTATCATCCTCAAGAGAGAAGCACCTTACCTGAACAGAAAAAGGAAAAATTCTGGAAGAGCTAATAATCAAAAGATAGTTCACAAAGCCGCTGAGTGATGCTCTAACCATTGCAGCATCCTCTTCTTCACTGTCATGAGAGCTTAGGTGCATTACCCTCCCTTTTAGGCAAACACTTAATTGGAATTATGGTACTTAAAACAGCCCCTCAATATCTCACCCTGACTTCATGAAATTTGCTGAGTATTATGCAACAATTATAGTACTATTCAGAGGTTTCTAAAGTCATAGTTTTACAAATACACACAGTACACAAACCAGGAGTCAAGCTGTTAAATAAATAAATAAAGCCATCAAGTTGAGCCTAAAATGATTGGAAGGAAGGGGGGAGAGGGGAGAAATGCCTGAAAATATTAGTTTAGTCCTTTCATAAATTTTTTTCTCTGCCATATGGTTTTGGAGCCTTTCAGTTTCCCTTCTATTACATTTTACCCATGAACCTGAAGTCCAGAAATTACTTTCAAGAAATGAAAAGAGAAAGATAAGAAGGTGGCAGCAGAGAGATTGCCATGTAGATGAACAATTCCAAGAGCAAAGATTCTCAAAGAAAACTAAATATCATCACATGTACAAAAACCAGAGTGGGAAACACTAACAAGAAGAGTAATATTTAGCTGTAGCAATGCTAGCATGATACTATGATTTTCTCAAGGATGCTTAAATGGGAATCTCCTCTTCCTCAAGCCCCAGGTATTAAACCAACAGCATATTAAAGTCGACTCTGGCTTGCATCACTTCTCTTCAAAGTTCCTGGAGGACACCAAACTCCACTGCTACTCTTTTCCCCTCATGTCACTGGGTCCGTTCATTCATGTAGCTGCAGTTGAAATGAACACATTTAGCTCAAAAGGGATAAGCATTTCACAAATTTAAACTGACTCTGGTCTTCTGAAACCAGCCTCTCACCCCCAGTCCACGCACACCAACAGCAGACCCCTCTGTCAGGAAAACTCACACCAGCACCAGATTTGGCCCCAACAGAGCTTTCTTCCTTTAAACAAGAAGCTCGATCAGAACCATAGCAAATGTAGAGACAAGGATGCTTTGCAAACTCATTCCTCTTTCTTCAAATGGCATGATTAATATGAACACAAATGCAAAACTTCACAATCTAAATTAAAATTCAAGACGAAGAGGGAAAATGTGACACCCTGTATTTTAAAGCATAATGTTATGCAGACAGCGGGCCACTTCTACCAACCAAGCAAGACATGACATGAAGTTTAATAAATATTCAATTAAAAAAAAAAAAGAAGAAATATGAATTTGATGAAGTTTACAGGCAATTAGAGCAATTTATTTCACTATTAACATGACAGACCAAATGGAAATCAGCTATGGGTGAAAATGCAGCTTTACTGCCCAGCATTCAGACCGCTGTGTAATTAAATAATGAAACGGGTGAGGGGCATCCACGACTGACTTCTCTAGCAAGGCAACCATCCATCACAGCCTTGCCTCCTGCCAGTACAGTGCTGAGACAGTATTTGCAGGGATGTGCGTGTGCCTGCTGCATGTAACACTGCAGGGGGATTTCCTTCTACCATGCAAAGAACATTTCCCACATGGCTAGCTTATCCCTGCTTCTGCTGCGCTGAAAATGCCAACTGCAGTTACGGGGTACCAGATTTAGTTTACTGCTTGTTTTCTTTACAGAAAAAAATTAATTAGACATTAAGCAAGTCAACATTTTATCTGATTTCAGACTGAAACTAAAAAGGCATACCATTCCTTTTTCCCCCCAACAGACACTCCTTAGGAAACCAGGACTCTTATATCAGACTCTGCAGAAACAAGGAAAAATAGTGTGTGCTTAATACACTACATGTGGCTCCTCTACCTTCCAGGAGGCTTAGAGCAGGAGGAGCACGGATATACCAAAACGTGAAGATTACTGCCATTCTAAATTTGAGCATATGCACTCCAGTATTTCAAGATAAATTTCACTATTTATGTATGTTAACCAATGCCTAAGTATTTCCTTACCCTTTCAATAGTGGGTACTGCTCTGAACGGATCTAACAAGTTGGTCTCAGTCACTTAGTAGCTGCTCCTGACAGACTCTCCAGCAACAGTTGACACTCAGTTGTGTTTAACAGACTGTAGATCTCTAAAAGGTTAATAAAATACTCCCTTTCTAAAATAGATGCCTTGTCTGGCAGCACGTACAGTGATAGATGTGCAAAACATCTAAATGTTGCTCTAAATAATTCCTCCTTTTGACTAACTTCCCCCAAACACTGCCTTTTTCCAAGAGGATTTTTTTTTCAGAAAAAAGAACAAAACAAAACCTTCAAATTCATCTGCTTGTCTGTTTGCAAGTTTACATCATGTATAAAAACTGAACCAGGCAAGTTGGAAGATCTGATTTTTTAGCATCTTTACAGGAATGTCCTTTCAGGAAGTCTGCACAGTATCTAGGACCCTGCAAATAAAAGTCTCTTTACAGTGGCTCCAGCTGGTCACCCAAAAATTGCAGATGCATTTGAAAACCTATTACTAAACTACCATATAACATACAACTTGGCTATTGCTACTTACAACTTCAGAGCTGGTCCCTCCACTAATAGCCATCACCACGGGAACAAGGAAACAAGCACCAGTGTCAGGGAAAATATTTTCTTAATCCTTGAAAACCTACAGAGATGTGCCTCAATTGCATTTCAGGCAACAACTGACTGCTGAAGCAACTGGGACTTTGCAACATCAAAATCAATGGTATTCCATCTAAAATTAGGAACATTTCTATGGATCAGATTTTCAGTCTGAATAAAGATACTCATCTTTGTTCCACTGATAAGAAACATGCTTTATGGATCAATCCCAGATTCAGTTTCAAAAGGAAAAAGAGGGTCCCAGGAGCTTTGATCTGCTAGACCTTCAGAAAACAAGTATTCTGTAGTGTCATTATTCCCATTTAATTCACCTTATGACTACAGATTTGCAAGGAAGGAAACAAGCAAAGGAAGGAAACAAGAAAGCTATCCCAATTAAGTCTACTCCAATGAGTTTAATTTCAGCTACACGGGTAACAAATTCACCTACACAGCAAACACTACAGTCAAGTCAATGCAGCATTAATTCATCTTCAGAGCAGGCACACTGCTGGATCATTGATTTACAGGAAATGACATGGTTGACTTAATATGCATATTGGTACATACAGTGGCAAAGAACATGCACATAATCAAAAAGCATGTATACATTTTAACAGCAATGAGCTAGCATACTAGCTCGTACTAACAGGTTAGCTAACATCCCAGCTCTACAGAAATCAACAGAAGGCTTGCGATGGTCTTCAGCATGGCCAGAATTATAGCCCAGTACATTCTGCAGAGACCAGCATGATGCAAAAGCCTCCATCATCTCCTGACAGGCTCTGTAGAAGGTCTGACTTTAATTAAACCCACTAAAGGAGCAAGAAAAGGATTTGATGTACAAAACAACTCATGAAGGATCCATGACACAGCCATTAGATATAAAGTTGTATTCTAGTTTTAAAAGCATGTGTGGCACTGATGCAGTAATTAAAGTAAAAAGAGAGTGAGACAGCCAGTCATCTCCCAGATCAAGAGGAATACCTTGATCATAACTTGCCTCTCTGCTGCCTGCTAGCTGGTACGTTGCTCCCTTGTCAGGACACCAGAAGACCGCCTCAGTAACAAGGAGCCTGTAGCTATTAATTTTCCACAGGGAGCACGTATTGCCACAGCATTGTGAGGAGTTATTGATAAGGAGAAATGAGAAATCAAAAAGAAAGTACAGCGTCTTTAATCATTGAGATTTCCCCACCACCACCACACATTGAAAACAGGCAGCACCTCATTAAGACAAATGCAATGGGGACCAGGCACCGCTGCAGGCAGGTTCTCCCACTGGCACCTGCAGCAATGGTGGCGTTATGGATAACACACACAGCCCAGCGCAACACCACAAGCCACTTAGCGGGAGGGTAACGAAACACTCTGCCTGCGGTAAAACAACAGGCACCTGGTCTCTGAGGTCTAACCAAACCCTTCTTCTGGTTACGAAACATTTAAAAAGACTGCAAGGGATCAGCACAGCAAAGCCACCCACACCGTGCCTTTTCATATCAGCTGTGTAAGAGCATAACTCATTATAAAATCTCAGGAGTCACCACCTCCCCTGCTATTAACAGAATGCATTAATAAAAACATTATTTTAATGCTTTTTCAATTTGCATTTGTATTTATGCAAACATCATCATGTTAAGCAGCATTAATTACACGGTTTTGTCTGGGACATCACATCTACAGTAGCATCTGTTGAGCTACTGCCGTGTGAGACTTGACACATTTGAATTTTTTATGACAGCCATCATGCTGAAGAGCTGGTGATGCTTCATTAGAGTTTCTCCAAAGTTTCAGAGACACTGTGGCTTCTGCTCTGCGTGCCCCCTACCTTTCCTGGAGACACAGGAAGAACTAGGTGGAAACACAATCTCTTTTCTCCAAACTAGGAGGGTGGAAGGGGGCGGGAGTTGATTTATTTTAATTATTTATTTATTTTTTAATTTGCTCCATATATTGTCTCCAGGATGGATTCAAAAAGTTTCTTTCCCTAGTGGATAAAAAAGCTAGTCTTCCTTAGCTTAGTCCTGCCCTAGCCCAGGGCCTGCACGCAGCTGCCCTGTTTTCCTCAGTGCCATGCCCTCTGGGCAGAAATGTCTCCAAAAGGCCCCCCAAAACCCCAGGGCCCTTTGGGGGACATTGAGACCCAGCCCCATCGACGTTCTCCCCAGGAGAAGGAGGGGACTGCAGGGTGGCCCATGGCCCTGCTGAGCCCCTCAGAGCAGCCTCTCCCTGAGGCCGCGGGGGAGCTGGCCTCCCACCACAGTGGAGCCGCCATTGCCTCACTGGGGCCATGTTTCCCTGAGAAGCCCTTTCACAGGAAAAAAAAAAAAAACATAGAAAAAGAATCGCAGGACATACCTAAAGGAAATATAGAAACCTCCACAAACGCTCCCAAAAATCAGCAGAGGGTCCTGGCCTTCCTTTGACTGTATATAAATATTTTTTTGGTGGTAGCCACTAAGGTAGCAATCAAGTGCTGGCAGGGACTGACCAGATACCCACCAGAAAGCACCAACACCACCCATAAAGCCAGGCACCTCCAGAGGATTCAACCTTCTCCCTCACCATTTTGAGTCAAAAATTCTTCCTGAGGAGAATCAGGCACCATCCCTGAAGCAGGGTCCTTCCACACTCGCAGCTCCTTGGTGTGGGTAGGACCTTGCCACACATTGTCATCCCTCACAGCAGCTGGGTCCTCATCACCATCCCCCAGAAAGGCCGGGGGCATCTTTGCAGCAAAAATATCAGAAAGGCCAAGTTTGCGGGCAGCACAACACCACGCAAGCAGGGTGGTATTCACCAGAGAGTGGCAGAGGAACCTCGGTAGGAAAATGCAGGCAAGCAGACCAAGGCGTGTGACCTCAGCACCAGCAGCCACTCTCCCAGACAATAGGCACTGGCCAGAGCAAGTCCCATCCCCAAAATCATAGAATCATAGAATGGCTAGAGTTGGAAGGGACCTTAAAGATCATCTAGTTCCAACCCCCCTGCCACGGGCA
>JAOQGH010000077.1:41368841-41383445 GCA_025769975.1 Gallinago jamesoni | reverse complement strand
CCATCCCTATGACCATTTTCATGGCCCTCCGTTGGACCTGTTCCAGCTGGTCTATGTCCTTTCTGTGTTGAAGACTCCAGAGCTGGACACAGTGCTCCAGGTGGGGTCTCACGAGCGCAGAGTAGAAGGGTAGAATCACCTCCTGGAAGGGGTTCTGAGAGATGGAGACCACCAGGTCCAATTTCCAACCCTGCTAGATGGTAGAGTTTACTACTAAGACCGATGGTCATTCAGATTTCCCTGCAGGAAAGAACTGGCATGTCTATAATGGGAAATCCTGCCTCAAAAACCTGGAGTCATACGCAATGGTCAGTTGGCATGCCAATGAAAAGGATTTTCAAAATAATTGGATTTTCAAAAAGCCTTTGACAAAGTCCCACACAAAAGATTATTAAAGAAACTAAGCTGTTATGGGCCTGAAGGAAAGTCTCTTTTATGGACCAAAAGCTGGTTAGGAAGCAGAAGGATGAAGAAAAACTAGCACTGGGGTTCCCCAACAATACATGTTTGTGAGGATTTCATTCAATACCTTCATCACAGACATAGAGAAAGGAGAAACAATGAAATCTCAGAGCCTGCAGATGAAAGTAAACCATTTTGGGTAGTCAAATGGCACCGCAATAGCAAAGAACACCAGCAGAAAGTCAAAAAACTGAGTGAGTAGGGAAGGAGGCAGCAGCAACTGAGCCTCACTAGATAAAATTAAAGGTAATACATATAGGGATAATAACCCAAACCATGCCTACATGATGCTGAACTCATGGAAGTCACAACTTCAGATCTTGGAGTCAGCACTGACAGTTATCTGAAATCATCAGCTCATTGTGCAGTGGCCTCCAAAAAAAGAATCAACAAAATGCTGTGAATCATCTGGAGGGATACTGTGAAAGAGACAGGTGTTGTTTTGCCACTTCACAAGCCCTTGGCATGTCCCCATCCTTGGCAGTCCTGGTCTCAGGGAAGGTTGCAGCAGTTAGGCAAGGGCAGCTGATACGATAAAGGGGATGGAGCTTCCACCTTGCACAAGATGAGACTACAGGGTTCAGACTACCCAACCTGGGGAGGAGAAAGCTGAAGAGGCTTTGCTGTTTTAAGGCTTACAAAAACATGGATGCAGTGGATAATCTTAAGGAACTGCAGTTTGCCAAGTGTTGCAGAATGAGGAGGAGGGCAATATTGGCAAAATTATGAGGAGATCAGTTTAGAAGAGATAAAGAACTTCTTTGCACAGGAGATGGTGAACACCTGGGACTTGCTGCTGCACAAGGCTGGGAAGACAGGCAGTGCCAGGGCACTCCACACCAGTCCCAATTGCCATGCAGAGAGGCAGAAGACTACGAGACTACGGCTGGCTGGACCACAGAACTGACCCAACGGCAACAGTGAAACAGAGAGTGCTATATGGAAGGACCTTTTAACATCCTTCAGCATGCTTAAAAAAAAAAAACAACCCTGTGAAAGACTTCCCTGCTAACCAAATCTTTGCAAAGCCCTGGAGTATTTTCTAGTGTTGATATATGAACAGTACACTAGTGTACTTTAAAAGACTTTTGCCTCACTAGGCAGCAGGGGGTAAAGGAAAAACAAAAGGAGAAGAAAGAATGATGTCCAAATATGCCCAAATCATTAGATCATTCCAAATGTTCAGCTGAAATCTCCGGCCAGGTCTTCAGTGCCCTGAGTGCTTTCCCCATCCTTGGTGTGTCAGTATAAATTATCGTCAACATTAATTCGTTTGTTTCTTCCCTCTCCTAACAGATGTAGTAATCACACATTTGGACACTGGCAATATTTCTAATTGTGTAACGGGGGCAGAGATAGAATTAATTAATGATCCGAGATAGATAGAAAATCTGAGTTAATTTCTTCCAGGTTTTTGAGGGGTTACTTATGGTTGGAGGTTTTCTTGCAGGCTTCCAGCTCTGTCACAGGACCCAGCCATACATGCCAATGAGAAAACGGGCAGTTCAGAAAGCGAATAGGACAGATATTGAAGGACCCACTGCAACAAAAAGTACTTTCTTAGTACTTTTAGCAACAGGCCTCAGGTAGTAGTTGGAGTCAATGCAAAGCAGCACTGCCAGAAATTAAATTTCCCTGCTGGGAGCACGGTAGAGTGATTCCATTTGAGTTTCTTCATCTCCCCACACGTACCCCCTGGTTTTCCTTGTCTGTTCACCTATCTGATTGCTTCCAGTATATCAACAGACAGCTGCTTTCCACAGAGGAGAACACCATGAGCAAAATCACACGTGCGCAAAACACAGAATATTTCAAGGGCAATGAAAAACTGTCGAGGCCACCCCAGTCTTCAGGCAACCGTGCAAGTGAACTGCTAACTGGTAGAGATGAGCTCTAGATCCCACGTGGATCGGATGCCCCGGGCCTTTGTGGGATGAGTATATAGCACAAGTTACACACTTTGCCAATGGGGACACAGTCCTGTAGCACCCAGCTATCCTGCACAAGTACACTGCTGGCTTTTACAGCTGGCCACTCGCTGGAGGTATCGTCAACTGCCACAAAAAGAGTCTGACACAAAGTAAAGGGAAGCAGGGCAGATACGAATAAAGCTTATTCACAGTCAGGATCACAACTCCTGTTCTACTCTGGAAGTTTTAAAACATTAAATTAATCCACCATAAATTATACATATATAAGGTTAAATGTCCAGCAAAAATGGGCCTATTCAGCTAATAATGCAGTCTTAGATGGAGTCGTTAAGAGGCACTAATTTTCAATGAGATTATTATGTTTCACAGCTTTCGAGATTTAATAACAAGATTTACATTTTCAGTGTCTAGTTAGTTATTTTGGGTGGCTTCAGTTTGGAGTATGAAATTTACCCAAGAAAAAGACACTTTTCTGAAAAAGGCTGTGTCCCATCTCCGAACTTCCAGTTTCAGGTTTCCAAATTCACTACCAATTTTTTTTTATTTAAAAACAAACAAACAAAGAAACAAAAAAAAACCCCAAAATGCCTCCTGCTATATTTCCACGTGTGTTTGCAAAAAAAGGTACCCAAGCTCTCTACAAAGGCAAGCAAGTTATATAAAACACTGCAGTGCAAATATACATCCACATCTATTGTAAAGCTGATCTGGTATAGATCAAGAAAATACTCTGTACGATCCATCGTCATCACAGAAGCTATAATTATTCTTCAGTCATGAACACTTACACAGAAACCAGGGCAGCATAAGACAAACCCGAATGCCATTTTTCCATATGACCAGCACAAGAATGGCCTATCCATAGTACCCAGGACTCTTACAGCCTGCTTGCACGGTACAGCCTTTATGCAGGTAAGACAGACAAACCCCAAGGCTTCTCCTACCTGCAGCTGGCACAAGAGCAGGGAGTCTCTGGCTAAGCTGATCTCAGCTTTGTGACCTGGAGCAGAATTGAGCGCAGGTCTTTCCCAGTGCTGGGGCTGTGTACAGAGCATTACACTCTGCCCATGTAGCACCAGTTGCATACACTAGTTAGTGACAAACTGAATCAACTCTGAACACGCACAAACCAGCAAGACTCGGCTTCTACAAGAGATGCAAGGTCCCCCTGAGGCCTCTATGTATATTTTATTATCCACCTTCTCTAGTTTAGATCTTGAATTCCTATTTTTTCTCTCATGACAACTTTTTCAATAAGCAAAAGCTGTTGACAAACACTTGCCTTGCTCAGCAAACTGTTGTACTTAAATAACTTTTACCACACCTCAACTTCTGAAGAAAAAACGACCCAGACACCAACACCACCTCCCTTGATGGAAATCAGCTGGCTGGCCTTTTGCTATGACAAATACCCAGGCTCCCCAAAGTTGGCCTTTCTTCAGATTCAATGATTGCATATTTGCAGCAAGGAAATACTTACTCCAATTCCCACTTCAGGCTCTTTTCTTTATCAATAGATTTCTCCTACTCGGTGTACACAAGCTGCATGGTAGCTCTCACTCACACTGAAAACAAGCTTTCAGGCGACTTTACCTTGGAGTCCACAGCAATTGTGAGCGAGTTCCCCATCACTCTCTCTCAGAACTGCACCCACACTGCCCCTGGCATTTGGATAAAAGTGTTTTGTCAATAAAGTGCTGAAAGAAATTGCCTGTTTGGAGTGTGTAGTGTCAGCTGACAGACAGGAACTGAGCAACTAGCTTACCCTGACAAAAATAGAATAATTTTTAAGCATCAGGAAAGAATTCAGACCCAGTTGTTTTATTTTTAAAAACACCCCAAAAAAACTCATTTTTCATTCAGCATTCCAGCATGGCCTCTCTCTAAAGAAGAGCAGGACTTTTTCTTTTTCATTTGAAAGTGGATGCTGATGTTTAACTGGTGATATAGCTTCAGGCATTATTATTTTTCAAGCTGCTAACAGCTTGAAAATGCCTTTCACTGTGACATTCCAGAAATTCCTTGGTCTAACCCAATATATTGAGACAAAAGCCCCGTGTCTTCACATTAATTCAGAGTTACAAGGGCTGCAGATCTACAGAGTCAAGGAGTGTTAAAAATTAAGGTGTCATCTGGCCACAAGTCTAATTAGGGACAGCTTATTGTCTCTTTATAATTAGAACTGCCTAGAATCCTTGCAAGACACATGACCTGCAACTTTGATTCTGGGGTTTTTGTTTTGTTGTTGTTTTTTTAAAATAATCATTTCATTTATCCTACATATATATCTACATTAAGTATATGCTTATACATACACATATATGCCCAGAGGTCATCTTTTTACTGTCAGCATTAACACAGTACAGCCAAGAATCTGATCATCAATACGGGATCTCACTGATTTTAGACATTTGCCACAGTGAGAAGGCAACTCCAGTATGAACACTAGCTGTTTGGGTGAGGCAGACAAATGCAGGCAGAAGTGACATATTATGCCTCTTCAAACGGGGAAAAATGAATACACAACTATGTATCGAGCAAGACATGACTGAAAGCGTCCGACCTCTAAGGAACAGTTTGTAAAACACAAGGCAGGAAGGGAAAAAACTTTTAATACAAACGAAAAAACCAAATCAGAAATTAAGCAGATTTGAAAATCACCTGAGTTGCCTCAGATAACTGAACAGGTTAAGTGTGTGCTTTTCACCCTAGGCAGCCCCAAGAGGAAGAGCGCGGCTCCCAGGATTTATCTCTTTAAATCCTTTAAGATTTATCCCATTAAACAGCATTTAGCCAAAGGAAAACAAGTTAATTTTTAAGAGTAATGAACAACTCTTTCCAACCCCCACCCCACTCTGTCCTTCAGTTTCACTGCTGTGTTTCTTTCCATCACACTTGTAGTGCTTACTGTTAGGATACAGGAAGTGAGTAGTCAGCTAAATCAACATCTACCTGTCACTATGGATCTAGATGACATTCTCTGTCATACAAGAAGTAAGGGAAGATATGTCTTCATTGCCATCCTTCACCCCAGCAGACGTCTGGAAGGCCAGTCACTCCATTCACTTTTGATGACCAATCCAAGTTTAGAGGAACAGCTACAGCCCGGGCACTCCTGCATTCAGATGCAGGAGCTTTGAACAGAAGAGGCACTTGGTGATTTGACACACTTCTCTCTCTCTCTCTCTTCTCTAAAGGATATGAAAAGATGAATTAAGACAAATCTTGTGCCAAGCTCTACAATGCACTTTTAACGACATTTGGTAGAAATCAATGCTTCTCCAACGACCTGCCATTTCCTTGAACTTGCTGGTGGAGTGGAAAACAGATATTCAATGCTTGACACAGATTATTTCTGAATGTCAAAATATATCAACAAATATATTCTGTTGATGTAGTGTACATATTCAGTTTCTGGTGTCCATTACAAAAACCACACCAGTGTGCTTAAGAAAAAAAAAATGAAAAAAAAGAACAAAGCAAACACCCAACGAAACTCCACAGTTCACCACTAAGTTCAACCGTTTTATGCAAAGGCCTGACACAGCCATGGGTGACATCAAGGAATTCTTGGCTGACCCAATTCATCTTGTTAGTCCCTTTATTTCAGCACATGTAATTTGTTCTTCCCCCCCACCACTCATTCTATTCCTACATGAAATACTTTGTCTGAACAAGACAGAGGGTTTTTTCTTTCAAAGAATGCTGCTGTCTGCCATAAGTACACAGTTCACACTTTCTGGGGCTAAATGCATTAGATATGGGATAGAAGGAATGTAAAGTTTTCTTAACTTAGCACGACCTCTGAGTCTACAAATCCAGTATGTGCAAACCTTTCATTCCTCCATTAATTTGGGGACAGAGTAGCAGGAGTCCATCACACAAAAATCAAAGTCAGTTTCTCCAAAAAGGATGCCAACTCCTGTTTCTACATGAGGGCTACACTCAGAGGACTGCTGTGCACATGGGATTCAAGACCACTACTGCCAGTCTTAAAATGGTTATTCACCAGCCTGACTCAAAACACACACATACAAGTAGACAGGCGTGCATGTCATTGGCAATCCATGCAGAAACAGAATTACACCATCCGAAAGGTTAATTCTCATAAAAGTAATGAGCAAGGAGGGAGCAATGGGAGAGAAGCCATAGGATGCTGCCATGGGCAAGGGGTTGGTGGTGTGGGGTCAGGTCAGCAGCTGGTGCAGAGGAGAGCAGCCAAGCAGCCCAGATGTCTCCTGCTGAAGGCGGAAGGAGACTGCGGGGAAGGAGCAGAGCCAGCTGCCTCAGATGTCTCACACTGTTGGCGAGAAAGGTCCCTGGGTGTTTCAACACTCTGCCCTCTCCCCAGGCTCAGCCTGCAAGAGGAGGGGGCAGAAGGAAGCAGGAGATATCTCAAGATAGCTATCACTTTCAAAGCCTTGTGCCAGACAAGTGATGCTACTGTCCAACAAAAATAAAGATTCCACTTTAAAAAAAAAATCATAAACCTGTAAATCCTCCCACAAAACCATTTTGTAAAGATTAGTAGCAATGGATCATATTGGAATCAACAGGGAAGAGATGTGGAACGTACCAAGAAAAACATCAGCATTATTGACTGAGACAACTAGGGAAAACACACTGGCAAAAACAATGGCTTAGCTTTTGCAGCTTACCCTCTGCTTTACATAAGACGCTACCTTCAATATTAGTTAAATATTTATGATTCCACATCTGTACACATACCTGCTCAGGCACAGGGAGCTTGTTCTACCATCCAATAAAGTGAGGCAGGAAACAGAAAATAGATATGCCAGGGATAGGTTGGGTTTTGTATATATAATCAATGTGATTTTGCCGAGGACTGGCAGAAGGGAGGCAATGCAGAAACTCAAAGTGACTTCACTGACAGAAGCAGAAGAGAAGTGCCTCAATATTCAGCTTCTTGCTGAACTACACTGCATTAAGCCAACCCAGCAAGTGGAAATGTAATAACAAAGTTCTGGCTAGGCACCTACATTGTATTTTCCTTGCTTTTATTTATTCATATCTGACAAACATTCTATGTCCTTTCCTTTCAGCCTGTCGTCCTGCTGCACCTCAGTACACCATGGTATCAGGGAGTATCAGGCAGTGGCATTAAGTACAGAGGCATCTGTTTGCCATTGCATACAGCTGAATTTTTATCTCACTTAGTAACAGAAAGGCCTCCGCTTCCACCATTCCCTGGGGGGAAATTGACCCCTTTCAGCTATACCACCTGACATCTCCGTTTGCTTTCTTGATACACAGAATCCCACATCATCAGCAAACACACACAACCAGTCTCTACATCACTACAAACATAGCTCAAGAGGAACACACACCACTGTATGAAAATACCATAGCAGACAAAGGCAAGCATCAAGTCATTCAAAGAAAGCTATTTTGTATTACACGGCAAAATGCTGTTATTCTTTATGCACAAACTCCCGAAGTGAAGGCCCAAATCCTGCCTCCATCCTAGGAACTACAAACAGCATTTTCCATAAAAAAATGGCAATAAGAGTTCACATCCCCAGTCAGCCCAGGGATCTGCTCACCCATGCCTTAGGTGCCAGGCTACTGACCTTATTAAAGGGGGGATGGTATGGAAGATCTTTTTCCTCTACTGCTACTCAAAACTTTTACTTTTACAGGCTCCTTCCTGAAACAGTTTCAGCTGATCAGTTTGGGGGTGGAAATGGGGGTGTCCTGAACAGAGTTTTGAATATCCACTTTTCCTTTGAAAATATGACATCTGAAGCATCACTCATCCCCATTGCCAAGAAGTAAAAGCTCTGTATGAAATCCCCCGGCTAATGGATTGTTGTGCAAAACCTCTATGGCAGCTGCTTGTAAATAACAAAAAACTAGTACCAGTGTACTACATAACAGCTGACATACACTGAATATTTATGGAGGCATGCATCTATAGATTGTGCTAACATTTATGGGAAGTGGGGGTGCAACAAGTCTGGAAAGGACAGAACTTCCATTCCTAACTAGCCGTGTATCCCTAGAGCATTTCAGCTCCACCGCTGGCCATATTTCTGATGTCTTTTCTCTTACATTGATTCAAGTCATTTGACTGCTATTGCATCCTTGGGTCTCATTAAGTCCATCAAACTACAAAACACGCATGAAAGGAAAAATGGTCCCAAAATACATCTGGGATCACAAGAGATACAGATTCATGTAATCCAGTCAACTTGAATGGGAGTTGGCCACCCAGCTCTTCTGAAAAAGCAATACCCCCAGCTAATTATTTCACTTCACTTCTTCTGTTATTTAAGCACCCAATTCACAAAAGACTCCAGTAAGTGAAACAACAGAGGAACAATAACAAAAAAAATAAAAAATGGGGAGAGTAATTCCAGAAATATGAAACGCAGCAGACCCGTCGTTCACCAACTGCAGGCCCAGAGCCCAACAGCCCTATTTAATAAGGTAGCACTCAAGGTTTTAAGACCATTCTCTGGACATATCTTGCGTGGTAATGGCATCTGCAATTTGGTCTGAACAGTTACAAAAACATTTTTTTTAAAAGTGTTATTTGATGCCATCCTAAACTGCTGAACTAAAACTACATTACCCAGACAAACCAGACTTACTTGTAAACCAGACAGTATTATCGCTGTGGATTACACCCCGACATGACGAATCAAGGTTTATACTCACTGCTATCAAACACCAATACCAGTGACCTGGACAGCTTGGAACTTGTCTCTGCCACCAGCCTGCTGTGTGACACTGGGGGTGGTTTCACCCCTCTGTAACTCTGCTTCTCCTTTTCCTTATTGTTTTGCTGAGCTGTAAGCTCTTTCCAAAGGCTTCTGATCCTCTATTAAGTGTTTCCTCTACATCTACTAGAGGAAAACCTCAGCTTCATTTGGAGACTGGAATGCAACTTTTATTCTAATGTGTGTTAATGCATACTGTATTTCAATAAATCCTGCAGGCAGAAGGCATCACTTTTTCCTCTCAGCCCCCTTCCCTTTCTCACCCAAAATTCATCATGAAAAGAAAGATAGAATGGTAAATGTTTACAAAAATAGACCTTTAAAACACATAAAAAACATAAAGGAGAGATCATGGAACAGATTGGGTTGCAAGGGACCTTTAAAGCTCATCTAGTCCAACCTCCAAAGATCTCAAAATGTTAAAATTCCACCAAGTTGCACAGGCAAACACACACATGCACACTTTAAAACTCGTATCATATTCATGGCATGCAGCGTAACCATCAGGGAAAGCTTTATTAGATGAAAATAAGCCTGTTGTAAGAGATTTCCTTGCGGTTATGCTTCTGCCATTATCCTGGCCAGGCATTCATGCAGCGTTTCAAATTAATATGCTTAGTTTTCTGAGCAGGAGATCAGAATAGTGGAATTCTATGGGGAACTCAATTACCAAAGAAAATGATTGCTTGAGCATTCAAGAAATTGCAACTACATCTAATTGTGAATAGTAGATTATTATCTGGATTATGGAAGACACTTTGAAATGAACTCAGACATATAGCTAGATACGTCTCAAGGATGGTACCTGCTAAGATTTCCAGGGCTCCTCTCCGGTACAGAGGAGCTCACTCTCAACTGAAACTACCAATATGGATTTGTTGGCTTTCAGGCAGAAACGCAAAAAGCCAATACCCCTGCTGAGACGTTAAAAAGCATAAAACAACAAAATCGCCAGGGGAATTTGCTCAGGACTTGTTCTTTTCCCATTTTGTATCCCTCTGGTGTGGATGAGCGTTAGCATGTTGCTGTATGGTTTGCTTTTTGCTGCTTGAAGACTGCGCTGTCTGGTTGCAGATTGTTAGTGCGTTCAAGGTGGTGACTATACACCGAGAGCAGCTTGTAATAAATGGTCACCTCCTGTCTTTGAGCTCTGCTAGAGCAGCAAGGGGAGCCTAAGTGGTGGACCAGGAGGGCAAAAAGAAAAGGGTTTAAACCAAAGAACTCTGGGATTTTCCAGAGAGCAAAACAGGATACTTTGTAAGAGAAAGAGATATGAGGATTTTGTTCAATTTCTCTCTGAAGATAAGCAAATACTACAGGGAATAAAAGATTATAGTACTGAGGAAACATCTGAGATTACAACAGACATGAAAGAATACAGAATCTATAGGATGCACACTGAGTAAATATCTGGAAGAAATGATGCACAAAGTGTATCTTGCAGATTAGTATCAAAATGGTATGAAGACTAGAGATGGAGCTGAGAACAATGCTGAAGCTCAGACAGCAGGAATAAGGGTATCATAGCAGAGAGGCAACGTGGACAATTCGAGAACTGCAGGTACTTACGTGCAGATTTTAGAGAAGAAAAATATAACTGTGGCACCACAAAGAAGTAAAAATACTAGCCAGAAAATGAATTGAGGAGTAAATGTGCTGCACTGAGAAACCAGGAACAAAATAGCACAGAAGTAGTGAAGAACCACCATTTTTTAATGAAAATGCTACAAGGCAGCCAGGCAGTATCACAAGCAGGGGCTATTTGGAGCTGGAGAAAAATCTGTGTTACTGCCTGATGAGAAAGCCATGGGAACTTCCTCTGGAAAGATGATTTCAAACAGAAAGGGGCTGAGACACAGATAACCAGGGAGCCCACTTTCAGAGGCCAGACTCAGAAACTGAAATTATTTAGACTCAGAAAATACAGGTTAAGAAGGCAGTTAGTTGTTTACTACACAAGGAGATAGAATATATTTCCACAAAACAAACCAAACAAACCCCCAAAGCCAACCTTGTTTAACACGATGCTGGCACCAGAACAAACAAGAGTAACGTAGGCAGAGTAGACTCAGGTTGGCAATAAGGGTTTCTTAACACCCCAGGAATTCCAGAACTGTACTCCCAAAATAAAAGCAAAAATGGCAACTTAGCACTCTAAGGCAGAGCATGATAAATTATACCGAGAGGATTACATGATACAATGGTTTGGAAGAACTGAGGTTCAGGTGACATCTCAGATTTTTCCAAATCTAAAGACAGTTTTACCACCACAGCTCCACTTTTGTTCAAAGAAAAAGGCAAACACTGCCTCATGAAATTGAAACCCTCCATTTACTAGTCAAAACCTAGTTTGTTGTCCTAAAAAACGCCTTCAGGATGACCTTGTCTATATCCTGCTTCCCTATGTACAGCTGAGGACATGCTCATTCACAGCTGATCAAAACGCAAAAGCACTTCAATACAGACTCATCCCTTTTCCAAGGTACTTTCCAGACTTGGCTTTGTAGTACCAGTACAACTTGTCAGTAACTCACTCCACCAAGCCTTTAAAACACATTCAGAGAGAGCTCCATTCTTTTTACACACCTATAAAACTTGAGTTGTGACCAAGCGCATTTTGTCTGCACTCTGCCTTCAGATAGTTTGGCCAAGCCATTTCAGCTATACAGCTTTCTGACAAAGAACTGGTGTTACTCATACGCTTTGAAGGTTACTGCACTGCCTGCCATTTCTTATTGCAGAAAAAAAATTACTTGAGCCTTGAGACTTCAACCCGAGTGCCAATGAAGGATCTCAGAGAAGTTTAACGCAGGAGCCAGTTCAGCAAGAAAGGAAAACCTGTTCATGAAGTTACGTGACAGCAAATGTCTGCTTTGAAGCAAGTTGTTTTGATTTGCTGGGTTTTGTTTCCTATTTAATTGCTGATAGATAGCAAAGCTACAGACCAAAAATAGGATTCCTTAAGCTTTGCTTTCATTTCTACCATTGCTCCCAGTTTCATCACCCATGAGTTACACTCCAGAGCACAGGTGAGTTTTCTGTAACCATACTGTGAAACACATAGAGTCCATGACCATTCAAGTTAAAAAAGAAACCGACTCTTCCTCGAGTTTGCAGCTGTCTCCCAATTGCCCATAGAGCTCTTTCCTCAATAGCTGCAGGGACTTAGCTCCAATCTAAGCAAGTCTGCTTCCCATTTCACCCTTCCCTGCTTTGCTGCACAACCTTCCTTTGCTTCAAAGCCCAGAGAAAGTTGGTGAAGTCTTTCCGTGGTTTTTGGGAACATCTCCTCACCTACCCCTAACATGAAAACTAAGGCCTCCTAGTAGAACTGGGCTGAGATATGTGTCCTCCAGCCCCACCAGCAATTAAAGAAATTGTCCCCAGCTGAAACCAGGACTTTTACCTGCTGCAGGTGTATTTGAGTACCAGTCACCCTCAAAGGTCCTTCACCATTGTGACAAAACCACAGTTTCCCCAGCCTTTTCCCTTACCCAAGGAAACTGAACTGGCTGCAAAAGGGAGCTTAGCGTGGAGAACGCATCCCATCAACAGTCGCTGTGCTCAGCTTGAATTTCTAGCTCCACAACAGCCACCCACTGCAAAAATACCAGGCAAACCCCACCCACACATAGCACTTTATAGACACCAATGCTGGCCTCTTATTTGCCTTCAAAGAGGCATTAGCAAGTCCATAGGAAATGTTTGCGCAGATCTGGAATTAGGAATAAACAGAGCATTTTCTAGACCTTGCTAGCAGCATACTGAAGACGTACCATTAAATATTCATTTTAGAGTGGGTTTCAGACACACATGACTGCCATAACCAACATGCTGCCTTTTCCTCACATTAGCTTTGTATCTCTTCATGAAAACGCTGCAGTTCCTCAGTCCAGGAGGTTTGCATCAAATATGTATTTGTGCTAGTCAGATCTCCACCTAATAATAAAGGCAAAAATCATAGTAACTAACTGGAGACTGACTGTCCACAGTAAACTGTCATTATTATAGCAGAAACACAAGAAGGATCAAAGGACAGAGATGAGACAGCCATCGCATAGCTAGGAGTATGGCATCTTTCTCAGATCTACAGGCAGCTTAAGATGCCAACCTACTGATAGATATTTTACATGACAATGTTATGAGCCATTTCACTTCTGATTATTTTAGTGGAAAATGTCCAGCTCAAGCTGTTGTCACAGAGTTGTGAGGGAAGGATAAATGTAAGCACGGCTGCAGCATCAGCTCGTGTCTCAAAGGCCGCAGGACCAGTTCCCAGCTCCCCCGATGCTGCATTCACTGTCTGGGCAATTGCTTGTCTTGCACCTCACTCCTCTGCCTAGACTTGTTAGCTCACATTTTAATTACTGGGAGATATTTAGGTCCCTCTGGAAATATGTCTTCCTTCTGTTTAAGAGCCACCACCAAGCGCTTCTACCATATAATCTACACTGCAAAAATCTGTGGCTTACTGAAAACGCAAAGAGAAAATACAGTGACTTTAAAAAAATGAATTAAAATAAAACATAATGGGTTCACTATCAAACTGGATAGAATTAGCTAATTATGAAGATCGATTGTTCTGATGAACCAAAATGTTCTGTTTCTGGACTAAAGTATGTTTCTGCATACTTAAATGAGCAGTCCCAAACTCCAACAGGAGACTTCACAGAAAGCCTGCCTGTAGCAATGGCTAAGTCTAGCAACTATTGAGTGCAAGTGGCTGCAGTCACCACTGGTCCATGAAAAGGAATCATCAATAGTTGTTTTAATGGGTATGTCTGCTACTAGGCTTAACCATCCTTCTCGAAGGCAATGAGCTGCTCTTTGAGGATCACTCATTTACACTACCCTTTCCCAAGGAAACAGAGACATCCAACTAGAGAATAAAAAGAAGGAGAAAGGCTCTCAGTGGATGGATAACAAGTTGTATGACCTAGAAGCAATCCCATTAGAGCACGTTGTATCTCAAATACAACATGGCTCTTTCTACTCTACATTTCATTTTAAAAAATTCAAAGTGTGCCATTGTCTGGCTAGAGCTTTAGGGAAACACGAACTCATAGGCAATAAAGCATCAACTGCTTCCCTGTAGCTAAGTATATCACAGTTTAACAACAAACACTTTTTATATAATTTATAGCCTCTGTATATTGAGTCTCTCCAAGCAGAAACCTGCTGGAGTGGACATTTCTAGTCCTTGTGCTCAGAAACATATCAAAGAAATGCGGTTCACCAAACAACAGTACATATACATCTAAGTATGTATACATATATACGTATGTTTATGTAGATATTTCCATAGGGGTTGTTCAGCCTGGAGCAGAGGAGGCTCCGGGGACACCTAATAGCGGCCTTCCAGTACCTGAGGGGGGCCTACACGAAAGCTGAGGAGAGTCTGTTCACAAAGGCCGGCAACGACAGAACAAGGGCTAATGGGTATAAACTGGAGAAGAGCAGATTTAGAT